>OZ026495.1:5128901-5551626 GCA_964019985.1 Aurelia sp. 4 Dawson et al 2005
TGCCAGCGTGTTCGACTGCTGGGCCTATTTGAGGCAATTCAGATTGTCCTTCAACTTTTGGGTGAGGTCTAGAGCTCAAGACATTAGAAACGGGAGTTTGTTTATTTTCAATGAAATTTTCCCGTCTTTGTTTCGCCCACTGTCCAAATTCAAGACTTCTCTGCTTTGCTTGGTCAAAACTGGTGGGACTTCGAAAAGGTTGATTTACTGACTCTTGGGCCCCCACTGTCCCCATTGTGAAGGCCCCATCCCGTTTAAATTTTGTTGATTAGGGCTGAAACTCGAGGGCGATTGAACAGAACCAGCATAACCCTTTTGCTGGGGCTGTTGTTGGGCAAAAGGATTGAAGAAACCTCCCTGAGAATCCACTTGTTGCTGTTGCTGTTGGGGTTGGCGAAACCAGCAATAACGGGCAACATGGCCTACTCTGTTACACTCATTGCAAATGGGCTGGCCGTCCGTTGTTCGCAAATTGCGGCCACGTGCACCTCCTCTTCCTCCTTGGTCCTGCCGGGGCATCCCCCTTACATTTTGATTCCTGTTGTTTGCCCTGAACCCAGTTTGAATGGCTGCAATTATCTCATTCTTGAAATCCTGCATCTCAGAAGATCGGTTTGGCATGCTTGAGGAATCTGCTTGAAATTCAGAAGTGGAGGATGAAAAAGGATTAGTTTTACTTTCATGGCCAAAATTCAAGGCATGCACTGGCTCGGAGGCCTTTTTCTTAGAAGCAAGGGAGAAGAGCAGGTTGACTTGTCCTTCCAATTCCTGTATTCGCTGATTTTGAGCGAAATTTGTGGAAGCAGCAGCGGCCAACGAATTACCAGGTGAGCTTTTTGTCACCGAATCTCGCAAACGGGCCAAGTTTTCGGCCTCTGCGAACGTTTTGGGCTGATTTAAGACGACGTGTGTTTTTAGGTCTTCAGAGAGGCCATTTATAAAAATATTCATCATATCCTTGTCGGACAGGGAAAGGCGTTGACATTTCTTTATGATGTCTTCGGTGTAGATGGACAGTGGCTCTGTTAGGCCCTGTTTTCGAGCATAGAGTTCTTGCCGAAAGATGAACTCCAAATTTTGGGCACCAAATCGATCTTTTAGTGCGTCGATTAAATTTGTCAAATTGCCAGTAGTTTCCTCGCCCAAGGTGTGATACCAGGCGAGAGCAGAACCCTCCAAAAGCAAAGCTATAGCTCCTAACTTTTTTGCGTTCGACCAGTTATAGAATTTCGCAAATCTCTCAAACTTTGAAAGCCACTCGTTCACGTCTTCGTTTGGAAAACCGTTAAAAGGGCGCTGCTTGAATAGGTTTGCTTGAGAATTGCCTTCCAAGGCAGCTTGCATTGCAGTCATTTGATTTTGTAATTCGTTTACCGCCGCCTGTGGATCTACGTCCGCGGCGGGATTCTCAGCTTCTCCTATCACTGGGGGTGGCATTGTCAAATATCGTCAACAACAAAATTGCAAGGCAGACAATCAAATATCGAATTTTAAAGTTCCACAATGAGGAGTTTCTTACAATAAGGATTTCACAGTGATGGTGCAATCCCCAAATCAGTGATGACAGTTAATAAGAGATTTCTTCAATTCGTCAATACACTCCAACAGTAACACACACAACAAGGTTCCTTCTACGGTTCGTTCGGTAGTTTATCACGCAAAAAAAAAACAAAGTTTCGTTCCTTATCCAACAGCTTTCCTCACACGGGGCACCAGTTGTTAAATCACTCGTTGCTGTGTGACTTAACTAAAGTGCGTGAGTAAATACGACTAAGAAACTAGAATAATAATATTGTGAAAAGAGGACAAACTTACGACCTTCAAAGACAGGACTCTGGATTGAAGACACAGACTTTGGCGGCAGCTTCACTTTTCCACTTCACCGTTTTTCATACACCAGACGCTATAACGGCAAACCTACCTATGTTAACTAATACAAAGCAAATCCTAGAGTCTTTCTCGGCTTCGACTCCGACAACTAACGGCTTTAACGACTTTAACGGCTTTGGAGACGTTAACGGCTAACGACAACTTTACGGCTTGTTCTTCGACTTTTAACGGCAATTTTCGACTGTTACGACTCTTCGACTTTTCGACTCTTCAACTCAACTTTGATTTGAACTCCACTCAACTCAACTCTTCGCGAAGCCACCAACCTAATTTTGTATGAAACTTGAACAAAGCAAAACCTAATAAGGATAAAAATTTACATTAACCAATCAAAAGTTTGTCCCAAAAATATCGTCCAATCATAGTTCGCATTGCATCACTTTGTGCCACGTAAACAGTTCTTGCATCATCTTCGCAGGAAGTTCTGCAATGTTCGGTGACAAAACTGCAACGTAATGTTTAATCAAATGTTCCAGAATATTCAGCGAAAATAGTCAGCAAAATTGTTAATTGAACGTAATGTTTATCAAGTGGGAGGCCCTGTATCACAACAGTTGTCTCCCGGAGGGAGACCATTTTTTTGTCTCCCGGAGGGAAACAAATGTTGTCTCCCGGAGGGAGACAAATGTTGTCTCCCGGAGGGAGACAAAGTTTGTCTCCCGGAGGGAGACAAATGTTGTTTCCCGGAGGGAGACAAATGTTGTCTGCCGGAGGGAGACAAATGTTGTCTCCCGGAGGGAGACAAATGTTGTCTCCCGGAGGGAGACAAAGGTTGTCTCCCGGAGGGAGACAAAGGTTGTCTCCCGGAGGGAGACAAAGGTTGTCTCCCTCTGGGAGACAAATGTTGTCTCCCGGAGGGAGACAAAGGTTGTCTCCCGGAGGGAGACAAATGTTGTCTCCCGGAGGGAGACAAATGTTGTCTCCCGGAGGGAGACAAATGTTGTTTCCCGGAGGGAGACAAATGTTGTCTCCCGGAGGGAGACAAAGGTTGTCTCCCGGGGGAAGACAGTTTGTCTCATTGAGGGAGACAAAGGTTGTCTCCCGGGGGGAGACAAATGTTGTCTCCCGGAGGGAGACAACTGTTGTCTTCCGGAGGGAGACAAATGTTGTCTCCCGGAGGGAGACAAATGTTGTCTCCCGGAGGGAGACAAATGTTGTCTCCCGGAGGGAGACCATTTTTTTGTCTCCCGGAGGGAGACAAATGTTGTCTCCCGGAGGGAGAAAAAGGTTGTCTCCCGGAGGGAGACAAATGTTGTCTCCCGGAGGGAGACAAATGTTGTCTCCCGGAGGGAGACAAAGGTTGTCTCCCGGAGGGAGACAAATGTTGTCTCCCGGAGGGAAACAAATGTTGTCTCCCGGAGGGAGACAAATGTTGTCTCCCGGAGGGAGACAAAGTTTGTCTCCCGGAGGGAGACAAATGTTGTCTCCCGGAGGGAGACAAATGTTGTTTCCCGGAGGGAGACAAATGTTGTCTCCCGGAGGGAGACAAATGTTGTCTCCCGGAGGGAGACAAAGGTTGTCTCCCGGGGGGAGACAAATGTTGTCTCCCAGAGGGAGACAAATGTTGTATCCCGGAGGGAGACAAATGTTGTCTCCCGGAGGGAGACAAATGTTGTCTCCCGGAGGGAGACAAAGGTTGTCTCCCGGAGGGAGACAAATGTTGTCTCCCGGAGGGAGACAAATGTTGTCTCCCGGAGGGAGACAAAGGTTGTCTCCCGGAGGGAGACAAATGTTGTCTCCCGGAGGGAGACAAATGTTGTCTCCCGGAGGAAGACAAAGGTTGTCTCCCGGAGGGAGACAAAGGCTGTCTCCCTCTGGGAGACAAATGTTGTCCCCGGAGGGAGACAAATGTTGTCTCCCGGAGGGAGACAAATGTTGTCTCCCGGAGGGAGACAAAGGTTGTCTCCCGGAGGGAGACCAAGGTTGTCTCCCGAAGGGAGACAAATGTTGTCTCCCTGAGGGAGACAAATGTTGTCTCCAGGATGGAGAAAAAGGTTGTCTCCCGGAGGGAGAAAGTTTGTCTCATAGAGGGAGACAAAGGTTGTCTCCCGGGGGGAGACAAATGTTGTCTCCCGGAGGGAGACATTTTGTCTCCTAGAGGGAGACAAGGTTGTCTCCCGGAGGGAGACAAAGGTTGTCTCCCGGAGGGAGACAAATGTTGTCTCCCGGAGGGAGACAAAGTTTGTCTCTCGGAGGGAGACAAATGTTGTCTCCCGGAGGGAGACAAAGGTTGTCTCCCGGAGGGAAACAAATGTTGTCTCCCGGAGGGAGACAAATGTTGTCTCCCGGAGGGAGACAAATGTTGTTTCCCGGAGGGAGACAAATGTTGTCTCCCGGAGGGAGACAAATGTTGTCTCCCGGAGGGAGACAAATGTTGTCTCCCGGAGGGAGACAAAGGTTGTCTCCCGGGGGGAGACAAATGTTGTCTCCCAGAGGGAGACAAAGGTTGTCTCCCGGAGGGAGACAAATGTTGTCTCCCGGAGGGAGACAAAGTTTGTCTCCCGGAGGGAGACAAATGTTGTCTCCCGGAGGGAGACAAATGTTGTTTCCCGGAGGGAGACAAATGTTGTCTCCCGGAGGGAGACAAAGTTTGTCTCCCGGGGGGAGACAAATGTTGTCTCCCAGAGGGAGACAAAGGTTGTCTCCCGGGGGGAGACAGTTTGTCTCATTGAGGGAGACAAAGGTTGTCTCCCGGGGGGAGACAAATGTTGTCTCCCGGAGGGAGAAAAAGGTTGTCTCCCGGAGGGAGACAAATGTTGTCTCCCGGAGGGAGACAAATGTTGTCTCCCGGAGGGAGACAAAGGTTGTCTCCCGGAGGGAGACAAATGTTGTCTCCCGGAGGGAAACAAATGTTGTCTCCCGGAGGGAGACAAATGTTGTCTCCCGGAGGGAGACAAAGTTTGTCTCCCGGAGGGAGACAAATGTTGTCTCCCGGAGGGAGACAAATTTTGTTTCCCGGAGGGAGACAAATGTTGTCTCCCGGAGGGAGACAAATGTTGTCTCCCAGAGGGAGACAAAGGTTGTCTTTCGGAGGGAGACAAATGTTGTCTCCCGGAGGGAGACAAAGTTTGTCTCCCGGAGGGAGACAAATGTTGTCTCCCGGAGGGAGACAAATGTTGTCTCCCGGAGGGAGACAAAGGTTGTCTCCCGGGGGGAGACAAATGTTGTCTCCCGGAGGGAGACAAAGGTTGTCTCCCGGAGGGAGACAAATGTCGTCTCGGGGAGGGAGACAAAGGTTGTCTCCCGGAGGGAGACAAAGGTTGTCTCCCTCTGGGAGACAAATGTTGTCCCCGGAGGGAGACCATTTTTTTGTCTCCCGGAGGGAGACAAATGTTGTCTCCCGGAGGGAGACAAAGGTTGTCTCCCGGAGGGAGACAAAGGTTGTCTCCCGGAGGGAGACAAAGGTTGTCTCCCGGAGGGAGACAAAGGTTGTCTCCCTCTGGGAGACAAATGTTGTCCCCGGAGGGAGACCATTTTTTTGTCTCCCGGAGGGAGACAAATGTTGTCTCCCGGAGGGAGACAAAGGTTGTCTCCCGGAGGGAGACAAATGTTGTCTCCCGGAGGAAGACTATGTTGTCTCCCGGAAGGAGACAAAGGTTGTCTCCCGGAGGGAGACAAAGTTTGTCTCCCGGAAAGAAGACAAATGTTGTCTCCCGGAGGGAGACAAAGGTTGTCTCCCGGAGGGAGACAAATGTTGTCTCCCGGAGGGAGACAAATGTTGTCTCCCGGAGGGAGACCATTTTTTTGTCTCCCGGAGGGAGACAAATAATGTCTCCCGGAGGGAGACAAATGTTGTCTCTTGGAGGGAGACAAAGTTTGTCTCCCGGAGGGAGACAAATGTTGTCTCCCGGAGGGAGACAAAGGTTGTCTCCCGGAGGGAGACAAATGTTGTCTCCCGGAGGGAGACAAATGTTGTCTCCCGGAGGGAGACAAAGGTTGTCTCCCGGAGGGAGACAAAGGTTGTCTCCCTCTGGGAGACAAATGTTGTCCCCGGAGGGAGACCATTTTTTGTCTCCCGGAGGGAGACAAATGTTGTCTCCCGGAGGGAGACAAAGGTTGTCTCCCGGAGGGAGACAAAGGTTGTCTCCCTCTGGGAGACAAATGTTGTCCCCGGAGGGAGACCATTTTTTGTCTCCCGGAGGGAGACAAATGTTGTCTCCCGGAGGGAGACAAAGGTCGTCTCCCGGAGGGAGACAAATGTTGTCTCCCGGAGGGAGACAAAGGTTGTCTCCCTCTGGGAGACAAATGTTGTCCCCGGAGGGAGACCATTTTTTTGTCTCCCGGAGGGAGACAAATAATGTCTCCCGGAGGGAGACAAATGTTGTCTCCCGGAGGGAGACAAAGGTTGTCTCCCGGAGGGAGACAAATGTTGTCTCCCGGAGGGAGACAAAGTTTGTCTCCCGGAGGGAGACAAATGTTGTCTCCCGGAGGGAGACAAAGGTTGTCTCCCGGAGGGAGACAAAGGTTGTCTCCTGGAGGGAAACAAATGTTGTCTCCCGGAGGGAGACAAATGTTGTCTCCCGGAGGGAGACAAAGTTTGTCTCCCGGAAAGAAGACAAATGTTGTCTCCCGGAGGGAGACAAAGGTTGTCTCCCGGAGGGAGACAAATGTTGTCTCCCGGAGGGAGACAAAGGTTGTCTCCCGGAGGGAGACAAAGGTTGTCTCCCGGAGGGAGACAAAGGTTGTCTCCCTCTGGGAGACAAATGTTGTCCCCGGAGGGAGACCATTTTTTTGTCTCCCGGAGGGAGACAAATGTTGTCTCCCGGAGGGAGACAAAGGTCGTCTCCCGGAGGGAGACAAATGTTGTCTCCCGGAGGGAGACAAAGGTTGTCTCCCGGAGGGAGACAAATGTTGTCTCCCGGAGGGAGACAAAGGTTGTCTCCCGGAGGGAGACAAAGGTTGTCTCCCGGAGGGAGACAAAGGTTGTCTCCCTCTGGGAGACAAATGTTGTCCCCGGAGGGAGACCATTTTTTTGTCTCCCGGAGGGAGACAAATGTTGTCTCCCGGAGGGAGACAAAGGTTGTCTCCCGGAGGAAGACAAATGTTGTCTCCCGGAGGGAGACAAATGTTGTCTCCCGGAGGGAGACAAATGTTGTCTCCCGGAGGGAGACAAAGTTTGTCACCCGGAGGGAGACAAATGTTGTCTCCCGGAGGGAGACAAAGGTTGTCTCCCGGAGGGAGACAAAGGTTGTCTCCTGGAGGGAAACAAATGTTGTCTCCCGGAGGGAGACAAATGTTGTCTCCCGGAGGGAGACAAAGTTTGTCTCCCGGAAAGAAGACAAATGTTGTCTCCCGGAGGGAGACAAAGGTTGTCTCCCGGAGGGAGACAAATGTTGTCTCCCGGAGGGAGACAAAGGTTGTCTCCCGGAGGGAGACAAAGGTTGTCTCCCTCTGGGAGACAAATGTTGTCCCCGGAGGGAGACCATTTTTTTGTCTCCCGGAGGGAGACAAATGTTGTCTCCCGGAGGGAGACAAAGGTCGTCTCCCGGAGGGAGACAAATGTTGTCTCCCGGAGGGAGACAAAGGTTGTCTCCCGGAGGGAGACAAATGTTGTCTCCCGGAGGGAGACAAAGGTTGTCTCCCGGAGGGAGACAAAGGTTGTCTCCCGGAGGGAGACAAAGGTTGTCTCCCTCTGGGAGACAAATGTTGTCCCCGGAGGGAGACCATTTTTTTGTCTCCCGGAGGGAGACAAATGTTGTCTCCCGGAGGGAGACAAAGGTTGTCTCCCGGAGGGAGACAAATGTTGTCTCCCGGAGGGAGACAAATGTTGTCTCCCGGAGGGAGACAAATGTTGTCTCCCGGAGGGAGACAAAGGTTGTCTCCCGGGGGGAGACAAATGTTGTCTCCCGGAGGGAGACAAAGGTTGTCTCCCGGGGGGAGACAGTTTGTCTCAATGAGGGAGACAAAGGTTGTCTCCCGGAGGGAGACAAAGGTTGTCTCCCGGAGGGAGACAAAGGTTGTCTCCCGGAGGGAGACAAATGTTGTCTCCCGGAGGGAGACAAATGTTGTCTCCCGGAGGGAGACAAAGGTTGTCTCCCTCTGGGAGACAAATGTTGTCCCCGGAGGGAGACCATTTTTTTGTCTCCCGGAGGGAGACAAATGTTGTCTCCCGGAGGGAGACAAAGGTTGTCTCCCGGAGGGAGACAAATGTTGTCTCCCGGAGGGAGACAAATGTTGTCTCCCGGAGGGAGACAAAGGTTGTCTCCCGGAGGGAGACAAATGTTGTCTCCCGGAGGGAGACAAATGTTGTCTCCCGGAGGGAGACAAAGTTTGTCTCCCGGAGGGAGACAAATGTTGTCTCCCGGAGGGAGACAAAGGTTGTCTCCCGAAGGGAAACAAATGTTGTCTCCCAGAAGGAGACAAATGTTGTCTCCCGGAGGGAGACAAAGTTTGTCTCCCGGAAAGAAGACAAATGTTGTCTCCCGGAGGGAGACAAAGGTTGTCTCCCGGAGGGAGACAAATGTTGTCTCCGGGAGGGAGACAAAGGTTGTCTCCCGGAGGGAGACAAAGGATGTCTCCCTCTGGGAGACAAATGTTGTCCCCGGAGGGAGACCATTTTTTTGTCTCCCGGAGGGAGACAAATGTTGTCTCCCGGAGGGAGACAAAGGTTGTCTCCCGGAGGGAGACAAAGGTTGTCTCCCGGAGGGAGACAAAGGTTGTCTCCCGGAGGGAGACAAAGGTTGTCTCCCTCTGGGAGACAAATGTTGTCCCCGGAGGGAGACCATTTTTTTGTCTCCCGGAGGGAGACAAATGTTGTCTCCCGGAGGGAGACAAAGGTTGTCTCCCGGAGGGAGACAAATGTTGTCTCCCGGAGGAAGACTATGTTGTCTCCCGGAAGGAGACAAAGGTTGTCTCCCGGAGGGAGACCAAGGTTGTCTCCCGAAGGGAGACAAATGTTGTCTCCCGGTGGGAGACAAATGTTGTCTCCCGGAGGGAGACAAAGGTTGTCTCCCGGAGGGAGACAAATGTTGTCTCCCGGAGGGAGACAAATGTTGTCTCCCCGAGGGAGACAAAGGTTGTCTCCCGGAGGGAGACAAATGTTGTCTCCCGGAGGGAGACAAATGTTGTCTCCCGGAGGGAGACAAAGT
Organism: Aurelia sp. 4 Dawson et al 2005; assembly: GCA_964019985.1. Classification (NCBI taxonomy): domain Eukaryota; kingdom Metazoa; phylum Cnidaria; class Scyphozoa; order Semaeostomeae; family Ulmaridae; genus Aurelia; species Aurelia sp. 4 Dawson et al 2005. The sequence goes on from OZ026495.1 coordinate 5,137,880, forward strand.
TTGTCTCCCGGAGGGAGACAAATGTTGTCTCCCGGAGGGAGACAAAGGTTGTCTCCCGAAGGGAAACAAATGTTGTCTCCCAGAAGGAGACAAATGTTGTCTCCCGGAGGGAGACAAAGTTTGTCTCCCGGAAAGAAGACAAATGTTGTCTCCCGGAGGGAGACAAAGGTTGTCTCCCGGAGGGAGACAAATGTTGTCCCCGGAGGGAGACCATTTTTTTGTCTCCCGGAGGGAGACAAATGTTGTCTCCCGGAGGGAGACAAAGGTCGTCTCCCGGAGGGAGACAAATGTTGTCTCCCGGAGGGAGACAAAGGTTGTCTCCCGGAGGGAGACAAATGTTGTCTCCCGGAGGGAGACAAAGGTTGTCTCCCGGAGGGAGACAAAGGTTGTCTCCCGGAGGGAGACAAAGGTTGTCTCCCTCTTGGAGACAAATGTTGTCCCCGGAGGGAGACCATTTTTTTGTCTCCCGGAGGGAGACAAATGTTGTCTCCCGGAGGGAGACAAAGGTTGTCTCCCGGAGGGAGACAAATGTTGTCTCCCGGAGGGAGACAAATGTTGTCTCCCGGAGGGAGACAAATGTTGTCTCCCGGAGGGAGACAAAGGTTGTCTCCCGGGGGGAGACAAATGTTGTCTCCCGGAGGGAGACAAATGTTGTCTCCCGGAGGGAGACAAAGGTTGTCTCCCGGAGGGAGACAAAGGTTGTCTCCCGGAGGGAGACAAAGGTTGTCTCCCTCTGGGAGACAAATGTTGTCTCCCGGAGGGAGACAAAGGTTGTCTCCCGGAGGGAGACAAATGTTGTCTCCCGGAGGGAGACAAATGTTGTCTCCCGGAGGGAGACAAATGTTGTCTCCCGGAGGGAGACAAAGGTTGTCTCCCGGGGGGAGACAAATGTTGTCTCCCGGAGGGAGACAAAGGTTGTCTCCCGGGGGGAGACAGTTTGTCTCATTGAGGGAGACAAAGGTTGTCTCCCGGAGGGAGACAAAGGTTGTCTCCCGGAGGGAGACAAAGGTTGTCTCCCGGAGGGAGACAAATGTTGTCTCCCGGAGGGAGACAAATGTTGTCTCCCGGAGGGAGACAAAGGTTGTCTCCCTCTGGGAGACAAATGTTGTCCCCGGAGGGAGACCATTTTTTTGTCTCCCGGAGGGAGACAAATGTTGTCTCCCGGAGGGAGACAAAGGTTGTCTCCCGGAGGGAGACAAATGTTGTCTCCCGGAGGGAGACAAATGTTGTCTCCCGGAGGGAGACAAAGGTTGTCTCCCGGAGGGAGACAAATGTTGTCTCCCGGAGGGAGACAAATGTTGTCTCCCGGAGGGAGACAAAGTTTGTCTCCCGGAGGGAGACAAATGTTGTCTCCCGGAGGGAGACAAAGGTTGTCTCCCGAAGGGAAACAAATGTTGTCTCCCAGAAGGAGACAAATGTTGTCTCCCGGAGGGAGACAAAGTTTGTCTCCCGGAAAGAAGACAAATGTTGTCTCCCGGAGGGAGACAAAGGTTGTCTCCCGGAGGGAGACAAATGTTGTCTCCGGGAGGGAGACAAAGGTTGTCTCCCGGAGGGAGACAAAGGATGTCTCCCTCTGGGAGACAAATGTTGTCCCCGGAGGGAGACCATTTTTTTGTCTCCCGGAGGGAGACAAAGGTTGTCTCCCGGAGGGAGACAAAAGTTGTCTCCCGGAGGGAGACAAAGGTTGTCTCCCGGAGGGAGACAAAGGTTGTCTCCCGGAGGGAGACAAAGGTTGTCTCCCTCTGGGAGACAAATGTTGTCCCCGGAGGGAGACCATTTTTTTGTCTCCCGGAGGGAGACAAATGTTGTCTCCCGGAGGGAGACAAAGGTTGTCTCCCGGAGGGAGACAAATGTTGTCTCCCGGAGGAAGACTATGTTGTCTCCCGGAAGGAGACAAAGGTTGTCTCCCGGAGGGAGACAAAGGTTGTCTCCCGGAGGGAGAGAAAGGTTGTCTCCCGGAGGGAGACAAAGGTTGTCTCCCGGAGGGAGACAAAGGTTGTCTCCCTCTGGGAGACAAATGTTGTCCCCGGAGGGAGACCATTTTTTTGTCTCCCGGAGGGAGACAAATGTTGTCTCCCGGAGGGAGACAAAGGTTGTCTCCCGGAGGGAGACAAATGTTGTCTCCCGGAGGGAGACAAAGGTTGTCTCCCGGAGGGAGACAAAGGTTGTCTCCCGGAGGGAGACAAAGGTTGTCTCCCTCTGGGAGACAAATGTTGTCTCCCGGAGGGAGACAAAGGTTCTCTCCCGGAGGGAGACAAATGTTGTCTCCCGGAGGGAGACAAATGTTGTCTCCCGGAGGGAGACAAATGTTGTCTTCCGGAGGGAGACAAAGGTTGTCTCCCGGGGGGAGACAAATGTTGTCTCCCGGAGGGAGACAAAGGTTGTCTCCCGGGGGGAGACAGTTTGTCTCATTGAGGGAGACAAAGGTTGTCTCCCGGAGGGAGACAAATGTTGTCTCCCGGAGGGAGACAAAGGTTGTCTCCCTCTGGGAGACAAATGTTGTCCCCGGAGGGAGACCATTTTTTTGTCTCCCGGAGGGAGACAAAGGTTGTCTCCCGGAGGGAGACAAATGTTGTCTCCCGGAGGGAGACAAATGTTGTCTCCCGGAGGGAGACAAAGTTTGTCTCCCGGAGGGAGACAAATGTTGTCTCCCGGAGGGAGACAAAGGTTGTCTCCCGAAGGGAAACAAATGTTGTCTCCCAGAAGGAGACAAATGTTGTCTCCCGGAGGGAGACAAAGTTTGTCTCCCGGAAAGAAGACAAATGTTGTCTCCCGGAGGGAGACAAAGGTTGTCTCCCGGAGGGAGACAAATGTTGTCTCCGGGAGGGAGACAAAGGTTGTCTCCCGGAGGGAGACAAAGGTTGTCTCCCTCTGGGAGACAAATGTTGTCCCCGGAGGGAGACCATTTTTTTGTCTCCCGGAGGGAGACAAATGTTGTCTCCCGGAGGGAGACAAAGGTTGTCTCCCGGAGGGAGAGAAAGGTTGTCTCCCGGAGGGAGACAAAGGTTGTCTCCCGGAGGGAGACAAAGGTTGTCTCCCTCTGGGAGACAAATGTTGTCCCCGGAGGGAGACCATTTTTTTGTCTCCCGGAGGGAGACAAATGTTGTCTCCCGGAGGGAGACAAAGGTTGTCTCCCGGAGGGAGACAAATGTTGTCTCCCGGAGGGAGACAAAGGTTGTCTCCCGGAGGGAGACAAAGGTTGTCTCCCGGAGGGAGACAAAGGTTGTCTCCCTCTGGGAGACAAATGTTGTCTCCCGGAGGGAGACAAAGGTTCTCTCCCGGAGGGAGACAAATGTTGTCTCCCGGAGGGAGACAAATGTTGTCTCCCGGAGGGAGACAAATGTTGTCTTCCGGAGGGAGACAAAGGTTGTCTCCCGGGGGGAGACAAATGTTGTCTCCCGGAGGGAGACAAAGGTTGTCTCCCGGGGGGAGACAGTTTGTCTCATTGAGGGAGACAAAGGTTGTCTCCCGGAGGGAGACAAAGGTTGTCTCCCGGAGGGAGACAAAGGTTGTCTCCCGGAGGGAGACAAAGGTTGTCTCCCGGAGGGAGACAAATGTTGTCTCCCGGAGGGAGACAAATGTTGTCTCCCGGAGGGAGACAAAGGTTGTCTCCCTCTGGGAGACAAATGTTGTCCCCGGAGGGAGACCATTTTTTTGTCTCCCGGAGGGAGACAAATGTTGTCTCCCGGAGGGAGACAAAGGTTGTCTCCCGGAGGGAGACAAATGTTGTCTCCCGGAGGGAGACAAATGTTGTCTCCCGGAGGGAGACAAAGGTTGTCTCCCGGAGGGAGACAAATGTTGTCTCCCGGAGGGAGACAAATGTTGTCTCCCGGAGGGAGACAAAGTTTGTCTCCCGGAGGGAGACAAATGTTGTCTCCCGGAGGGAGACAAAGGTTGTCCAAAGGTTGTCTCCCGAAGGGAAAGAAATGTTGTCTCCCAGAAGGAGACAAATGTTGTCTCCCGGAGGGAGACAAAGTTTGTCTCCCGGAAAGAAGACAAATGTTGTCTCCCGGAGGGAGACAAAGGTTGTCTCCCGGAGGGAGACAAATGTTGTCTCCCGGAGGGAGACAAATGTTGTCTCCCGGAGGGAGACAAAGGTTGTCTCCCGAAGGGAAACAAATGTTGTCTCCCAGAAGGAGACAAATGTTGTCTCCCGGAGGGAGACAAAGTTTGTCTCCCGGAAAGAAGACAAATGTTGTCTCCCGGAGGGAGACAAAGGTTGTCTCCCGGAGGGAGACAAATGTTGTCTCCGGGAGGGAGACAAAGGTTGTCTCCCGGAGGGAGACAAAGGTTGTCTCCCTCTGGGAGACAAAGGTTGTCTCCCGGAGGGAGACAAAGGTTGTCTCCCGGAGGGAGACAAAGGTTGTCTCCCTCTGGGAGACAAAGGTTGTCTCCCTCTGGGAGACAAATGTTGTCCCCGGAGGGAGACCATTTTTTTGTCTCCCGGAGGGAGACAAATGTTGTCTCCCGGAGGGAGACAAAGGTTGTCTCCCGGAGGGAGACAAATGTTGTCTCCCGGAGGAAGACAATGTTGTCTCCCGGAAGGAGACAAAGGTTGTCTCCCGGAGGGAGACCAAGGTTGTCTCCCGAAGGGAGACAAATGTTGTCTCCCGGTGGGAGACAAATGTTGTCTCCCGGAGGGAGACAAATGTTGTCTCCCGGAGGGAGACAAATGTTGTCTCCCGAAGGGAGACAAAGGTTGTCTCCCGAAGGGAGACAAAGGTTGTCTCCCGGAGGGAGACAAAGGTTGTCTCCGGAGGGAGACCATTTTTTTGTCTCCGGGAGGGAAACAAATGTTGTCTCCCGGAGGGAGACAAATGTTGTCTCCCGGAGGGAGACAAAGTTTGTCTCCCGGAAAGAAGACAAATGTTGTCTCCCGGAGGGAGACAAAGGTTGTCTCCCGGAGGGAGACAAATGTTGTCTCCCGGAGGGAGACAAAGGTTGTCTCCCTCTGGGAGACAAATGTTGTCCCCGGAGGGAGACCATTTTTTTGTCTCCCGGAGGGAGACAAATAATGTCTCCCGGAGGGAGACAAATGTTGTCTCCCGGAGGGAGACAAAGGTTGTCTCCCGGAGGGAGACAAATGTTGTCTCCCGGAGGGAGACAAATGTTGTCTCCCGGAGGGAGACAAAGTTTGTCTCCCGGAGGGGGACAAATGTTGTCTCCCGGAGGGAGACAAAGGTTGTCTCCTGGAGGGAAACAAATGTTGTCTCCCGGAGGAAGACTATGTTGTCTCCCGGAAGGAGACAAAGGTTGTCTCCCGGAGGGAGACCAAGGTTGTCTCCCGAAGGGAGACAAATGTTGTCTCCCGGTGGGAGACAAAGTTTGTCTCCCGGAAAGAAGACAAATGTTGTCTCCCGGAGGGAGACAAAGGTTGTCTCCCGGAGGGAGACAAATGTTGTCTCCCGGAGGGAGACAAAGGTTGTCTCCCTCTGGGAGACAAATGTTGTCCCCGGAGGGAGACCATTTTTTTGTCTCCCGGAGGGAGACAAATAATGTCTCCCGGAGGGAGACAAATGTTGTCTCCCGGAGGGAGACAAAGGTTGTCTCCCGGAGGGAGACAAATGTTGTCTCCCGGAGGGAGACAAATGTTGTCTCCCGGAGGGAGACAAAGTTTGTCTCCCGGAGGGAGACAAATGTTGTCTCCCGGAGGGAGACAAAGGTTGTCTCCTGGAGGGAAACAAATGTTGTCTCCCGGAGGGAGACAAATGTTGTCTCCCGGAGGGAGACAAAGTTTGTCTCCCTCTGGGAGACAAATGTTGTCTCCCGGAGGGAGACCATTTTTTTGTCTCCCGGAGGGAGACAAATAATGTCTCCCGGAGGGAGACAAATGTTGTCTCCCGGAGGGAGACAAAGTTTGTCTCCCGGAGGGAGACAAATGTTGTCTCCCGGAGGGAGACAAAGGTTGTCTCCCGGAGGGAGACAAATGTTGTCTCCCGGAGGGAGACAAAGGTTGTCTCCCGGAGGGAGACAAAGGTTGTCTCCCGGAGGGAGACAAAGGTTGTCTCCCTCTGGGAGACAAATGTTGTCTCCCGGAGGGAGACCAAGGTTGTCTCCCGAAGGGAGACAAATGTTGTCTCCCGGAGGGAGACAAATGTTGTCTCCAGGATGGAGACAAAGGTTGTCTCCCGGAGGGAGAAAGTTTGTCTCATAGAGGGAGACAAAGGTTGTCTCCCGGGGGGAGACAAATGTTGTCTCCCGGAAGGAGACATTTTGTCTCCTAGAGGGAGACAAGGTTGTTGCCCGGAGGGAGACAAAGGTTGTCTCCCGGAGGGAGACAAATGTTGTCTCCCGGAGGGAGACAAATGTTGTCTCCCGGAGGGAGACAAATGTTGTCTCCCGGAGGGAGACAAAGTTTGTCTCCCGGAGGGAGACAAATGTTGTCTCCCGGAGGGAGACAAAGGTTGTCTCCTGGAGGGAAACAAATGTTGTCTCCCGGAGGGAGACAAATGTTGTCTCCCGGAGGGAGACAAAGTTTGTCTCCCGGAAAGAAGACAAATGTTGTCTCCCGGAGGGAGACAAAGGTTGTCTCCCGGAGGGAGACAAATGTTGTCTCCCGGAGGGAGACAAATGTTGTCTCCCGGAGGGAGACAAAGTTTGTCTCCCGGAGGGAGACAAATGTTGTCTCCCGGAGGGAGACAAAGGTTGTCTCCCGGAGGGAGACAAATGTTGTCTCCCGGAGGGAGACAAAGGTTGTCTCCCGGAGGGAGACAAAGGTTGTCTCCTGGAGGGAAACAAATGTTGTCTCCCGGAGGGAGACAAATGTTGTCTCCCGGAGGGAGACAAAGTTTGTCTCCCGGAAAGAAGACAAATGTTGTCTCCAGGAGGGAGACAAAGGTTGTCTCCCGGAGGGAGACAAATGTTGTCTCCCGGAGGGAGACAAAGGTTGTCTCCCGAAGGGAAACAAATGTTGTCTCCCAGAAGGAGACAAATGTTGTCTCCCGGAGGGAGACAAAGTTTGTCTCCCGGAAAGAAGACAAATGTTGTCTCCTGGAGGGAGACAAAGGTTGTCTCCCGGAGGGAGACAAATGTTGTCTCCGGGAGGGAGACAAAGTTTGTCTCCCGGAGGGAGACAAAGGTTGTCTCCCGGAGGGAGACAAATGTTGTCTCCCGGAGGGAGACAAAGGTTGTCTCCCGAAGGGAGACAAAGGTTGTCTCCCGAAGGGAGACAAAGGTTGTCTCCCGGAGGGAGACAAAGGTAGTCTCCCGGAGGGAGACAAAGGTTGTCTCCGGAGGGAGACCATTTTTTTGTCTCCCGGAGGGAGACAAATGTTGTCTCCCGGAGGGAGACAAAGGTTGTCTCCCGGAGGGAGACAAATGTTGTCTCCCGGAGGGAGACAAATGTTGTTTCCCGGAGGGAGACAAATGTTGTCTCCCGGAGGGAGACAAATGTTGTTTCCCGGAGGGAGACAAAGGTTGTCTCCCGGGGGGAGACAGTTTGTCTCATTGAGGGAGACAAAGGTTGTCTCCCGGAGGGAGACAAATGTTGTCTCCCGGAGGGAGACAAATGTTGTCTCCCGGAGGGAGACAAAGGTTGTCTCCCGGAGGGAGACAAATGTTGTCCCCGGAGGGAGACCATTTTTTTGTCTCCCGGAGGGAGACAAATAATGTCTCCCGGAGGGAGACAAATGTTGTCTCCCGGAGGGAGACAAAGTTTGTCTCCCGGAGGGAGACAAATGTTGTCTCCCGGAGGGAGACAAAGGTTGTCTCCCGGAGGGAGACAAATGTTGTCTCCAAGAGGGAGACAAAGGTTGTCTCCCGGAGGGAGACAAAGGTTGTCTCCTGGAGGGAAACAAATGTTGTCTCCCGGAGGGAGACAAATGTTGTCTCCCGGAGGGAGACAAAGTTTGTCTCCCGGAAAGAAGACAAATGTTGTCTCCAGGAGGGAGACAAAGGTTGTCTCCCGGAGGGAGACAAATGTTGTCTCCCGGAGGGAGACAAAGGTTGTCTCCCGGAGGGAGACAAATGTTGTCTCCCGGAGGGAGACAAAGGTTGTCTCCTGGAGGGAAACAAATGTTGTCTCCCGGAGGGAGACAAATGTTGTCTCCCGGAGGGAGACAAAGTTTGTCTCCCTCTGGGAGACAAATGTTGTCTCCCGGAGGGAGACCATTTTTTTGTCTCCCGGAGGGAGACAAATAATGTCTCCCGGAGGGAGACAAATGTTGTCTCCCGGAGGGAGACAAAGTTTGTCTCCCGGAGGGAGACAAATGTTGTCTCCCGGAGGGAGACAAAGGTTGTCTCCCGGAGGGAGACAAATGTTGTCTCCCGGAGGGAGACAAAGGTTGTCTCCCGGAGGGAGACAAAGGTTGTCTCCCGGAGGGAGACAAAGGTTGTCTCCCTCTGGGAGACAAATGTTGTCTCCCGGAGGGAGACCAAGGTTGTCTCCCGAAGGGAGACAAATGTTGTCTCCCGGAGGGAGACAAATGTTGTCTCCAGGATGGAGACAAAGGTTGTCTCCCGGAGGGAGAAAGTTTGTCTCATAGAGGGAGACAAAGGTTGTCTCCCGGGGGGAGACAAATGTTGTCTCCCGGAGGGAGACATTTTGTCTCCTAGAGGGAGACAAGGTTGTTGCCCGGAGGGAGACAAAGGTTGTCTCCCGGAGGGAGACAAATGTTGTCTCCCGGAGGGAGACAAATGTTGTCTCCCGGAGGGAGACAAAGTTTGTCTCCCGGAGGGAGACAAATGTTGTCTCCCGGAGGGAGACAAAGGTTGTCTCCTGGAGGGAAACAAATGTTGTCTCCCGGAGGGAGACAAATGTTGTCTCCCGGAGGGAGACAAAGTTTGTCTCCCGGAAAGAAGACAAATGTTGTCTCCCGGAGGGAGACAAAGGTTGTCTCCCGGAGGGAGACAAATGTTGTCTCCCGGAGGGAGACAAATGTTGTCTCCCGGAGGGAGACAAAGTTTGTCTCCCGGAGGGAGACAAATGTTTTCTCCCGGAGGGAGACAAAGGTTGTCTCCCGGAGGGAGACAAATGTTGTCTCCCGGAGGGAGACAAAGGTTGTCTCCCGGAGGGAGACAAAGGTTGTCTCCTGGAGGGAAACAAATGTTGTCTCCCGGAGGGAGACAAATGTTGTCTCCCGGAGGGAGACAAAGTTTGTCTCCCGGAAAGAAGACAAATGTTGTCTCCAGGAGGGAGACAAAGGTTGTCTCCCGGAGGGAGACAAATGTTGTCTCCCGGAGGGAGACAAATGTTGTCTCCCGGAGGGAGACAAAGGTTGTCTCCCGGAGGGAGACAAATGTTGTCCCCGGAGGGAGACCATTTTTTTGTCTCCCGGAGGGAGACAAATAATGTCTCCCGGAGGGAGACAAATGTTGTCTCCCGGAGGGAGACAAAGTTTGTCTCCCGGAGGGAGACAAATGTTGTCTCCCGGAGGGAGACAAAGGTTGTCTCCCGGAGGGAGACAAATGTTGTCTCCAAGAGGGAGACAAAGGTTGTCTCCCGGAGGGAGACAAAGGTTGTCTCCTGGAGGGAAACAAATGTTGTCTCCCGGAGGGAGACAAATGTTGTCTCCCGGAGGGAGACAAAGTTTGTCTCCCGGAAAGAAGACAAATGTTGTCTCCAGGAGGGAGACAAAGGTTGTCTCCCGGAGGGAGACAAATGTTGTCTCCCGGAGGGAGACAAAGGTTGTCTCCCGGAGGGAGACAAATGTTGTCTCCCGGAGGGAGACAAAGGTTGTCTCCTGGAGGGAAACAAATGTTGTCTCCCGGAGGGAGACAAATGTTGTCTCCCGGAGGGAGACAAAGTTTGTCTCCCTCTGGGAGACAAATGTTGTCTCCCGGAGGGAGACCATTTTTTTGTCTCCCGGAGGGAGACAAATAATGTCTCCCGGAGGGAGACAAATGTTGTCTCCCGGAGGGAGACAAAGTTTGTCTCCCGGAGGGAGACAAATGTTGTCTCCCGGAGGGAGACAAAGGTTGTCTCCCGGAGGGAGACAAATGTTGTCTCCCGGAGGGAGACAAAGGTTGTCTCCCGGAGGGAGACAAAGGTTGTCTCCCGGAGGGAGACAAAGGTTGTCTCCCTCTGGGAGACAAATGTTGTCTCCCGGAGGGAGACCAAGGTTGTCTCCCGGAGGGAGACAAAGGTTGTCTCCTGGAGGGAAACAAATGTTGTCTCCCGGAGGGAGACAAATGTTGTCTCCCGGAGGGAGACAAAGTTTGTCTCCCGGAAAGAAGACAAATGTTGTCTCCAGGAGGGAGACAAAGGTTGTCTCCCGGAGGGAGACAAATGTTGTCTCCCGGAGGGAGACAAAGGTTGTCTCCCGGAGGGAGACAAATGTTGTCTCCCGGAGTGAGACAAAGGTTGTCTCCCTCTGGGAGACAAATGTTGTCCCCGGAGGGAGACCATTTTTTTGTCTCCCGGAGGGAGACAAATAATGTCTCCCGGAGGGAGACAAATGTTGTCTCCCGGAGGGAGACAAAGGTTGTCTCCCGGAGGGAGACAAAGGTTGTCTCCCGGAGGGAGACAAAGGTTGTCTCCCTCTGGGAGACAAATGTTGTCCCCGGAGGGAGACCATTTTTTTGTCTCCCGGAGGGAGACAAATGTTGTCTCCCGGAGGGAGACAAAGGTTGTCTCCCGGAGGGAGACAAATGTTGTCTCCCGGAGGGAGACAAATGTTGTCTCCCGGAGGGAGACAAATGTTGTCTCCCGGAGGGAGACAAAGGTTGTCTCCCGGGGGGAGACAAATGTTGTCTCCCGGAGGGAGACAAAGGTTGTCTCCCGGGGGGAGACAGTTTGTCTCATTGAGGGAGACAAAGGTTGTCTCCCGGAGGGAGACAAAGGTTGTCTCCCGGAGGGAGACAAAGGTTGTCTCCCTCTGGGAGACAAATGTTGTCCCCGGAGGGAGACCATTTTTTTGTCTCCCGGAGGGAGACAAATGTTGTCTCCCGGAGGGAGACAAAGGTTGTCTCCCGGAGGGAGACAAATGTTGTCTCCCGGAGGGAGACAAATGTTGTTTCCCGGAGGGAGACAAATGTTGTCTCCCGGAGGGAGACAAATGTTGTCTCCCGGAGGGAGACAAAGGTTGTCTTCCGGGGGGAGACAAATGTTGTCTCCTGGAGGGAGACAAAGGTTGTCTCCCGGGGGGAGACAGTTTGTCTCATTGAGGGAGACAAAGGTTGTCTCCCGGGGGGAGACAAATGTTGTCTCCCGGAGGGAGACAACTGTTGTCTTCCGGAGGGAGACAAATGTTGTCTCCCGGAGGGAGACAAAGGTTGTCTCCCGGAGGGAGACAAAGGTTGTCTCCCGGAGGGAGACAAATGTTGTCTCCCGGAGGGAGACAAATGTTGTCTCCCGGAGGGAGACAAAGGTTGTCTCCCGGAGGGAGACAAAGGTTGTCTCCCGGAGGGAGACAAAGGTTGTCTCCCTCTGGGAGACAAATGTTGTCCCCGGAGGGAGACCATTTTTTTGTCTCCTGGAGGGAGACAAATGTTGTCTCCCGGAGGGAGACCATTTTTTTGTCTCCCGGAGGGAGACAAATGTTGTCTCCTGGAGGGAGACAAAGGTTGTCTCCCGGAGGGAGACAAATGTTGTTTCCCGGAGGGAGACAAATGTTGTCTCCCGGAGGGAGACAAATGTTGTCTCCCGGATGGAGACAAAGGTTGTCTTCCGGGGGGAGACAAGTGTTGTCTCCCGGAGGGAGACAAAGGTTGTCTCCCGGTGGGAGACAGTTTGTCTCATTGAGGGAGACAAAGGTTGTCTCCCGGGGGGAGACAAATGTTGTCTCCCGGAGGGAGACAACTGTTGTCTTCCGGAGGGAGACAAATGTTGTCTCCCGGAGGGAGACAAAGGTTGTCTCCCGGAGGGAGACAAAGGTTGTCTCCCGGAGGGAGACAAATGTTGTCTCCCGGAGGGAGACAAATGTTGTCTCCCGGAGGGAGACAAAGGTTGTCTCCCGGAGGGAGACAAATGTTGTCTCCCGGAGGGAGACAAAGGTTGTCTCCCGGAGGGAGACAAAGGTTGTCTCCCGGAGGGAGACAAAGGTTGTCTCCCTCAGGGAGACAAAGGTTGTCTTCCGGAGGGAGACAAAGGTTGTCTCCCGGAGGGAGACAAAGGCTGTCTCCCTCTGGGAGACAAATGTTGTCCCCGGAGGGAGACAAATGTTGTCTCCCGGAGGGAGACAAAGTTTGTCTCCCGGAGGGAGACAAATGTTGTCTCCCGGAGGGAGACAAAGGTTGTCTCCCGGAGGGAGACAAATGTTGTCTCCCGGAGGGAGACAAAGGTTGTCTCCCGAAGGGAGACAAAGGTTGTCTCCCGGAGGGAGACAAAGGTTGTCTCCCGGAGGGAGACAAAGGTTGTCTCCCGAAGGGAGACAAATGTTGTCTCCCGGAGGGAGACAAATGTTGTCTCCCGGAGGGAGACAAAGGTTGTCTCCCGGAGGGAGACAAAGGTTGTCTCCCTCTGGGAGACAAATGTTGTCCCCGGAGGGAGACCATTTTTTTGTCTCCCGGAGGGAGACAAATGTTGTCTCCCGGAGGGAGACCATTTTTTTGTCTCCCGGAGGGAGACAAATGTTGTCTCCTGGAGGGAGACAAAGGTTGTCTCCCGGAGGGAGACAAATGTTGTTTCCCGGAGGGAGACAAATGTTGTCTCCCGGAGGGAGACAAATGTTGTCTCCCGGAGGGAGACAAAGGTTGTCTTCCGGGGGGAGACAAATGTTGTCTCCCGGAGGGAGACAAAGGTTGTCTCCCGGTGGGAGACAGTTTGTCTCATTGAGGGAGACAAAGGTTGTCTCCCGGGGGGAGACAAATGTTGTCTCCCGGAGGGAGACAACTGTTGTCTTCCGGAGGGAGACAAATGTTGTCTCCCGGAGGGAGACAAAGGTTGTCTCCCGGAGGGAGACAAAGGTTGTCTCCCGGAGGGAGACAAATGTTGTCTCCCGGAGGGAGACAAATGTTGTCTCCCGGAGGGAGACAAAGGTTGTCTCCCGGAGGGAGACAAATGTTGTCTCCCGGAGGGAGACAAAGGTTGTCTCCCGGAGGGAGACAAAGGTTGTCTCCCGGAGGGAGACAAAGGTTGTCTCCCTCAGGGAGACAAAGGTTGTCTTCCGGAGGGAGACAAAGGTTGTCTCCTGGAGGGAGACAAAGGCTGTCTCCCTCTGGGAGACAAATGTTGTCCCCGGAGGGAGACAAATGTTGTCTCCCGGAGGGAGACAAAGTTTGTCTCCCGGAGGGAGACAAATGTTGTCTCCCGGAGGGAGACAAAGGTTGTCTCCCGGAGGGAGACAAATGTTGTCTCCCGGAGGGAGACAAAGGTTGTCTCCCGAAGGGAGACAAAGGTTGTCTCCCAAAGGGAGACAAAGGTTGTCTCCCTCTGGGAGACAAATGTTGTCCCCGGAGGGAGACTATTTTTTTGTCTCCCGGAGGGAGACAAATGTTGTCTCCCGGAGGGAGACAAAGGTTGTCTCCCACAAATGTTGTCTCCCTGAGGGAGACAAATGTTGTTTCCCGGAGGGAGACAAATGTTGTCTCCCGGAGGGAGACAAATGTTGTCTCCCGGAGGGAGACAAAGGTTGTCTCCCGGGGGGAGACAGTTTGTCTCATAGAGGGAGACAAAGGTTGTCTCCCGGGGGGAGACAAATGTTGTCTCCTGGAGGGAGACAATTGTTGTCTTCCGGAGGGAGACAAATGTTGTCTCCCGGAGGGAGAAAAAGGTTGTCTCCCGGAGGGAGACAAAGGTTGTCTCCAGGAGGGAGACAAATGTTGTCTCCCGGAGGGAGACAAAGTTTGTCTCCCGGAGGGAGACAAATGTTGTCTCCCGGAGGGAGACAAAGGTTGTCTCCCGGAGGGAAACAAATGTTGTCTCCCGGAGGGAGACAAATGTTGTCTCCCGGAGGGAGACAAAGTTTGTCTCCCGGAGGGAGACAAAGGTTGTCTCCCGGAGGGAAACAAATGTTGTCTCCCGGAGGGAGACAAATGTTGTCTCCCGGAGGGAGACAAAGTTTGTCTCCCGGAGGGAGACAAATGTTGTCTCCCGGAGGGAGACAAAGGTTGTCTCCCGGAGGGAGACAAAGGTTGTCTCCCTCTGGGAGACAAATGTTGTCTCCCGGAGGGAGACAAAGGTTGTCTCCCGGAGGGAGACAAATGTTGTCTCCCGGAGGGAGACAAATGTTGTCTCCCGGAGGGAGACAAATGTTGTCTCCCGGAGGGAGACAAAGGTTGTCTCCCGGAGGGAGACAAATGTTGTCTCCCGGAGGGAGACAAATGTTGTCTCCCGGAGGGAGACAAAGGTTGTCTCCCGGAGGGAGACAGTTTGTCTCATAGAGGGAGACAAAGGTTGTCTACCGGGGGGAGACAAATGTTGTCTCCCGGAGGGAGACAAATGTTGTCTCCTGGTGGGAGACAAATGTTGTCTCCCGGAGGGAGACAAAGGTTTTCTCCCGGAGGGAGACAAATGTTGTCTCCCGGAGGGAGACAAATGTTGTCTCCCGGAGGGAGACAAAGGTTGTCTCCCGGAGGGAGACAAAGGCTGTCTCCCTCTGGGAGACAAATGTTGTCCCCGGAGGGAGACCATATTTTTGTCTCCCGGAGGGAGACAAAGTTTGTCTCCCGGAGGGAGACAAATGTTGTCTCCCGGAGGGAGACAAAGGTTGTCTCCCGGAGGGAGACAAAGGTTGTCTCCCTCTGGGAGACAAATGTTGTCTCCCGGAGGGAGACAAAGGTTGTCTCCCGGAGGGAGACAAATGTTGTCTCCCGGAGGGAGACAAATGTTGTCTCCCGGAGGGAGACAAAGTTTGTCTCCCGGAGGGAGACAAAGGTTGTCTCCCGGAGGGAGACCAAGGTTGTCTCCCGAAGGGAGACAAATGTTGTCTCCCGGAGGGAGACAAATGCTGTCTCCAGGATGGAGACAAAGGTTGTCTCCCGGAGGGAGAAAGTTTGTCTCATAGAGGGAGACAAAGGTTGTCTCCCGGGGGGAGACAAATGTTGTCTCCCGGAGGGAGACATTTTGTCTCCTAGAGGGAGACAAGGTTGTCTCCCGGAGGGAGACAAAAGTTGTCTCCCGGAGGGAGACAAATGTTGTCTCCCGGAGGGAGATAAATGTTGTCTCCCGGAGGGAGACAAAGTTTGTCTCCCGGAGGGAGACAAATGTTGTCTCCCGGAGGGAGACAAAGGTTGTCTCCCGGAGGGAAACAAAAGTTTGTCTCCCGGAGGGAGACAAATGTATTCTCCCGGAGGGAGACAAAGGTTGTTTCCCGGAGGGAGACAAAGGTTGTCTCCCTCTGGGAGACAAATGTTGTCCCCGGAGGGAGACCATTTTTTTGTCTCCCGGAGGGAGACAAATGTTGTCTCCCGGAGGGAGATAAAAGGTTGTCTCCCGGAGGGAGACAAAGGTTGTCTCCCGGAGGGAGACAAATGTTGTCTCCCGGAGGGAGACAAAGGTTGTCTCCCGGAGGGAGACAAATGTTGTCTCCCGGAGGGAGACAAATGTTGTCTCCCGGAGGGAGACAAAGGTTGTCTCCCGGAGGGAGACAGTTTGTCTCATAGAGGGAGACAAAGGTTGTCTACCGGGGGGAGACAAATGTTGTCTCCCGGAGGGAGACAAATGTTGTCTCCCGGAGGGAGACAAATGTTGTCTCCTGGTGGGAGACAAATGTTGTCTCCCGGAGGGAGACAAAGGTTTTCTCCCGGAGGGAGACAAATGTTGTCTCCCGGAGGGAGACAAATGTTGTCTCCCGGAGAGAGACAAAGGTTGTCTCCCGGAGGGAGACAAAGGCTGTCTCCCTCTGGGAGACAAATGTTGTCTCCCGGAGGGAGACAAATGTTGTCTCCTGGTGGGAGACAAATGTTGTCTCCCGGAGGGAGACAAAGGTTTTCTCCCGGAGGGAGACAAATGTTGTCTCCCGGAGGGAGACAAATGTTGTCTCCCGGAGGGAGACAAAGGTTGTCTCCCGGAGGGAGACAAAGGCTGTCTCCCTCTGGGAGACAAATGTTGTCCCCGGAGGGAGACCATATTTTTGTCTCCCGGAGGGAGACAAAGTTTGTCTCCCGGAGGGAGACAAATGTTGTCTCCCGGAGGGAGACAAAGGTTGTCTCCCGGAGGGAGACAAAGGTTGTCTCCCTCTGGGAGACAAAGTTTGTCTCCCGGAGGGAGACAAAGGTTGTCTCCCGGAGGGAAACAAATGTTGTCTCCCGGAGGGAGACAAATGTTGTCTCCCGGAGGGAGACAAAGTTTGTCTCCCGGAGGGAGACAAATGTTGTCTCCCGGAGGGAGACAAAGGTTGTCTCCCGGAGGGAGACAAAGGTTGTCTCCCTCTGGGAGACAAATGTTGTCTCCCGGAGGGAGACAAAGGTTGTCTCCCGGAGGGAAACAAAAGTTTGTCTCCCGGAGGGAGACAAATGTATTCTCCCGGAGGGAGACAAAGGTTGTTTCCCGGAGGGAGACAAAGGTTGTCTCCCTCTGGGAGACAAATGTTGTCCCCGGAGGGAGACCATTTTTTTGTCTCCCGGAGGGAGACAAATGTTGTCTCCCGGAGGGAGATAAAAGGTTGTCTCCCGGAGGGAGACAAAGGTTGTCTCCCGGAGGGAGACAAATGTTGTCTCCCGGAGGGAGACAAAGGTTGTCTCCCGGAGGGAGACAAATGTTGTCTCCCGGAGGGAGACAAATGTTGTCTCCCGGAGGGAGACAAAGGTTGTCTCCCGGAGGGAGACAGTTTGTCTCATAGAGGGAGACAAAGGTTGTCTACCGGGGGGAGACAAATGTTGTCTCCCGGAGGGAGACAAATGTTGTCTCCCGGAGGGAGACAAATGTTGTCTCCTGGTGGGAGACAAATGTTGTCTCCCGGAGGGAGACAAAGGTTTTCTCCCGGAGGGAGACAAATGTTGTCTCCCGGAGGGAGACAAATGTTGTCTCCCGGAGAGAGACAAAGGTTGTCTCCCGGAGGGAGACAAAGGCTGTCTCCCTCTGGGAGACAAATGTTGTCTCCCGGAGGGAGACAAATGTTGTCTCCTGGTGGGAGACAAATGTTGTCTCCCGGAGGGAGACAAAGGTTTTCTCCCGGAGGGAGACAAATGTTGTCTCCCGGAGGGAGACAAATGTTGTCTCCCGGAGGGAGACAAAGGTTGTCTCCCGGAGGGAGACAAAGGCTGTCTCCCTCTGGGAGACAAATGTTGTCCCCGGAGGGAGACCATATTTTTGTCTCCCGGAGGGAGACAAAGTTTGTCTCCCGGAGGGAGACAAATGTTGTCTCCCGGAGGGAGACAAAGGTTGTCTCCCGGAGGGAGACAAAGGTTGTCTCCCTCTGGGAGACAAAGTTTGTCTCCCGGAGGGAGACAAAGGTTGTCTCCCGGAGGGAAACAAATGTTGTCTCCCGGAGGGAGACAAATGTTGTCTCCCGGAGGGAGACAAAGTTTGTCTCCCGGAGGGAGACAAATGTTGTCTCCCAGAGGGAGACAAAGGTTGTCTCCCGGAGGGAGACAAAGGTTGTCTCCCTCTGGGAGACAAATGTTGTCTCCCGGAGGGAGACAAAGGTTGTCTCCCTCTGGGAGACAAATGTTGTCTCCCGGAGGGAGACAAATGTTGTCTCCCGGAGGGAGACAAAGTTTGTCTCCCGGAGGGAGACAAAGGTTGTCTCCCGGAGGGAGACCAAGGTTGTCTCCCGGAGGGAGACAAATGTTGTCTCCCGGAGGGAGATAAAAGGTTGTCTCCCGGAGGGAGACAAAGGTTGTCTCCCGGAGGGAGACAAATGTTGTCTCCCGGAGGGAGACAAAGGTTGTCTCCCGGAGGGAGACAAATGTTGTCTCCCGGAGGGAGACAAATGTTGTCTCCCGGAGGGAGACAAAGGTTGTCTCCCGGAGGGAGACAGTTTGTCTCATAGAGGGAGACAAAGGTTGTCTACCGGGGGGAGACAAATGTTGTCTCCCGGAGGGAGACAAATGTTGTCTCCCGGAGGGAGACAAATGTTGTCTCCTGGTGGGAGACAAATGTTGTCTCCCGGAGGGAGACAAAGGTTTTCTCCCGGAGGGAGACAAATGTTGTCTCCCGGAGGGAGACAAATGTTGTCTCCCGGAGAGAGACAAAGGTTGTCTCCCGGAGGGAGACAAAGGCTGTCTCCCTCTGGGAGACAAATGTTGTCCCCGGAGGGAGACCATATTTTTGTCTCCCGGAGGGAGACAAATGTTGTCTCCCGGAGGGAGACAAAGGTTGTCTCCCGGAGGGAGACAAATGTTGTCTCCCGGAGGGAGACAAATGTTGTCTCCCGGAGGGAGACAAAGGTTGTCTCCCGGAGGGAGACCAAGGTTGTCTCCCGAAGGGAGACAAATGTTGTCTCCCGGAGGGAGACAAATGTTGTCTCCAGGATGGAGAAAAAGGTTGTCTCCCGGAGGGAGAAAGTTTGTCTCACAGAGGGAGACAAAGGTTTTTTTTTTTTTTTTTTTTTTTTTTCTACATCAGTCTAAAATTTTACAATGACAGAACATAGTTTCAAGACGATGCCACAAGGAGAATGAGAATACATTGCAACCCTGTGGCATTAACAATTAACATAAAACATTTACAAGAATAATGAACGGACAGTACATTACAGCATAAACTACAAACTACGAAAAGAAATAAAATGATACAAAGGTGGGAGGAGGAGAGGAAATTTCATTGAAATGATTTACGAGAATCTTTTTGATGATTCGATGAACTCTAGTGTTGCTTTAATGATCGCTTTATTTGATTCAATAGGTAACCTTTCATCACCATACAAGATTATCGAAACCAATTCCTCATTGGAAAGGTTCAACAAACCGTATGACAGCAAAATTGCTTGTACGCGGCTGAGGAGACTATTTCTCTGCAGATGGTGAGAGTGGCAATGCAGCAAGAAATGTTCCGTGTCCTCAACGCCATCGTTTATAGGACACATCGGGTTTAATGTGTCATTGAAATTGTGCCTGAACTTGTGAAAATTAAGTGCACTTAACCCAACTCGAAGCTGTGTGAGAGCGGCTAGTCCTTTAGGGTCATGAATACCAAAGACTTGTTTTGGAGTGGGACGGATAATCTTATTTAATTTTTCCTTGAAGATACCTAATGAGGGTGCGTTTCGTGTTTCTGGATCAATATTCTCCCATTCTGCCAGACAATTAGGATAGAACGTTGACTCATATTTGTCAGTTCTTGCATATATTTGCCCAGTCGCTGGTCTCGTTCGAAAAGAATAAGGAAGTTCATGAAGAAGAGGAATAGGGTCTCTAGTATAGGCAGGTGTAATATTATTGACAATTTTATAGAAAAGGACAAGACGTCTGCTCCATCGCCGAAGATCTAAGGTCTCCCAACCAAGCTCTTCGAGAAGTTTCTTTCGAGAAGTACCTTTCCATGCACCTGTTATTGCTCGAGCAGCAGAGTATTGCACAGACTCTAGTTTTTCCATGAAGTTATTCAGTGTATGGCTGTTAGTGAGGTCACACTTTTTAGATGGAATATGGTATATAACATCACCATAATCAAGATGTGGGCGAACATATAACTTATACAGTTCATTAAGTGTTTTCCGAGGCAGGTATCTGGACATAAAGCGTAACATCCCAACACCTTGTCTGGTTTTAGAAATAATTGATTGAATATGACTAGAGAATGTCAGTTTAGAGTCCAATATGATGCCAAGATGTTTATGCTCGTTAACTCGTACAACTTGCGTGTCATTGAAAGAGACAGGGGGATGATTTACTGTGGTGCGTTTCCTGGAGAATATGACCTCAACAGCTTGCTTCTTGGGGTCAGGATTAAAAGACATTCTCCACTTGTACGCCCACTCTTGTATGATCCTTAAATCGTGATTCATATCCAAAGCAGCTTGCTCAGTATCACAAACAACGGTGAAGAGTGATGTATCGTCAGCAAATAGCTTCACTTTACACTTGATGTTATCTGCCAGATCATTTATATAAACCAGAAAGAATATAGGTCCTAAGATAGATCCTTGAGGGACGCCGGCTGTTATATTTCCCCATTCTGATGTTTTGCCATTGAGGAGTGTCCGCTGTTTTCTATTTGCTAGGAAACTTTGAATAAGGGATAGCAGGTTGCCAGAGACTCCACACCGACGTAGCTTGTATATTAAGCCTTTGTGCCACACACGATCAAAAGCTTTTGAAATATCAAGGAAGACAGAGCGAACATCGAGTGTAGGGTTACAGTCGAAAGCAGCAGAGATTGTATGAACTATGGAGAGTAGCTGGTTAATGGTTGAGTCACCGGGCCGAAAGCCTGACTGGTTAGGATTGAGTAAGCCGTTGACATTCAGGTGTTGGTAGAGACTGTCAAAAATGAGTTTTTCAAAGATCTTTCCAAATATTGGAAGCAGTGAAATAGGTCTGTAATTTTGTTTAAGGTTTTTGCTGTTTTTCTTATGAATTGGAACAACGTTAGCTCTTTTCCAAGCCTCAGGAAAGGAACCATGTATCATACAAGAATGGAATATCATTTTCAAAGGTACTAAAAGAGAACTGTCACATATTTTTATCATTCGTACCGAGATGCCATCCCACCCGTGCGCTTTTTTTGGATTTAGTGATGGAATAATTTTGAGCAACTTTTCATCTGAAATGGCAATGTTAACAAGTGGTGGTACATCCGAGATAACTTCATCAGGAATTTCACTTCCTGTATCTAAAGTACTACATTGAAGGATGAAATAATCATTGAATATTTTGGCCTTGGCTTCAAAGTCTAAAACGAAGACATCATTTTCTAACAAGGGGGGAATTTGTGGCACTTTCGTTTTGTTTAATATCTTGTTAATTAAGGACCAATATCTCTTATTACCAGTGTCAGAATTTGAGAGAGTTTCTCCTATTTTCATAAAATATTTATGCTTAGCATCCTCGATAGTTTTTGATGTACGGTTTATCAAATCCTGGATACCTTCCACTTTGTCATCTGGCTGGCCGTTTTTCATAAAAGTCTTGTAAGCACGATTCTTTTTCTGGATCATGCTCTGCAGATGGTCCCTCCGGGAGACAACCTTTGTCTCCCTCTAGGAGACAGAATGTCTCCCTCCGGGAGACAACATTGTCTCCCTCCGGGAGACAACATTTGTCTCCCTGCGGGAGACAACCTTTGTCTCCCTCTATGAGACAAACTGTCTCCCTCCGGGAGACAACCTTTGTCTCCCTCCGGGTGACAACATTTGTCTCCCTCCGGGAGACAACATTTGTCTCCCTCCGGGAGACAACATTTGTCTCCCTCCGGGAGACAACATTTGTCTCCCTCCAGGAGACAACATTTGTCTCCCCCCCGGGAGACAACCTTTGTCTCCCTCTATGAGACAAACTGTCTCCCTCCGGGAGACAACCTTTGTCTCCCTCTATGAGACAAACTGTCTCCCTCCGGGAGACAACCTTTGTCTCCCTCCGGGAGAAAACATTTGTCTCCCTCTATGAGACAAACTGTCTCCCTCCGGGAGACAACCTTTGTCTCCCTCCGGGTGACAACATTTGTCTCCCTCCGGGAGACAACATTTGTCTCCCTCCGGGAGACAACCTTTGTCTCCCTCTATGAGACAAACTGTCTCCCTCCGGGAGACAACCTTTGTCTCCCTCCGGGAGACAACATTTGTCTCCCTCCGGGAGACAACATTTGTCTCCCTCCGGGAGACAACCTTTGTCTCCCTCCGGGAGACAACATTTGTCTCCCTCTATGAGACAAACTGTCTCCCTCCGGGAGACAAACTTTGTCTCCCTCCGGGAGACAACATTTGTCTCCCTCTGGGAGACAACATTTGTCTCCCTCCGGGAGACAACATTTGTCTCCCTCTATGAGACAAACTGTCTCCCTCCGGGAGACAACCTTTGTCTCCCTCCGGGAGACAACATTTGTCTCCCTCTATGAGACAAACTGTCTCCCTCCGGGAGACAACCTTTGTCTCCCTCTAGGAGACAGAATGTCTCCCTCCGGGAGACAACATTGTCTCCCTCCGGGAGACAACATTTGTCTCCCTCCGGGAGACAACATTTGTCTCCCTGCGGGAGACAACCTTTGTCTCCCTCTATGAGACAAACTGTCTCCCTCCGGGAGACAACCTTTGTCTCCCTCCGGGTGACAACATTTGTCTCCCTCCGGGAGACAACATTTGTCTCCCTCCGGGAGACAACATTTGTCTCCCTCCGGGAGACAACATTTGTCTCCCTCCGGGAGACAACATTTGTCTCCCTCCGGGAGACAACCTTTGTCTCCCTCTATGAGACAAACTGTCTCCCTCCGGGAGACAACCTTTGTCTCCCTCCAGGAGACAACATTTGTCTCCCCCCCGGGAGACAACCTTTGTCTCCCTCTATGAGACAAACTGTCTCCCTCCGGGAGACAACCTTTGTCTCCCTCCGGGAGAAAACATTTGTCTCCCTCTATGAGACAAACTGTCTCCCTCCGGGAGACAACCTTTGTCTCCCTCCGGGTGACAACATTTGTCTCCCTCCGGGAGACAACATTTGTCTCCCTCCGGGAGACAACCTTTGTCTCCCTCTATGAGACAAACTGTCTCCCTCCGGGAGACAACCTTTGTCTCCCTCCGGGAGACAACATTTGTCTCCCTCCGGGAGACAACATTTGTCTCCCTCCGGGAGACAACCTTTGTCTCCCTCCGGGAGACAACATTTGTCTCCCTCTATGAGACAAACTGTCTCCCTCCGGGAGACAAACTTTGTCTCCCTCCGGGAGACAACATTTGTCTCCCTCTGGGAGACAACATTTGTCTCCCTCCGGGAGACAACATTTGTCTCCCTCTATGAGACAAACTGTCTCCCTCCGGGAGACAACCTTTGTCTCCCTCCGGGAGACAACATTTGTCTCCCTCTATGAGACAAACTGTCTCCCTCCGGGAGACAACCTTTGTCTCCCTCTAGGAGACAGAATGTCTCCCTCCGGGAGACAACATTGTCTCCCTCCGGGAGACAACATTTGTCTCCCTCCGGGAGACAACATTTGTCTCCCTGCGGGAGACAACCTTTGTCTCCCTCTATGAGACAAACTGTCTCCCTCCGGGAGACAACCTTTGTCTCCCTCCGGGTGACAACATTTGTCTCCCTCCGGGAGACAACATTTGTCTCCCTCCGGGAGACAACATTTGTCTCCCTCCGGGAGACAACATTTGTCTCCCTCCGGGAGACAACATTTGTCTCCCTCCGGGAGACAACCTTTGTCTCCCTCTATGAGACAAACTGTCTCCCTCCGGGAGACAACCTTTGTCTCCCTCCAGGAGACAACATTTGTCTCCCCCCCGGGAGACAACCTTTGTCTCCCTCTATGAGACAAACTAACTCCCTCCGGGAGACAACCTTTGTCTCCCTCCGGGAGAAAACATTTGTCTCCCTCTATGAGACAAACTGTCTCCCTCCGGGAGACAACCTTTGTCTCCCTCCGGGTGACAACATTTGTCTCCCTCCGGGAGACAACATTTGTCTCCCTCCGGGAGACAACCTTTGTCTCCCTCTATGAGACAAACTGTCTCCCTCCGGGAGACAACCTTTGTCTCCCTCCGGGAGACAACATTTGTCTCCCTCCGGGAGACAACATTTGTCTCCCTCC
This sequence comes from Aurelia sp. 4 Dawson et al 2005, assembly GCA_964019985.1. Lineage (NCBI taxonomy): Eukaryota > Metazoa > Cnidaria > Scyphozoa > Semaeostomeae > Ulmaridae > Aurelia > Aurelia sp. 4 Dawson et al 2005. The sequence goes on from OZ026495.1 coordinate 5,161,386, forward strand.
GGGAGACAACCTTTGTCTCCCTCCGGGAGACAACATTTGTCTCCCTCTATGAGACAAACTGTCTCCCTCCGGGAGACAAACTTTGTCTCCCTCCGGGAGACAACATTTGTCTCCCTCTGGGAGACAACATTTGTCTCCCTCCGGGAGACAACATTTGTCTCCCTCTATGAGACAAACTGTCTCCCTCCGGGAGACAACCTTTGTCTCCCTCCGGGTGACAACATTTGTCTCCCTCCGGGAGACAACATTTGTCTCCCTCTATGAGACAAACTGTCTCCCTCCGGGAGACAAACTTTGTCTCCCTCCGGGAGACAACATTTGTCTCCCTCTATGAGACAAACTGTCTCCCTCCGGGAGACAACCTTTGTCTCCCTCTAGGAGACAGAATGTCTCCCTCCGGGAGACAACATTTGTCTCCCTCCGGGAGACAACATTTGTCTCCCCTTGGGAGACAACCTTTGTCTCCCTTTATGAGACAAACTGTCTCCCTCCGGGAGACAACCTTTGTCTCCCTCTGGGGGACAACCTTTGTCTCCCTCCGGGAGACAACCTTTGTCTCCCTCCGGCTGACAACATTTGTCTCCCTCCGGGAGACAACCTTTGTCTCCCTCCTGGAGACAACCTTTGTCTCCCTCTAGGAGACAGAATGTCTCCCTCCGGGAGACAACATTGTCTCCCTCCGGGAGACAACATTTGTCTCCCTCCGGGAGACAACATTTGTCTCCCTGCGGGAGACAACCTTTGTCTCCCTCTATGAGACAAACTGTCTCCCTCCGGGAGACAACCTTTGTCTCCCTCCGGGTGACAACATTTGTCTCCCTCCGGGAGACAACATTTGTCTCCCTCCGGGAGACAACATTTGTCTCCCTCCGGGAGACAACATTTGTCTCCCTCCAGGAGACAACATTTGTCTCCCCCCCGGGAGACAACCTTTGTCTCCCTCTATGAGACAAACTGTCTCCCTCCGGGAGACAACCTTTGTCTCCCTCTATGAGACAAACTGTCTCCCTCAGGGAGACAACCTTTGTCTCCCTCCGGGAGAAAACATTTGTCTCCCTCCATGAGACAAACTGTCTCCCTCCGGGAGACAACCTTTGTCTCCCTCTGGGTGACAACATTTGTCTCCCTCCGGGAGACAACCTTTGTCTCCCTCCTGGAGACAACCTTTGTCTCCCTCTAGGAGACAGAATGTCTCCCTCCGGGAGACAACATTGTCTCCCTCCGGGAGACAACATTTGTCTCCCTCCGGGAGACAACATTTGTCTCCCTGCGGGAGACAACCTTTGTCTCCCTCTATGAGACAAACTGTCTCCCTCCGGGAGACAACCTTTGTCTCCCTCCGGGTGACAACATTTGTCTCCCTCCGGGAGACAACATTTGTCTCCCTCCGGGAGACAACATTTGTCTCCCTCCGGGAGACAACATTTGTCTCCCTCCAGGAGACAACATTTGTCTCCCCCCCGGGAGACAACCTTTGTCTCCCTCTATGAGACAAACTGTCTCCCTCCGGGAGACAACCTTTGTCTCCCTCTATGAGACAAACTGTCTCCCTCAGGGAGACAACCTTTGTCTCCCTCCGGGAGAAAACATTTGTCTCCCTCCATGAGACAAACTGTCTCCCTCCGGGAGACAACCTTTGTCTCCCTCCGGGTGACAACATTTGTCTCCCTCCGGGAGACAACATTTGTCTCCCTCCTGGAGACAACCTTTGTCTCCCTCTATGAGACAAACTGTCTCCCTCCGGGAGACAACCTTTGTCTCCCTCCGGGAGACAACATTTGTCTCCCTCCGGGAGACAACTTTGTCTCCCTCCGGGAGACAACCTTTGTCTCCCTCCGGGAGACAACATTTGTCTCCCTCTATGAGACAAACTGTCTCCCTCCGGGAGACAAACTTTGTCTCCCTCCGGGAGACAACATTTGTCTCCCTCTGGGAGACAACATTTGTCTCCCTCCGGGAGACAACATTTGTCTCCCTCCGGGAGACAACATTTGTCTCCCTCTATGAGACAAACTGTCTCCCTCTGGGAGACAACATTTGTCTCCCTCCGGGAGACAACCTTTGTCTCCCTCCGGGAGACAACATTTGTCTCCCTCTATGAGACAAACTGTCTCCCTCCGGGAGACAAACTTTGTCTCCCTCCGGGTGACAACATTTGTCTCCCTCCGGGAGACAACATTTGTAGGGAGACAACATTTGTCTCCCTCGGGGAGACAACATTTGACTCCCTCCGGGAGACAACATTTGTCTCCCTCCGGGAGACAACATTTGTCTCCCAACGGGAGACAACCTTTGTCTCCCTCTATGAGACAAACTGTCTCCCTCCGGGAGACAACATTTGTCTCCCTCCGGGAGACAACATTTGTCTCCCTCCAGGAGACAACATTTGTCTCCCCCCCGGGAGACAACCTTTGTCTCCCTCTATGAGACAAACTGTCTCCCTCCGGGAGACAACCTTTGTCTCCCTCCGGGAGACAACATTTGTCTCCCTCCGGGAGACAACCTTAGTCTCCCTCCGGGAGACAACATTTGTCTCCCTCCGGGAGGCAACATTTGTCTCCCTCCTGGAGACAACCTTTGTCTCCCTCCGGGAGACAACATTTGTCTCCCCCCGGGAGACAACCTTTGTCTCCCTCTAGGAGACAAAATGTCTCCCTCCGGGAGACAACATTGGTCTCCCTCCGGGAGACAACATTTGTCTCCCTCCGGGAGACAACCTTTGTCTCCCTCCGGGTGACAACATTTGTCTCCCTCCGGGAGACAACATTTGTCTCCCTCCGGGAGACAACCTTTGTCTCCCTCCGGGAGACAACCTTTTTCTCCCTCCGGGAGACAACATTTGTCTCCCTCCGGGAGACAACCTTTGTCTCCCTCCGGAGACAACATTTGTCTCCCTCCAGGAGACAACCTTTGTCTCCCTCCGGGAGACAACCTTTGTCTCCCTCCGGGAGACAACCTTTTGTCTCCCTCCGGGAGACAACCTTTGTCTCCCTCTAGGAGACAAAATGTCTCCCTCCGGGAGACAACATTGTCTCCCTCCGGGAAACAACATTTGTCTCCCTCCGGGAGACAACATTTGTCTCCCTGCGGGAGACAACCTTTGTCTCCCTCTATGAGACAAACTGTCTCCCTCCGGGAGACAACATTTGTCTCCCTCCGGGAGACAACCTTTGTCTCCCTCCGGGAGACAACCTTTTTCTCCCTCCGGGAGACAACATTTGTCTCCCTCCGGGAGACAACCTTTGTCTCCCTCCGGGTGACAACATTTGTCTCCCTCCGGGAGACAACATTTGTCTCCCTCCGGGAGACAACCTTTGTCTCCCTCCGGGAGACAACATTTGTCTCCCTCCGGGAGACAACATTTGTCTCCCTCCGGGAGACAACATTTGTCTCCCTCCAGGAGACAACATTTGTCTCCCCCCCGGGAGACAACCTTTGTCTCCCTCTATGAGACAAACTGTCTCCCTCCGGGAGACAACCTTTGTCTCCCTCCGGGAGACAACATTTGTCTCCCTCTATGAGACAAACTGTCTCCCTCCGGGAGACAACCTTTGTCTCCCTCCGGGTGACAACATTTGTCTCCCTCCGGGAGAAAACATTTGTCTCCCTCTATGAGACATACTGTCTCCCTCCGGGAGACAACAGTTGTCTCCCTCCGGGAGACAAACTTTGTCTCCCTCCGGGAGACAACATTTGTCTCCCTCTGGGAGACAACATTTGTCTCCCTCCGGGAGACAACATTTGTCTCCCTCCGGGAGACAACATTTGTCTCCCTCTATGAGACAAACTGTCTCCCTCCGGGAGACAACCTTTGTCTCCCTCCGGTTGACAACATTTGTCTCCCTCTATGAGACAAACTGTCTCCCTCCGGGAGACAAACTTTGTCTCCCTCCGGGAGACAACATTTGTCTCCCTCTGGGAGACAACATTTGTCTCCCTCCGGGAGACAACATTTGTCTCCCTCCGGGAGACAACATTTGTCTCCCTCTATGAGACAAACTGTCTCCCTCCGGGAGACAACATTTGTCTCCCTCCGGGAGACAACCTTTGTCTCCCTCCGGGAGACAACATTTGTCTCCCTCTATGAGACAAACTGTCTCCCTCCGGGAGACAAACTTTGTCTCCCTCCGGGTGACAACATTTGTCTCCCTCCGGGAGACAACATTTGTAGGGAGACAACATTTGTCTCCCTCGGGGAGACAACATTTGACTCCCTCCGGGAGACAACATTTGTCTCCCTCCGGGAGACAACATTTGTCTCCCAACGGGAGACAACCTTTGTCTCCCTCTATGAGACAAACTGTCTCCCTCCGGGAGACAACATTTGTCTCCCTCCGGGAGACAACATTTGTCTCCCTCCGGGAGACAACATTTGTCTCCCTCCGGGAGACAACATTTGTCTCCCTCCAGGAGACAACATTTGTCTCCCCCCCGGGAGACAACCTTTGTCTCCCTCTATGAGACAAACTGTCTCCCTCCGGGAGACAACCTTTGTCTCCCTCCGGGAGACAACATTTGTCTCCCTCTATGAGACAAACTGTCTCCCTCCGGGAGACAACCTTTGTCTCCCTCCGGGTGACAACATTTGTCTCCCTCCGGGAGAAAACATTTGTCTCCCTCTATGAGACATACTGTCTCCCTCCGGGAGACAACAGTTGTCTCCCTCCGGGAGACAAACTTTGTCTCCCTCCGGGAGACAACATTTGTCTCCCTCTGGGAGACAACATTTGTCTCCCTCCGGGAGACAACATTTGTCTCCCTCCGGGAGACAACATTTGTCTCCCTCTATGAGACAAACTGTCTCCCTCCGGGAGACAACCTTTGTCTCCCTCCGGTTGACAACATTTGTCTCCCTCTATGAGACAAACTGTCTCCCTCCGGGAGACAAACTTTGTCTCCCTCCGGGAGACAACATTTGTCTCCCTCTGGGAGACAACATTTGTCTCCCTCCGGGAGACAACATTTGTCTCCCTCCGGGAGACAACATTTGTCTCCCTCTATGAGACAAACTGTCTCCCTCCGGGAGACAACATTTGTCTCCCTCCGGGAGACAACCTTTGTCTCCCTCCGGGAGACAACATTTGTCTCCCTCTATGAGACAAACTGTCTCCCTCCGGGAGACAAACTTTGTCTCCCTCCGGGTGACAACATTTGTCTCCCTCCGGGAGACAACATTTGTAGGGAGACAACATTTGTCTCCCTCGGGGAGACAACATTTGACTCCCTCCGGGAGACAACATTTGTCTCCCTCCGGGAGACAACATTTGTCTCCCAACGGGAGACAACCTTTGTCTCCCTCTATGAGACAAACTGTCTCCCTCCGGGAGACAACATTTGTCTCCCTCCGGGAGACAACATTTGTCTCCCTCCAGGAGACAACATTTGTCTCCCCCCCGGGAGACAACCTTTGTCTCCCTCTATGAGACAAACTGTCTCCCTCCGGGAGACAACCTTTGTCTCCCTCCGGGAGACAACATTTGTCTCCCTCCGGGAGACAACCTTAGTCTCCCTCCGGGAGACAACATTTGTCTCCCTCCGGGAGGCAACATTTGTCTCCCTCCTGGAGACAACCTTTGTCTCCCTCCGGGAGACAACATTTGTCTCCCCCCGGGAGACAACCTTTGTCTCCCTCTAGGAGACAAAATGTCTCCCTCCGGGAGACAACATTGGTCTCCCTCCGGGAGACAACATTTGTCTCCCTCCGGGAGACAACCTTTGTCTCCCTCCGGGTGACAACATTTGTCTCCCTCCGGGAGACAACATTTGTCTCCCTCCGGGAGACAACCTTTGTCTCCCTCCGGGAGACAACCTTTGTCTCCCTCCGGGAGACAACCTTTTTCTCCCTCCGGGAGACAACATTTGTCTCCCTCCGGGAGACAACCTTTGTCTCCCTCCGGAGACAACATTTGTCTCCCTCCAGGAGACAACCTTTGTCTCCCTCCGGGAGACAACCTTTGTCTCCCTCCGGGAGACAACCTTTTGTCTCCCTCCGGGAGACAACCTTTGTCTCCCTCTAGGAGACAAAATGTCTCCCTCCGGGAGACAACATTGTCTCCCTCCGGGAAACAACATTTGTCTCCCTCCGGGAGACAACATTTGTCTCCCTGCGGGAGACAACCTTTGTCTCCCTCTATGAGACAAACTGTCTCCCTCCGGGAGACAACCTTTGTCTCCCTCCGAGAGACAACCTTTGTCTCCCTCTAGGAGACAAAATGTCTCCCTCCGGGAGACAACATTGGTCTCCCTCCGGGTGACTACATTTGTCTCCCTCCGGGAGACAACCTTTGTCTCCCTCCGGGTGACAACATTTGTCTCCCTCCGGGAGACAACATTTGTCTCCCTCCGGGAGACAACCTTTGTCTCCCTCCGGGAGACAACATTTGTCTCCCTCCGGGAGACAACATTTGTCTCCCTCCGGGAGACAACATTTGTCTCCCTCCAGGAGACAACATTTGTCTCCCCCCCGGGAGACAACCTTTGTCTCCCTCTATGAGACAAACTGTCTCCCTCCGGGAGACAACCTTTGTCTCCCTCCGGGAGACAACATTTGTCTCCCTCTATGAGACAAATTGTCTCCCTCCGGGAGACAAACTTTGTCTCCCTCCGGGAGACAACATTTGTCTCCCTCTGGGAGACAACATTTGTCTCCCTCCGGGAGACAACATTTGTCTCCCTCCGGGAGACAACATTTGTCTCCCTCTATGAGACAAACTGTCTCCCTCCGGGAGACAACATTTGTCTCCCTCCGGGAGACAACCTTTGTCTCCCTCCGGGAGACAACATTTGTCTCCCTCTATGAGACAAACTGTCTCCCTCCGGGAGACAAACTTTGTCTCCCTCCGGGTGACAACATTTGTCTCCCTCCGGGAGACAACATTTGTAGGGAGACAACATTTGTCTCCCTCGGGGAGACAACATTTGACTCCCTCCGGGAGACAACATTTGTCTCCCTCCGGGAGACAACATTTGTCTCCCAACGGGAGACAACCTTTGTCTCCCTCTATGAGACAAACTGTCTCCCTCCGGGAGACAACATTTGTCTCCCTCCGGGAGACAACATTTGTCTCCCTCCAGGAGACAACATTTGTCTCCCCCCCGGGAGACAACCTTTGTCTCCCTCTATGAGACAAACTGTCTCCCTCCGGGAGACAACCTTTGTCTCCCTCCGGGAGACAACATTTGTCTCCCTCCGGGAGACAACCTTAGTCTCCCTCCGGGAGACAACATTTGTCTCCCTCCGGGAGGCAACATTTGTCTCCCTCCTGGAGACAACCTTTGTCTCCCTCCGGGAGACAACATTTGTCTCCCCCCGGGAGACAACCTTTGTCTCCCTCTAGGAGACAAAATGTCTCCCTCCGGGAGACAACATTGGTCTCCCTCCGGGAGACAACATTTGTCTCCCTCCGGGAGACAACCTTTGTCTCCCTCCGGGTGACAACATTTGTCTCCCTCCGGGAGACAACATTTGTCTCCCTCCGGGAGACAACCTTTGTCTCCCTCCGGGAGACAACCTTTTTCTCCCTCCGGGAGACAACATTTGTCTCCCTCCGGGAGACAACCTTTGTCTCCCTCCGGGAGACAACATTTGTCTCCCTGCGGGAGACAACCTTTGTCTCCCTCTATGAGACAAACTGTCTCCCTCCGGGAGACAACCTTTGTCTCCCTCCGAGAGACAACCTTTGTCTCCCTCTAGGAAACAAAATGTCTCCCTCCGGGAGACAACATTGTCTCCCTCCGGGAAACAACATTTGTCTCCCTCCGGGAGACAACATTTGTCTCCCTGCGGGAGACAACCTTTGTCTCCCTCTATGAGACAAACTGTCTCCCTCCGGGAGACAACCTTTGTCTCCCTCCGAGAGACAACCTTTGTCTCCCTCTAGGAGACAAAATGTCTCCCTCCGGGAGACAACATTGGTCTCCCTCCGGGAGACAACCTTTGTCTCCCTCCGGGTGACAACATTTGTCTCCCTCCGGGAGACAACATTTGTCTCCCTCCGGGAGACAACCTTTGTCTCCCTCCGGGAGACAACATTTGTCTCCCTCCGGGAGACAACATTTGTCTCCCTCCGGGAGACAACATTTGTCTCCCTCCAGGAGACAACATTTGTCTCCCCCCCGGGAGACAACCTTTGTCTCCCTCTATGAGACAAACTGTCTCCCTCCGGGAGACAACCTTTGTCTCCCTCCGGGAGACAACATTTGTCTCCCTCTATGAGACAAACTGTCTCCCTCCGGGAGACAACCTTTGTCTCCCTCCGGGTGACAACATTTGTCTCCCTCCGGGAGAAAACATTTGTCTCCCTCTATGAGACATACTGTCTCCCTCCGGGAGACAACAGTTGTCTCCCTCCGGGAGACAAACTTTGTCTCCCTCCGGGAGACAACATTTGTCTCCCTCTGGGAGACAACATTTGTCTCCCTCCGGGAGACAACATTTGTCTCCCTCCGGGAGACAACATTTGTCTCCCTCTATGAGACAAACTGTCTCCCTCCGGGAGACAACCTTTGTCTCCCTCCGGTTGACAACATTTGTCTCCCTCCGGGAGACAACATTTGTCTCCCTCCGGGAGACAACATTTGTCTCCCTCCGGGAGACAACATTTGTCTCCCCCCGGGAGACAACCTTTGTCTCCCTCTAGGAGACAAAATGTCTCCCTCTAGGAGTCAAAATGTCTCCCTCCGGGAGACAACATTGTCTCCCTCCGGGAAACAACATTTGTCTCCCTCCGGGAGACAACATTGTCTCCCTCCAGGAAACAACATTTGTCTCCCTCCGGGAGACAACATTTGTCTCCCTGCAGGAGACAACCTTTGTCTCCCTCTATGAGACAAACTGTCTCCCTCCGGGAGACAACCTTTGTCTCCCTCCGGGTGACAACATTTGTCTCCCTCCGGGAGACAACATTTGTCTCCCTCCGGGAGACAACATTTGTCTCCCTCCGGGAGACAACATTTGTCTCCCTCCGGGAGACAACATCTGTCTCCCTCCGGGAGACAACATTTGTCTCCCTCCAGGAGACAACATTTGTCTCCCCCCCGGGAGACAACCTTTGTCTCCCTCTATGAGACAAACTGTCTCCCTCCGGGAGACAACCTTTGTCTCCCTCCGGGAGACAACATTTGTCTCCCTCTATGAGACAAACTGTCTCCCTCCGGGAGACAACCTTTGTCTCCCTCCGGGTGACAACATTTGTCTCCCTCCGGGAGACAACATTTGTCTCCCTCTATGAGACAAACTGTCTCCCTCCGGGAGACAACCTTTGTCTCCCTCCGGGAGACAACATTTGTCTCCCTCCGGGAGACAACATTTGTCTCCCTCCGGGAGACAACCTTTGTCTCCCTCCGGGAGACAACATTTGTCTCCCTCTATGAGACAAACTGTCTCCCTCCGGGAGACAAACTTTGTCTCCCTCCGGGAGACAACATTTGTCTCCCTCTGGGAGACAACATTTGTCTCCCTCCGGGAGACAACATTTGTCTCCCTCCGGGAGACAACATTTGTCTCCCTCTATGAGACAAACTGTCTCCCTCCGGGAGACAACCTTTGTCTCCCTCCGGGTGACAACATTTGTCTCCCTCCGGGAGACAACATTTGTCTCCCTCCGGGAGACAACATTTGTCTCCCTCCGGGAGACAACATTTGTCTCCCTCCGGGAGACAACATTTGTCTCCCCCCGGGAGACAACCTTTGTCTCCCTCTATGAGACAAACTGTCTCCCTCCGGGAGACAACCTTTGTCTCCCTCTATGAGACAAACTGTCTCCATCCGGGAGACAACCTTTGTCTCCCTCCGGGTGACAACATTTGTCTCCCTCCGGGAGACAACATTTGTCTCCCTCCGGGAGACAACATTTGTCTCCCTCGGGGAGACAACATTTGACTCCCTCCGGGAGACAACATTTGTCTCCCTCCGGGAGACAACATTTGTCTCCCTCCGGGAGACAACCTTTGTCTCCCTCCGGGAGACAACATTTGTCTCCCTCTATGAGAAAAACTGTCTCCCTCCGGGAGACAAACTTTGTCTCCCTCCGGGAGACAACATTTGTCTCCCTCTGGGAGACAACATTTGTCTCCCTCCGGGAGACAACATTTGTCTCCCTCCGGGAGACAACATTTGTCTCCCTCTATGAGACAAACTGTCTCCCTCCGGGAGACAACCTTTGTCTCCCTCCGGGTGACAACATTTGTCTCCCTCCGGGAGACAACATTTGTCTCCCTCCGGGAGACAACATTTGTCTCCCTCCGGGAGACAACATTTGTCTCCCTCCGGGAGACAACATTTGTCTCCCCCCGGGAGACAACCTTTGTCTCCCTCTATGAGACAAACTGTCTCCCTCCGGGAGACAACCTTTGTCTCCCTCTATGAGACAAACTGTCTCCATCCGGGAGACAACCTTTGTCTCCCTCCGGGTGACAACATTTGTCTCCCTCCGGGAGACAACATTTGTCTCCCTCCGGGAGACAACATTTGTCTCCCTCGGGGAGACAACATTTGACTCCCTCCGGGAGACAACATTTGTCTCCCTCCGGGAGACAACATTTGTCTCCCTCCGGGAGACAACATTTGTCTCCCTCCAGGAGACAACATTTGTCTCCCCCCCGGGAGACAACCTTTGTCTCCCTCTATGAGACAAACTGTCTCCCTCCGGGAGACAACCTTTGTCTCCCTCCGGGAGACAACATTTGTCTCCCTCTATGAGACAAACTGTCTCCCTCCGGGAGACAACATTTGTCTCCCTCCGGGAGACAACATTTGTCTCCCTCCAGGAGACAACATTTGTCTCCCCCCCGGGAGACAACCTTTGTCTCCCTCTATGAGACAAACTGTCTCCCTCCGGGAGACAACCTTTGTCTCCCTCCGGGAGACAACATTTGTCTCCCTCTATGAGACAAACTGTCTCCCTCCGGGAGACAACATTTGTCTCCCTCCGGGAGACAACCTTAGTCTTCCTCCGGGAGACAACATTTGTCTCCCTCCGGGAGGCAACATTTGTCTCCCTCCTGGAGACAACCTTTGTCTCCCTCCCGGAGACAACATTTGTCTCCCTCCGGGAGACAAACTTTGTCTCCCTCCGGGAGACAACATTTGTCTCCCGGAGGGAGACAACATTTGTCTCCCTCTATGAGACAAACTGTCTCCCTCCGGGAGACAACCTTTGTCTCCCTCCGGGTGACAACATTTGTCTCCCTCCGGGAGACAACAGTTGTCTCCCTCAGAGAGACAACATTTGTCTCCCTCCGGGAGACAACATTTGTCTAACTGCGGGAGACAACCTTTTGTCTCCCTCCAGGAGACAACATTTGTCTCCCCCCCGGGAGACAACCTTTGTCTCCCTCTATGAGACAAACTGTCTCCCTCCGGGAGACAACCTTTGTCTCCCTCCGGGAGACAACCTTTGTCTCCCTCTATGAGACAAACTGTCTCCCTCCGGGAGACAACCTTTGTCTCCCTCCGGGAGACAACATTTGTCTCCCTCTATGAGACAAACTGTCTCCCTCCGGGAGACAACCTTTGTCTCCCTCCGGGTGACAACATTTGTCTCCCTCCGGGAGACAACATTTGTCTCCCTCCGGGAGACAACATTTGTCTCCCTCCGGGAGACAACATTTGTCTCCCTCCGGGAGACAACATTTGTCTCCCCCCGGGAGACAACCTTTGTCTCCCTCTATGAGACAAACTGTCTCCCTCCGGGAGACAACCTTTGTCTCCCTCCGGGAGACAACATTTGTCTCCCTCTATGAGACAAACTGTCTCCCTCCGGGAGACATCATTTGTCTCCCTCTATGAGACAAACTGTCTCCCTCCGGGAGACAACCTTTGTCTCCCTCCGGGTGACAACATTTGTCTCCCTCCGGGAGACAACATTTGTCTCCCTCCGGGAGACAATATTTGTCTCCCTCCGGGAGACAACATTTGTCTCCCCCCGGGAGACAACCTTTGTCTCCCTCTATGAGACAAACTGTCTCCCTCCGGGAGACAACCTTTGTCTCCCTCTATGAGACAAACTGTCTCCCTCCGGGAGACAACCTTTGTCTCCCTCCGGGTGACAACATTTGTCTCCCTCCGGGAGACAACATTTGTCTCCCTCCGGGAGACAACATTTGTCTCCCTCGGGGAGACAACATTTGTCTCCCTCCGGGAGACAACATTTGTCTCCCTCCGGGAGACAACATTTGTCTCCCTCCGGGAGACAACATTTGTCTCCCAACGGGAGACAACCTTTGTCTCCCTCTATGAGACAAACTGTCTCCCTCCGGGAGACAACATTTGTCTCCCTCCGGGAGACAACATTTGTCTCCCTCCGGGAGACAACCTTTGTCTCCCTCCGGGAGACAACCTTTGTCTCCCTCCAGGAGACAACATTTGTCTCCCTCCGGGAGACAACCTTTGTCTCCCTCCGGGAGACAACATTTGTCTCCCTCTATGAGATAAACTGTCTCCCTCCGGGAGACAAACTTTGTCTCCCTCCGGGAGACAACATTTGTCTCCCTCCGGGAGATAACATTTGTCTCTCTCCGGGAGACAACCTTTGTCTCCCTCCGGGAGACAACCTTTGTCTCCCTCCGGGAGACAACATTTGTCTCCCTCCGGGAGACAACCTTTGTCTCCCTCCGGTAGACAACATTTGTCTCCTTCCGGGAGACAACCTTTGTCTCCCTCCGGGAGACAACATTTGTCTCCCTCCGGGAGACAACCTTTGTCTCCCTCCGGGAGACAACATTTGTCTCCCTCCGGCAGACAACCTTTCTCTCCCTCCGGGACACAACATTTGTCTCCCTCCGGGAGACAACATTTGTCTCCCACAGGGAGACAACATTTGTCTCCCTCCGGGAGACAACCTTTGTCTCCCTTCGGGAGACAACTTTTGTCTCCCTCCGGCAGACAACCTTTGTCTCCCTCCGGTAGACAACATTTGTCTCCCTCCGGGAGACAACCTTTGTCTCCCTCCGGGAGACAACATTTGTCTCCCCCCGGGAGACAACCTTTGTCTCCCTCCGGGAGACAACAGTTGTCTCCCTCCGGGAGACAAACTTTGTCTCCCTCCGGGAGACAACATTTGTCTCCCTCCTGGAGACAACATTTGTACCCCTCCGGGAGACAACCTTTGTCTCCCTCCGGGAGACAACATTTGTCTCCCTCCGGGAGACAACATTTGTCTCCCTCCGGGAGACAACCTTTGTCTCCCTCCGGGAGACAACATTTGTCTCCCTCTATGAGATAAACTGTCTCCCTCCGGGAGACAAACTTTGTCTCCCTCCGGGAGACAACATTTGTCTCCCTCCGGGAGACAAACTTTGTCTCCCTCCGGGAGACAACATTTGTCTCCCTCCGGGAGATAACATTTGTCTCTCTCCGGGAGACAACCTTTGTCTCCCTCCGGGAGACAACCTTTGTCTCCCTCCGGGAGACAACATTTGTCTCCCTCCGGGAGACAACCTTTGTCTCCCTCCGGTAGACAACATTTGTCTCCCTCCGGGAGACAACATTTGTCTCCCTCCGGGAGACAACCTTTGTCTCCGTCCGGGAGACAACATTTGTCTCCCTCCGGCAGACAACGTTTCTCTCCCTCCGGGACACAACATTTGTCTCCCTCCGGGAGACAACATTTGTCTCCCACAGGGAGACATCATTTGTCTCCCTCCGGGAGACAACCTTTGTCTCCCTTCGGGAGACAACTTTTGTCTCCCTCCGGCAGACAACCTTTGTTTCCCTCCGGTAGACAACATTTGTCTCCCTCCGGGAGACAACCTTTGTCTCCCTCCGGGAGACAACATTTGTCTCCCCCCGGGAGACAACCTTTGTCTCCCTCCGGGAGACAACATTTGTCTCCCTCCGGGAGACAACCTTTGTCTCCCTCCGGGAGACAACATTTGTCTCCCTCCGGGAGAAAACATTTGTCTCCCTCCGGGAGACAACCTTTGTCTCCCTCCGGGAGACAACAAATTTTCTCCCTCCGGGAGAAAACATTTGTCTCCCTCCGGGAGACAACCTTTGTCTCCCTCCGGGAGACAACTTTTGGTTCCCTCCGGGAGACAACATTTGTCTCCCTCTATGAGATAAACTGTCTCCATCCGGGAGGCAAACTTTGTCTCCGTCTGGGAGACAACATTTGTCTCCCTCCGGGAGATAACATTTGTCTCTCTCCGGGAGACAACATTTGTCTCCCTCCGGGAGACAACATTTGTCTCCCTCCGGGAGACAACTTTTGTCTCCCTCCGGGAGACAACATTTGTCTCCCTCTATGAGATAAACTGTCTCCCTCCGGGAGACAACATTTGTCTCCCTCCGGGAGATAACATTTGTCTCTCTCCGGGAGACAACCTTTGTCTCCCTCCGGGAGACAACATTTGTCTCCCTCAGTGAGATAAACTGTCTCCCTCCGGGAGACAAACTTTGTCTCCCTCCGGGAGACAACATTTGTCTCCCTCCGGGAGATAACATTTGTCTCCCTCCGGGAGACAACCTTTGTCTCCCTCCGGGAGACAACATTTGTCTCCCTCCGGGAGACAACATTTGTCTCCCTCCGGCAGACAACCTTTCTCTCCCTCCGGGACACAACATTTGTCTCCCTCCGGGAGACAACATTTGTCTCCCTCCGGGAGACAACATTTGTCTCCCTCCGGGAGACAACCTTTGTCTCCCTTCGGGAGACAACTTTTGTCTCCCTCCGGCAGACAACCTTTGTCTCCCACCGGGAGACAACCTTTGTCTCCCTCCGGGAGACAACATTTGTCTCCCTCCGGGAGAAAACATTTGTCTCCCTCCGGGAGACAACCTTTGTCTCCCTCCGGGAGACAACATTTGTCTCCCTCCGGGAGACAACATTTGTCTCCTTCCGGGAGACAACTTTTGTCTCCCTCCTTGAGACAACATTTGTCTCCCAATATGAGATATACTGTCTCCCTCCGGGAGACAAACTTTGTCTCCCTCCGGGAGACAAACTTTGTCTCCCTCCGGGAGACAAACTTTGTCTCCCTCCGGGAGACAACATTTGTCTCCCTCCGGGAGATAACATTTGTCTCCCTCCGGGAGACAACCTTTGTCTCCCTCCGGGAGACAACATTTGTCTCCCTCCGGGAGACAACATTTGTCTCCCTCTATGAGATAAACTGTCTCCCTCCGGGAGACAAACTTTGTCTCCCTCCGGGAGACAAACTTTGTCTCCCTCCGGGAGACAACATTTGTCTCCCTCCGGGAGATAACATTTGTCTCTCTCCGGGAGGCAACCTTTGTCTCCCTCCGGGAGACAACCTTTGTCTCCCTCCGGGAGACAACATTTGTCTCCCTCCGGGAGACAACCTTTGTCTCCCTCCGGGAGATAACATTTGTCTCTCTCCGGGAGACAACCTTTGTCTCTCTCCGGTAGACAACATTTGTCTCCCTCCGGGAGACAACCTTTGTCTCCCTCCGGGAGACAACATTTGTCTCCCTCCGGGAGACAACCTTTGTCTCCCTCCGGGAGACAACATTTGTCTCCCTCCGGCAGACAACCTTTCTCTCCCTCCGGGACACAACATTTGTCTCCCTCCGGGAGACAACATTTGTCTCCGTCAGGGAGACAACATTTGTCTCCCTCCGGGAGACAACCTTTGTCTCCCTTCGGGAGACAACTTTTGTCTCCCTCCGGCAGACAACCTTTGTCTCCCACCGGGAGACAACCTTTGTCTCCCTCCGGGAGACAACATTTGTCTCCCTCCGGGAGAAAACATTTGTCTCCCTCCGGGAGACAACCTTTGTCTCCCTCCGGGAGAAAACATTTGTCTCCCTCTATGAGATAAACTGTCTCCCTCCGGGAGACAAACTTTGTCTCCCTCCGGGAGACAACATTTGTCTCCCTCCGGGAGATAACATTTGTCTCTCTCCGGGAGACAACCTTTGTCTCCCGCCGGGAGACAACCTTTGTCTCCCTCCGGGAGACAACATTTGTCTCCCTCCGGGAGACAACATTTGTCTCCCTCTATGAGACAAATTGTCTCCCTCCGGGAGACAACCTTTGTATCCCTCCGGGAGACAACATTTGTCTCCCTCCGGGAGACAACCTTTGTCTCCCTCCGGGAGACAACATTTGTCTCCCTCCGGGAGACAACATTTGTCTCCCTCCGGGAGACAACCTTTGTCTCCCTCCGGTAGACGACATTTGTCTCCCTCCGGCAGACAACCTTTGTCACCCTCCGGGAGACAACATTTGTCTCCCTCCGGGAGACAACATTTGTCTCCCTCCGGGAGACAACATTTGTCTACCACCGGGAGACAACCTTTGTCTCCCTCCGGGAGACAACATTTGTCTCCCTCCGGGAGACAACATTTGTCTCCCTCCGGGAGACAACCTTTGTCTCCCTCCGGGAGACGACCTTTGTCACCCTTCGGGAGACAACTTTTGTCTCCCTCCGGCAGACAACCTTTGTCTCCCACCCGGAGACAACCTTTGTCTCCCTCCGGGAGACAACCTTTGTCACCCTTCGGGAGACAACTTTTGTCTCCCTCCGGCAGACAACCTTTGTCTCCCACCGGGAGACAACCTTTGTCTCCCTCCGGGAGACAACATTTGTCTCCCTCCGGGAGAAAACATTTGTCTCCCTCCGGGAGACAACCTTTGTCTCCCTCCGGGAGACAACATTTGTCTCCCTCCGGGAGACAACATTTGTCTCCCTCCGGGAGACAACATTTGTCTCCCTCCGGGAGACAACCTTTGTCTCCCTCTATGAGACAAACTGTCTCCCTCCGGGAGACAACCTTTGTCTCCCTCCGGGAGACAACATTTGTCTCCCTCCGGGAGGCAACAAACTGTCTCCCACCGGGAGACAACCTTTGTCACCCTTCGGGAGACAACTTTTGTCTCCCTCCGGCAGACAACCTTTGTCTCCCACCCGGAGACAACCTTTGTCTCCCTCCGGGAGACAACATTTGTCTCCCTCCGGGAGAAAACATTTGTCTCCCTCCGGGAGACAACCTTTGTCTCCCTCCGGGAGACAACATTTGTCTCCCTCCCGGAGACAACATTTGTCTCCCTCCGGGAGACAACTTTTGTCTCCCTCCGGGAGACAACATTTGTCTCCCTCTATGAGATAAACTGTCTCCCTCCGGGAGACAAACTTTGTCTCCCTCCGGGAGACAACATTTGTCTCCCTCCGGGAGATAACATTTGTCTCTCTCCGGGAGACAACCTTTGTCTCCCTCCGGGAGACAACCTTTGTCTCCCTCCGGGAGACAACCTTTGTCTCCCTCCGGGAGACAACATTTGTCTCCCTCCGGGAGACAACATTTGTCTCCCTCTATGAGACAAACTGTCTCCCTCCGGGAGACAACATTTGTCTCCCTCCGGGAGACAACCTTTGTCTCCCTCCGGGAGACAACATTTGTCTCCCTCCGGGAGACAACATTTGTCTCCCTCCGGGAGACAACATTTGTCTCCCTCCGGGAGACAACCTTTGTCTCCATCCTGTAGACAACATTTGTCTCCCTCCGGGAGACAACCTTTGTCTCCCTCCGGGAGACAACATTTGTCTCCCTCCGGGAGACAAGCTTTGTCTCCCTCCGGGAGACAACATTTGTCTCCCTCCGGGAGACAACATTTGTCTCCCTCCGGGAGACAACATTTGTCTCCCTCCGGGAGACAACATTTGTCTCCCTCCGGGAGACAACATTTGTCTCCCTCCGGGAGACAACCTTTGTCTCCCTTCGGGAGACAACTTTTGTCTCCCTCCGGCAGACAACCTTTGTCTCCCACAGGGAGACAACCTCTGTCTCCCTCCGGGAGACAACATTTCTCTCCCTCCGGGAGACAACATTTGTCTCCCTCCGGGAGACAACCTTTTCTCCCTCTATGAGACAAACTGTCTCCCTCCGGGAGACAACCTTTGTCTCCCTCCGGGATACAACATTTGTCTCCCTCCGGGAGGCAACATTTGTCTCCCTCCGGGAGACAACCTTTGTCTCCCTCTATGAGACAAACTGTCTCCCTCCGGGAGACAACCTTTGTCTCCCTCCGGGATACAACATTTGTTTCCCTCCGGGAGACAACCTTTGTCTCCCTCCGGGAAACAACATTTGTCTCCCTCCGGGAGACAACCTTTGTCTCCCTCTATGACACAAATTGCCTCCCTCCGGGAGACAACCTTTGTCTCCCTCCGGGATACAACATTTGTCTCCCTCTGGGAGACAACATTTGTCTCCCTCCGGGAGACAACCTTTGTCTCCCTCTATGAGACAAACTGTCTCCCTCCGGGAGACAACCTTTGTCTCCCTCCGGGAGACAACATTTGTCTCCCTTCGGGAGACAACATTTGTCTCCCTCCGAGAGACAACCTTTGTCTCCCTCCGGGAGACAACCTTTGTCTCCCTCCGGCTGACAACATTTGTCTCCCTCCGGGAGACAACCTTTGTCTCCGTCCGGGAGACAACATTTGTCTCCCTCCGGGAGACAACATTTGTCGCCCTCCGGGAGACAACATTTGTCTCCCACCGGGAGAAAACCTTTGTCTCCCTCCGGGAGACAACCTTTATCTCCCTCCGGGAGACAACATTTGTCTCCCTCCGGGAGACAACCTTTGTCTCCCTCCGGGAGACAACATTTGTCTCCCTCCGGGAGACAACATTTGTCTCCCTCCGGGAGACAACCTTTGTCTCCCTCCGGGAGACAACCTTTGTCTCCCTCCGGGAGACAACCTTTGTCTCCCTCCGGGAGACAACCTTTGTCTCCCTCCGGGATACAACATTTGTCTCCCTCCGGGAGGCAACATTTGTCTCCCTCCGGGAGACAACCTTTGTCTCCCTCTATGAGACAAACTGTCTCCCTCCGGGAGACAACCTTTGTCTCCCTCCGGGATACAACATTTATCTCCCTCTGGGAGACAACATTTGTCTCCCTCCGGGAGACAACATTTGTCTCCCTCCGGGAGACAACCTTTGTCTCCCTCCGGGAGACAACATTTGTCTCCCTCCGGGAGACAACATTTGTCTCCCTCCGGGAGACAACCTTTGTCTCCCTCTATGACACAAATTGCCTCCCTCCGGGAGACAACCTTTGTCTCCCTCCGGGATACAACATTTGTCTCCCTCTGGGAGACAACATTTGTCTCCCTTCGGGAGACAACCTTTGTCTCCCTCTATGAGACAAACTGTCTCCCTCCAAAAGACAACCTTTGTCTCCCTCCGGGAGACAACATTTGTCTCCCTTCGGGAGACAACATTTGTCTCCCTCCGAGAGACAACCTTTGTCTCCCTCCGGGAGACAACCTTTGTCTCCCTCCGGCTGACAACATTTGTCTCCCTCCGGGAGACAACCTTTGTCTCCCTCCGGGAGACAACCTTTGTCTCCCTCCGGGAGACAACATTTGTCTCCCTCCGGGAGACAACATTTGTCTCCCTCCGGGAGACAACATTTGTCTCCCACCGGGAGAAAACCTTTGTCTCCCTCCGGGAGACAACCTTTATCTCCCTCCGGGAGACAACATTTGTCTCCCTCCGGGAGACAACCTTTGTCTCCCTCCGGGAGACAACATTTGTCTCCCTCCGGGAGACAACATTTGTCTCCCTCCGGGAGACAACCTTTGTCTCCCTCCGGGAGACAACCTTTGTCTCCCTCCGGGAGACAACCTTTGTCTCCCTCCGGGATACAACATTTGTCTCCCTCCGGGAGGCAACATTTGTCTCCCTCCGGGAGACAACCTTTGTCTCCCTCTATGAGACAAACTGTCTCCCTCCGGGAGACAACCTTTGTCTCCCTCCGGGATACAACATTTCTCTCCCTCTGGGAGACAACATTTGTCTCCCTCCGGGAGACAACCTTTGTCTCCCTCTATGAGACAAACTGTCTCCCTCCGGGAAACAACCTTTGTCTCCCTCCGGGAGACAACATTTGTCTCCCTTCGGGAGACAACATTTGTCTCCCTCCGAGAGACAACCTTTGTCTCCCTCCGGGAGACAACCTTTGTCTCCCTCCGGCTGACAACATTTGTCTCCCTCCGGGAGACAACCTTTGTCTCCCTCCGGGAGACAACCTTTGTCTCCCTCCGGGAGACAACATTTGTCTCCCTCCGAGAGACAACCTTTGTCTCCCTCCGGGAGACAACCTTTGTCTCCCTCCGGCTGACAACATTTGTCTCCCTCCGGGAGACAACCTTTGTCTCCCTCCGGGAGACAACCTTTGTCTCCCTCCGGGAGACAACATTTGTCTCCCTCCGGGAGACAACTAAAACAGAGTAAAGTATATCAATAAACTGCCATGTTTGCTATCGGCTCTCACAATCCTACTTCTACGAAAACGAGGCTAATCCAACAGAACGGAACAAAACATATAAACGAGGCTATAAAATAAACGAACAATAAATGAAAGTAGCTATACAATATCACTCTCATTTTCTATTTGTTCTCTTGTACATTGTTTGAGCATAAAGCATTTGGATGCTATTTGTTTTTACCGTTCTTTCTTGATCTGCCAGTCTTACTTCTCCCTTCTCCTAAAGTTTGTTGTTGTGGATGACAGAACGTAATTTCAGGTTCGATTGCCTGAGCTTCGTGTTGATCGTTGGCAGGGTCGTCGACTGGGCCTGGTGGAGGTGGTGGTACGTAAACTTCATCAGGGGCGTGGTTGTTGCTTCCTGGATGCGCTGGGGGTTCATTTTGGGTGGCACTTGTGTCATTATTCCTACGTCTCGTGTTGCTTGGCAGGTCATATGCTTTATTACAGGGCTGTGGTGTGTTTTGGGCAGGTCTGGAATGAGGTCGCATGGTTTGAGCAGGCTGTTGATATAACTTTATTTGTGATGCATGGCGAATTATTGGCTGCCTTGGACGTTTTGTATCGCATGAAAGAAGTGTGTATTGTGTTCCCTTGACGTCTATCACAATATACGGAGTTTTTTCATAGAAAGATTGAAATTTTGTCTTCCCTTTGAAGCGCATGGCCAGGACTTCGTTGCCTTGAATGATGTTGGGATATTTTCTCCATCTGGACGCATTTTGCTTGGCATTTGCTTCGGTTTTGCGTTCTTTGTCGCGTTTTTTGGCTTCTTTGATATGTTGCTCTGTGACGGGGGGCCTTTTCGGAAATCTGGAGTGGTAGCCGCCTCGAAAGAGCACGTCGCCGGGGGCGAGTCCTGTTGCTGGGTGTGGTGTAGAGCGATAGTCGATTAATAGGTCATCCACTGCTTCTTGCACAGGTTTGTTTGTATCAAGGGCGATTTTAACTGCTTTACCCAGTGGCTTCATAAAACATTCAGCCTCATTTCCCTGGGGATGGTAAGGGTAAGAATGTTTTACCGATATTCCTCTTGCGGTGGAGAAATCTTTGAATTCCTGGCTGTTGAAGGGTGGGCCGTTGTCAGCTTTGTGTTCTAGTGGGTTTCCAAAGTTGTTGTAGGTAGCTCCTAGGGCTGGGAGCACGTGTCGAGCACTTGTCGAACGAACTACTTTCGCATCTGGAAATCTGGAGAGATTACAGCGGCTGACAAGGATGTGAGATGTGTCTGGTAGGGGCCCGAACAAGTCAAGGGAGACAGAATCCCAGGGGTGATCTGGTATGGGTGTGCTTGAAAGGGGCACTTTGGTCGGGTTCCTTGTGTGTATTTGGCATTCGTGGCAGGTTTCGAGGCGATTTTTGACGGCATTGTCTAGGCCAGGGAACCAGAAATGGGCACGGATGCGTCGTTTTACTGCATCTTGTCCTGCATGTGATCCAGCATGTGCCAAAGAAATGATCTCGTCATGGAGTGACTGTGGTAGTAGAATTTTATCACCTCTGTAAATGATGTCATCTGCGCCAATAGAAAGTTCACTAAAGGTTCTATAGAAGCCCTTTAGTGTTGGATCATTTTGTGGTGCTTGACCAAGTGCTATGAAGTGGCGTAGACGTTCCAATTTTCTGTCATCGAGTTGCGCTTGATGCAGACGCTGCTCTGAGATGGTAGTTCTGATTGGCTGATGAAGAAGAAAGAGAAGTTTCTGATGCTCTTTTGCTTCTTCTTTAATACATGCAGGCAGTTTGTCAATGGGAATGGCATGTCTACTGGTGTAATCTGCTGGGTTGTCCTTTCCTTTACGCCAAACAACCCGATGGTTGATGTCTTGGTGGCGAAGAAGGATGCGTTCAATGCGAGATGGTGGCTTTCTTTTTGAAGTCCACAGTGATACCAGAGGCTGCTGGTCAGTGACAATTGTAGCTGGTGGGCCTCCAACAAGAATGTGTCGAAACTGGCGAAGACCGAAGTCAATTGCTGTTGCTTCCAAATCAAGTTGTGAGTAATTTTTCTCGGCATCTGTGGTGGTGCGTGATGCTATAGCAACTGCTTTTGTAGCATCAATGGAGGCTCCTTGGGTGAGGATTGCAGAGAGGCCTGTGTAATGGGCATCGACAAAGATAAACGTTGGGGCATTTGTGTCATAGTGTCGGAGTAGGACATCTTCATTGAAGGCCTTCTTGAGATTTTGGAATTCAGTCTCATGGGCCTCTGACCACACAAATGTATTGATATCCCTTGTTAGCTCCCTGAGGTTGGCTGTAGCTGCTGCAAGGTCTGGAATAAATTGCCCATTTGAGCGAATCATGCAAAGGAATGATTTAACTTCATCTTTGTTCTGTGGTCTTTCTGCATGGCGTACTGCTTGGACTTTCTGTGGATCTGGTTTGATCCCGTCTTTCGTGACTTGGAATCCCCAAAATGGAATTTCTGGGGAAGCAAGGATGCATTTCTTTGGACTGACTGTTAGTCCTGCACTTGCTAGAGCAGAAAGGACACGTTCCAGAGAGGTGTTGTGGCTTGTGATGTCCGTTGCTGCGATCACAATGTCATCTTGAATCACTGCAGCATTTGGTATGTTTGCAAGAATGGGGCGAAGCCTTTGGTTGAGTTCTCCAGATGCTGGCAAAGTACCCATGGTTAGGCGTTTATATCTCATGAGGCGGTCACCGGCACGAAAAACCGTTAGTGGGCGGGATGCTGCATCAAGTTCAAGTTGATGAAATGCTGTTTTGAGATCCAGCTTGCTGAAAATCGATTTTCCATTGAACATGGGCAGGATGTCTTCTACACGAGGTATCGGCAAGTGGGGGTCTTCGAGGGCTTGGTTGAGGCCCCTCAAATCCACTGTGATTCTCATGTTTCCATCTGGTTTGGGGACTAAAACTGGATTGGCAAGCCACGTTACTGGCCCATAGTGCTGTTCTATGACATCATCCCTTTCCATCTCATGAATGATTTTCTCAAAATTGGGTTGAAGGTGGTATGGGATTTGTCTTGGTGGCTGAATTACAGGCTTAGCATTGGGTTTCAGATGAAAGTGTACAGGGCTTGCTTTTAATTTTCCAAGACCCGTGAAGACATCTTCATACTTTGATAGGATACTTGCAACTGATTGCTGAGATTTGTTCTTGAGGTTGTCAAAGTCATTGTTACAAACTTGGTTTTGAGTGTTGTGGCTGGAAATTGCACTGACTTGATTGGGAGGGCCATTGAAAGAGATAATTCCTAGAGCTTCAGCTAGTTTGCAAGAGATCAGGTTGCAAGGGTTACCATGGAGATCCCTGTCACCAATGACAACCCATGTTGCTTTCTGTGTTGTATTGTTCCATGTGGTGTCTAGGGTGATTTGGCCTTTAGGGGTTATGATTGGGCTTCCATATGGTTGCAGAGTGACGGGAGTGCGGAAAATTCTCCTGATAGTTTTGGGCACATTACTCTCAAGGAGGATATTGACCTCTGCACCAGTGTCAATGAGTGCCTGGATTTTTGTTTTTCCTAGGCTGATTTCTGCTTTCTTGTGACTGCTTGACATGGTGTGGATTTTTTTGAGGGAGTCCTGCTTGATGGATGTGATTGTGGAAACCCCTTTTACCATTTTAAAGCAGACAGCAGAAAAATGGCCCTTTTTCCCGCAAGCATTGCAAAAAGCATTTTTAGCTGCGCAATTTGGGCCTCGATCGCAGTTGCTTCTGCCACAACCCGCACAACACATAATTTTGTTTGCACCCTGGGGAGGTTTAAAATTATCCTGAAAATTCTCCCTTCTTTGGGCTTTTTGGGAGTATTTTCCCCCTCTTTTACCAATTTTGTTTACTTGTGCATGCTGGGGGTCTTCATTTTCAACACAGTTAACATGAAAAGAGCTACTAGGAGATTCAGAGTCCATCAATTTGGTTGCTTCTTCAGTGGCTTCAATTTTTCTTGCTGTTGAAATCAACGAGGCCAAATCATGTTCCTTTTCAAGTGCATTTTCTCTTATACTAGCAATGTTGGTACCAATTATTATTTGATCTCTTATCAAAGTCTTATGAATTTGATCTTTCTCAGTACAGGATGTGTTTGTACATTTGAATGCACATTTATCAGCATGTTGGCAGATTTTATTGATAAAAGCATCAATTTTCTCACCTGGTTCTTGTTTGAGCTGGTGGAATTGGTAATGAAGGAGTACCTGGTTTTGAGCTGGCTGGTATCTATCATGAAGCTTTTTTACCATATCATCAAAATCAGCAGATTTTATTTTGGCCATATCTTGGTTGTATTCAGCTTTAAGATCAGTTTTTAATCGCTCACCTGTGAAAGCACACATTCTAAATACCTTTGCTTTGTGCTCTTTCTTTTGTGCGTCTGTAGCATCCTCTTTGAGTTCACCTATCGAGGCAACATCGTACCACATTTCCCAGGACTCTATAAATTCTGTAAAGGCTTGTAGCGTGTTTCCATCGTGTTCAGCAGGGTCAAAGTGTGGAGTCCCATTACTCTTGGCAAGTGGGTTCATCTTTAACGAAGGTATCCCGTCCTTTTCGCCAGTTAAAACAGAGTAAAGTATATCAATAAACTGCCATGTTTGCTATCGGCTCTCACAATCCTACTTCTACGAAAACGAGGCTATAAAATAAACGAACAATAAATGAAAGTAGCTATACAATAACAACATTTGTCTCCCTCCGGGAGACAACATTTGTCTCCCACCGGGAGAAAACCTTTGTCTCCCTCCGGGAGACAACCTTTATCTCCCTCCGGGAGACAACATTTGTCTCCCTCCGGGAGACAACCTTTGTCTCCCTCCGGGAGACAACATTTGTCTCCCTCCGGGAGACAACATTTGTCTCCCTCCGGGAGACAACATTTGTCTCCCTCCGGGAGACAACCTTTGTCTCCCTCCGGGAGACAACCTTTGTCTCCCTCCGGGAGACAACCTTTGTCTCCCTCCGGGATACAACATTTGTCTCCCTCCGGGAGGCAACATTTGTCTCCCTCCGGGAGACAACCTTTGTCTCCCTCTATGAGACAAACTGTCTCCCTCCGGGAGACAACCTTTGTCTCCCTCCGGGATACAACATTTGTTTCCCTCCGGGAGACAACCTTTGTCTCCCTCCGGGAGACAACATTTGTCTCCCTCCGGGAGACAACCTTTGTCTCCCTCTATGAGACAAATTGCCTCCCTCCGGGAGACAACCTTTGTCTCCCTCCGGGATACAACATTTGTCTCCCTCCGGGAGCCAACATTTGTCTCCCTCCGGGAGACAACCTTTGTCTCCCTCCGGGAGACAACATTTGTCTCCCTCCGGGAGACAACATTTGTCACCCTTCGGGAGACAACTTTTGTCTCCCTCCGGCAGACAACCTTTGTCTCCCACCCGGAGACAACCTTTGTCTCCCTCCGGGAGACAACATTTGTCTCCCTCCGGGAGAAAACATTTGTCTCCCTCCGGGAGACAACCTTTGTCTCCCTCCGGGAGACAACATTTGTCTCCCTCCCGGAGACAACATTTGTCTCCCTCCGAGAGACAACTTTTGTCTCCCTCCGGGAGACAACATTTGTCTCCCTCTATGAGATAAACTGTCTCCCTCCGGGAGACAAACTTTGTCTCCCTCCGGGAGACAACATTTGTCTCCCTCCGGGAGATAACATTTGTCTCTCTCCGGGAGACAACCTTTGTCTCCCTCCGGGAGACAACCTTTGTCTCCCTCCGGGAGACAACCTTTGTCTCCCTCCGGGAGACAACATTTGTCTCCCTCCGGGAGACAACATTTGTCTCCCTCTATGAGACAAACTGTCTCCCTCCGGGAGACAACATTTGTCTCCCTCCGGGAGACAACCTTTGTCTCCCTCCGGGAGACAACATTTGTCTCCCTCCGGGAGACAACATTTGTCTCCCTCCGGGAGACAACATTTGTCTCCCTCCGGGAGACAACCTTTGTCTCCATCCGGTAGACAACATTTGTCTCCCTCCGGGAGACAACCTTTGTCTCCCTCCGGGAGACAACATTTGTCTCCCTCCGGGAGACAAGCTTTGTCTCCCTCCGGGAGACAAGCTTTGTCTCCCTCCGGGAGACAACATTTGTCTCCCTCCGGGAGACAACATTTGTCTCCCTCCGGGAGACAACATTTGTCTCCCTCCAGCAGACAACCTTTGTCTCCCTCCGGGAGACAACATTTGTCTCCCTCCGGGAGACAACATTTGTCTCCCTCCGGGAGACAACATTTGTCTCCCTCCGGGAGACAACCTTTGTCTCCCTTCGGGAGACAACTTTTGTCTCCCTCCGGCAGACAACCTTTGTCTCCCACCGGGAGACAACCTCTGTCTCCCTCCGGGAGACAACATTTCTCTCCCTCCGGGAGACAACATTTGTCTCCCTCCGGGAGACAACCTTTTCTCCCTCTATGAGACAAACTGTCTCCCTCCGGGAGACAACCTTTGTCTCCCTCCGGGATACAACATTTGTCTCCCTCCGGGAGGCAACATTTGTCTCCCTCCGGGAGACAACCTTTGTCTCCCTCTATGAGACAAACTGTCTCCCTCCGGGAGACAACCTTTGTCTCCCTCCGGGATACAACATTTGTTTCCCTCCGGGAGACAACCTTTGTCTCCCTCCGGGAGACAACATTTGTCTCCCTCCGGGAGACAACCTTTGTCTCCCTCTATGACACAAATTGCCTCCCTCCGGGAGACAACCTTTGTCTCCCTCCGGGATACAACATTTGTCTCCCTCTGGGAGACAACATTTGTCTCCCTCCGGGAGACAACCTTTGTCTCCCTCTATGAGACAAACTGTCTCCCTCCGGGAGACAACCTTTGTCTCCCTCCGGGAGACAACATTTGTCTCCCTTCGGGAGACAACATTTGTCTCCCTCCGAGAGACAACCTTTGTCTCCCTCCGGGAGACAACCTTTGTCTCCCTCCGGCTGACAACATTTGTCTCCCTCCGGGAGACAACCTTTGTCTCCCTCCGGGAGACAACATTTGTCTCCCTCCGGGAGACAACATTTGTCGCCCTCCGGGAGACAACATTTGTCTCCCACCGGGAGAAAACCTTTGTCTCCCTCCGGGAGACAACCTTTATCTCCCTCCGGGAGACAACATTTGTCTCCCTCCGGGAGACAACCTTTGTCTCCCTCCGGGAGACAACATTTGTCTCCCTCCGGGAGACAACATTTGTCTCCCTCCGGGAGACAACCTTTGTCTCCCTCCGGGAGACAACCTTTGTCTCCCTCCGGGAGACAACCTTTGTCTCCCTCCGGGAGACAACCTTTGTCTCCCTCCGGGATACAACATTTGTCTCCCTCCGGGAGGCAACATTTGTCTCCCTCCGGGAGACAACCTTTGTCTCCCTCTATGAGACAAACTGTCTCCCTCCGGGAGACAACCTTTGTCTCCCTCCGGGATACAACATTTATCTCCCTCTGGGAGACAACATTTGTCTCCCTCCGGGAGACAACCTTTGTCTCCCTCTATGAGACAAACTGTCTCCCTCCGGGAGGCAACATTTGTCTCCCTCCGGGAGACAACCTTTGTCTCCCTCTATGAGACAAACTGTCTCCCTCCGGGAGACAACCTTTGTCTCCCTCCGGGATACAACATTTATCTCCCTCTGGGAGACAACATTTGTCTCCCTCCGGGAGACAACCTTTGTCTCCCTCTATGAGACAAACTGTCTCCCTCCGGGAGACAACCTTTGTCTCCCTCCGGGAGACAACATTTGTCTCCCTCCGGGAGGCAACATTTGTCTCCCTCCGGGAGACAACCTTTGTCTCCCTCTATGAGACAAACTGTCTCCCTCCGGGAGACAACCTTTGTCTCCCTCCGGGATAGAACATTTGTTTCCCTCCGGGAGACAACCTTTGTCTCCCTCCGGGAGACAACATTTGTCTCCCTCCGGGAGACAACCTTTGTCTCCCTCTATGACACAAATTGCCTCCCTCCGGGAGACAACCTTTGTCTCCCTCCGGGATACAACATTTGTCTCCCTCTGGGAGACAACATTTGTCTCCCTTCGGGAGACAACCTTTGTCTCCCTCTATGAGACAAACTGTCTCCCTCCAAAAGACAACCTTTGTCTCCCTCCGGGAGACAACATTTGTCTCCCTTCGGGAGACAACATTTGTCTCCCTCCGAGAGACAACCTTTGTCTCCCTCCGGGAGACAACCTTTGTCTCCCTCCGGCTGACAACATTTGTCTCCCTCCGGGAGACAACCTTTGTCTCCCTCCGGGAGACAACCTTTGTCTCCCTCCGGGAGACAACATTTGTCTCCCTCCGGGAGACAACATTTGTCTCCCTCCGGGAGACAACATTTGTCTCCCACCGGGAGAAAACCTTTGTCTCCCTCCGGGAGACAACCTTTATCTCCCTCCGGGAGACAACATTTGTCTCCCTCCGGGAGACAACCTTTGTCTCCCTCCGGGAGACAACATTTGTCTCCCTCCGGGAGACAACATTTGTCTCCCTCCGGGAGACAACCTTTGTCTCCCTCCAGGAGACAACCTTTGTCTCCCTCCGGGAGACAACCTTTGTCTCCCTCCGGGATACAACATTTGTCTCCCTCCGGGAGGCAACATTTGTCTCCCTCCGGGAGACAACCTTTGTCTCCCTCTATGAGACAAACTGTCTCCCTCCGGGAGACAACCTTTGTCTCCCTCCGGGATACAACATTTCTCTCCCTCTGGGAGACAACATTTGTCTCCCTCCGGGAGACAACCTTTGTCTCCCTCTATGAGACAAACTGTCTCCCTCCGGGAAACAACCTTTGTCTCCCTCCGGGAGACAACATTTGTCTCCCTTCGGGAGACAACATTTGTCTCCCTCCGAGAGACAACCTTTGTCTCCCTCCGGGAGACAACCTTTGTCTCCCTCCGGCTGACAACATTTGTCTCCCTCCGGGAGACAACCTTTGTCTCCCTCCGGGAGACAACCTTTGTCTCCCTCCGGGAGACAACATTTGTCTCCCTCCGGGAGACAACATTTGTCTCCCTCCGGGAGACAACATTTGTCTCCCACCGGGAGAAAACCTTTGTCTCCCTCCGGGAGACAACCTTTATCTCCCTCCGGGAGACAACATTTGTCTCCCTCCGGGAGACAACCTTTGTCTCCCTCCGGGAGACAACATTTGTCTCCCTCCGGGAGACAACATTTGTCTCCCTCCGGGAGACAACCTTTGTCTCCCTCCGGGAGACAACCTTTGTCTCCCTCCGGGAGACAACCTTTGTCTCCCTCCGGGATACAACATTTGTCTCCCTCCGGGAGGCAACATTTGTCTCCCTCCGGGAGACAACCTTTTTCTCCCTCTATGAGACAAACTGTCTCCCTCCGGGAGACAACCTTTGTCTCCCTCCGGGATACAACATTTGTTTCCCTCCGGGAGACAACCTTTGTCTCCCTCCGGGAGACAACATTTGTCTCCCTCCGGGAGACAACCTTTGTCTCCCTCTATGAGACAAATTGCCTCCCTCCGGGAGACAACCTTTGTCTCCCTCCGGGATACAACATTTGTCTCCCTCCGGGAGACAACATTTGTCTCCCTCCGGGAGACAACCTTTGTCTCCCTCCGGGAGACAACATTTGTCTCCCTCCGGGAGACAACATTTGTCTCCCTCCGAGAGACAACCTTTGTCTCCCTCCGGGAGACAACATTTGTCACCCTTCGGGAGACAACTTTTGTCTCCCTCCGGCAGACAACCTTTGTCTCCCACCCGGAGACAACCTTTGTCTCCCTCCGGGAGACAACATTTGTCTCCCTCCGGGAGAAAACATTTGTCTCCCTCCGGGAGACAACCTTTGTCTCCCTCCGGGAGACAACATTTGTCTCCCTCCCGGAGACAACATTTGTCTCCCTCCGGGAGACAACTTTTGTCTCCCTCCGGGAGACAACATTTGTCTCCCTCTATGAGATAAACTGTCTCCCTCCGGGAGACAAACTTTGTCTCCCTCCGGGAGACAACATTTGTCTCCCTCCGGGAGATAACATTTGTCTCTCTCCGGGAGACAACCTTTGTCTCCCTCCGGGAGACAACCTTTGTCTCCCTCCGGGAGACAACCTTTGTCTCCCTCCGGGAGACAACATTTGTCTCCCTCCGGGAGACAACATTTGTCTCCCTCTATGAGACAAACTGTCTCCCTCCGGGAGACAACCTTTGTCTCCCTCCGGGAGACAACATTTGTCTCCCTCCGGGAGACAACATTTGTCTCCCTCCGGGAGACAACATTTGTCTCCCTCCGGGAGACAACCTTTGTCTCCATCCGGTAGACAACATTTGTCTCCCTCCGGGAGATAACCTTTGTCTCCCTCCGGGAGACAACATTTGTCTCCCTCCGGGAGACAAGCTTTGTCTCCCTCAGGGAGACAACATTTGTCTCCCTCCGGGAGACAACATTTGTCTCCCTCCGGGAGACAACATTTGTCTCCCTCCAGCAGACAACCTTTGTCTCCCTCCGGGAGACAGCATTTGTCTCCCTCCGGGAGACAACATTTGTCTCCCTCCGGGAGACAACATTTGTCTCCCTCTATGAGATAAACTTTCTCCCTCCGGGAGACAAACTTTGTCTCCCTCCGGGAGACAACATTTGTCTCCCTCCGGGAGATAACATTTGTCTCTCTCCGGGAGACAACATTTGTCTCCCTCTATGAGATAAACTGTCTCCCTCCGGGAGACAAACTTTGTCTCCCTCCGGGAGACAACATTTGTCTCCCTCCGGGAGATAACATTTGTCTCTCTCCGGGAGACAACCTTTGTCTCCCTCCGGGAGACAACCTTTGTCTCCCTCCGGGAGACAACCTTTGTCTCCCTCCGGGAGACAACATTTGTCTCCCTCCGGGAGACAACATTTGTCTCCCTCTATGAGACAAACTGTCTCCCTCCGGGAGACAACATTTGTCTCCCTCCGGGAGACAACCTTTGTCTCCCTCCGGGAGACAACATTTGTCTCCCTCCGGGAGACAACATTTGTCTCCCTCCGGGAGACAAAATTTGTCTCCCTCCGGGAGACAACCTTTGTCTCCATCCGGTAGACAACATTTGTCTCCCTCCGGGAGACAACCTTTGTCTCCCTCCGGGAGACAACATTTGTCTCCCTCCGGGAGACAAGCTTTGTCTCCCTCCGGGAGACAACATTTGTCTCCCTCCGGGAGACAACATTTGTCTCCCTCCGGGAGACAACATTTGTCTCCCTCCAGCAGACAACCTTTGTCTCCCTCCGGGAGACAACATTTGTCTCCCTCCGGGAGACAACATTTGTCTCCCTCCGGGAGACAACATTTGTCTCCCTCCGGGAGACAACCTTTGTCTCCCTTCGGGAGACAACTTTTGTCTCCCTCCGGCAGACAACCTTTGTCTCCCACCGGGAGACAACCTCTGTCTCCCTCCGGGAGACAACATTTCTCTCCCTCCGGGAGACAACATTTGTCTCCCTCCGGGAGACAACCTTTTCTCCCTCTATGAGACAAACTGTCTCCCTCCGGGAGACAACCTTTGTCTCCCTCCGGGATACAACATTTGTCTCCCTCCGGGAGGCAACATTTGTCTCCCTCCGGGAGACAACCTTTGTCTCCCTCTATGAGACAAACTGTCTCCCTCCGGGAGACAACCTTTGTCTCCCTCCGGGATACAACATTTGTTTCCCTCCGGGAGACAACCTTTGTCTCCCTCCGGGAGACAACATTTGTCTCCCTCCGGGAGACAACCTTTGTCTCCCTCTATGACACAAATTGCCTCCCTCCGGGAGACAACCTTTGTCTCCCTCCGGGATACAACATTTGTCTCCCTCTGGGAGACAACATTTGTCTCCCTCCGGGAGACAACCTTTGTCTCCCTCTATGAGACAAACTGTCTCCCTCCGGGAGACAACCTTTGTCTCCCTCCGGGAGACAACATTTGTCTCCCTTCGGGAGACAACATTTGTCTCCCTCCGAGAGACAACCTTTGTCTCCCTCCGGGAGACAACCTTTGTCTCCCTCGGCCTGACAACATTTGTCTCCCTCCGGGAGACAACCTTTGTCTCCCTCCGGGAGACAACATTTGTCTCCCTCCGGGAGACAACATTTGTCTCCCTCCGGGAGACAACATTTGTCTCCCACCGGGAGAAAACCTTTGTCTCCCTCCGGGAGACAACCTTTATCTCCCTCCGGGAGACAACATTTGTCTCCCTCCGGGAGACAACCTTTGTCTCCCTCCGGGAGACAACATTTGTCTCCCTCCGGGAGACAACATTTGTCTCCCTCCGGGATACAACCTTTGTCTCCCTCCGGGAGACAACCTTTGTCTCCCTCCGGGAGACAACCTTTGTCTCCCTCCGGGAGACAACCTTTGTCTCCCTCCGGGATACAACATTTGTCTCCCTCCGGGAGGCAACATTTGTCTCCCTCCGGGAGACAACCTTTGTCTCCCTCTATGAGACAAACTGTCTCCCTCCGGGAGACAACCTTTGTCTCCCTCCGGGATACAACATTTATCTCCCTCTTGGAGACAACATTTGTCTCCCTCCGGGAGACAACCTTTGTCTCCCTCTATGAGACAAACTGTCTCCCTCCGGGAGACAACCTTTGTCTCCCTCCGGGAGACAACATTTGTCTCCCTCCGGGAGGCAACATTTGTCTCCCTCCGGGAGACAACCTTTGTCTCCCTCTATGAGACAAACTGTCTCCCTCCGGGAGACAACCTTTGTCTCCCTCCGGGATAGAACATTTGTTTCCCTCCGGGAGACAACCTTTGTCTCCCTCCGGGAGACAACATTTGTCTCCCTCCGGGAGACAACCTTTGTCTCCCTCTATGACACAAATTGCCTCCCTCCGGGAGACAACCTTTGTCTCCCTCCGGGATACAACATTTGTCTCCCTCTGGGAGACAACATTTGTCTCCCTTCGGGAGACAACCTTTGTCTCCCTCTATGAGACAAACTGTCTCCCTCCGGGAGACAACCTTTGTCTCCCTCCGGGAGACAACATTTGTCTCCCTTCGGGAGACAACATTTGTCTCCCTCCGAGAGACAACCTTTGTCTCCCTCCGGGAGACAACCTTTGTCTCCCTCCGGCTGACAACATTTGTCTCCCTCCGGGAGACAACCTTTGTCTCCCTCCGGGAGACAACCTTTGTCTCCCTCCGGGAGACAACATTTGTCTCCCTCCGGGAGACAACATTTGTCTCCCTCCGGGAGACAACATTTGTCTCCCACCGGGAGAAAACCTTTGTCTCCCTCCGGGAGACAACCTTTATCTCCCTCCGGGAGACAACATTTGTCTCCCTCCGGGAGACAACCTTTGTCTCCCTCCGGGAGACAACATTTGTCTCCCTCCGGGAGACAACATTTGTCTCCCTCCGGGAGACAACCTTTGTCTCCCTCCGGGAGACAACCTTTGTCTCCCTCCGGGAGACAACCTTTGTCTCCCTCTATGAGACAAACTGTCTCCCTCCGGGAAACAACCTTTGTCTCCCTCCGGGAGACAACATTTGTCTCCCTTCGGGAGACAACATTTGTCTCCCTCCGAGAGACAACCTTTGTCTCCCTCCGGGAGACAACCTTTGTCTCCCTCCGGCTGACAACATTTGTCTCCCTCCGGGAGACAACCTTTGTCTCCCTCCGGGAGACAACCTTTGTCTCCCTCCGGGAGACAACATTTGTCTCCCTCCGGGAGACAACATTTGTCTCCCTCCGGGAGACAACATTTGTCTCCCACCGGGAGAAAACCTTTGTCTCCCTCCGGGAGACAACCTTTATCTCCCTCCGGGAGACAACATTTGTCTCCCTCCGGGAGACAACCTTTGTCTCCCTCCGGGAGACAACATTTGTCTCCCTCCGGGAGACAACATTTGTCTCCCTCCGGGAGACAACCTTTGTCTCCCTCTATGACACAAATTGCCTCCCTCCGGGAGACAACCTTTGTCTCCCTCCGGGATACAACATTTGTCTCCCTCTGGGAGACAACATTTGTCTCCCTCCGGGAGACAACCTTTGTCTCCCTCTATGAGACAAACTGTCTCCCTCCGGGAGACAACCTTTGTCTCCCTCCGGGAGACAACATTTGTCTCCCTTCGGGAGACAACATTTGTCTCCCTCCGAGAGACAACCTTTGTCTCCCTCCGGGAGACAACCTTTGTCTCCCTCCGGCTGACAACATTTGTCTCCCTCCGGGAGACAACCTTTGTCTCCCTCCGGGAGACAACATTTGTCTCCCTCCGGGAGACAACATTTGTCTCCCACCGGGAGAAAACCTTTGTCTCCCTCCGGGAGACAACCTTTATCTCCCTCCGGGAGACAACATTTGTCTCCCTCCGGGAGACAACCTTTGTCTCCCTCCGGGAGACAACATTTGTCTCCCTCCGGGAGACAACATTTGTCTCCCTCCGGGAAACAACCTTTGTCTCCCTCCGGGAGACAACCTTTGTCTCCCTCCGGGAGACAACCTTTGTCTCCCTCCGGGAGACAACCTTTGTCTCCCTCCGGGAGACAACATTTGTCTCCCTTCGGGAGACAACATTTGTCTCCCTCCGAGAGACAACCTTTGTCTCCCTCCGGGAGACAACCTTTGTCTCCCTCCGGCTGACAACATTTGTCTCCCTCCGGGAGACAACCTTTGTCTCCCTCCGGGAGACAACCTTTGTCTCCCTCCGGGAGACAACATTTGTCTCCCTCCGGGAGACAACCTTTGTCTCCCTCCGGGAGACAACATTTGTCTCCCTCCGGGAGACAACATTTGTCTCCCACCGGGAGAAAACCTTTGTCTCCCTCCGGGAGACAACCTTTATCTCCCTCCGGGAGACAACATTTGTCTCCCTCCGGGAGACAACCTTTGTCTCCCTCCGGGAGACAACATTTGTCTCCCTCCGGGAGACAACATTTGTCTCCCTCCGGGAGACAACCTTTGTCTCCCTCCGGGAGACAACCTTTGTCTCCCTCCGGGAGACAACCTTTGTCTCCCTCCGGGAGACAACCTTTGTCTCCCTCCGGGAGACAACCTTTGTCTCCCTCCGGGATACAACATTTGTCTCCCTCCGGGAGGCAACATTTGTCTCCCTCCGGGAGACAACCTTTGTCTCCCTCTATGAGACAAACTGTCTCCCTCCGGGAGACAACCTTTGTCTCCCTCCGGGATACAACATTTATCTCCCTCTGGGAGACAACATTTGTCTCCCTCCGGGAGACAACCTTTGTCTCCCTTTATGAGACAAACTGTCTCCCTCCGGGAGACAACCTTTGTCTCCCTCCGGGAGACAACATTTGTCTCCCTCCGGGAGGCAACATTTGTCTCCCTCCGGGAGACAACCTTTGTCTCCCTCTATGAGACAAACTGTCTCCCTCCGGGAGACAACCTTTGTCTCCCTCCGGGATAGAACATTTGTTTCCCTCCGGGAGACAACCTTTGTCTCCCTCCGGGATACAACATTTGTTTCCCTCCGGGAGACAACATTTGTCTCCCTCCGGGAGACAACATTTGTCTCCCTCCGGGAGACAACCTTTGTCACCCTTCGGGAGACAACTTTTGTCTCCCTCCGGCAGACAACCTTTGTCTCCCAGCCGGAGACAACCTTTGTCTCCCTCCGGGAGATAACATTTGTCTCCCTCCGGGAGAAAACATTTGTCTCCCTCCGGGAGACAACCTTTGTCTCCCTCCGGGAGACAACATTTGTCTCCCTCCGGGAGACAACATTTGTCTCCCTCCGGGAGACAACTTTTGTCTCCCTCCAGGAGACAACATTTGTCTCCCTCTATGAGATAAACTGTCTCCCTCCGGGAGACAAACTTTGTCTCCCTCCGGGAGACAACATTTGTCTCCCTCCGGGAGATAACATTTGTCTCCCTCCGGGAGACAACCTTTGTCTCCCTCCGGGAGACAACCTTTGTCTCCCTCCGGGAGACAACATTTGTCTCCCTCCGGGAGACAACATTTGTCTCCCTCCGGGAGACAACCTTTGTCTCCCTCCGGGAGACAACCTTTATCTCCCTCCGGGAGACAACATTTGTCTCCCTACGGGAGACAACCTTTGTCTCCCTCCGGGAGACAACATTTGTCTCCCTCTGGGAGACAACATTTGTCTCCCTCCGGGATACAACATTTGTCTCCCTCCGGGAGGCAACATTTGTCTCCCTCCGGGAGACAACCTTTGTCTCCCTCTATGAGACAAACTGTCTCCCTCCGGGAGACAACCTTTGTCTCCCTCCTGGAGACAACCTTTGTCTCCCTCCGGGAGACAACCTTTGTCTCCCTCCGGGAGACAACATTTGTCTCCCTCCGGGAGACAACATTTGTCTCCCTCCGAGAGACAACCTTTGTCTCCCTCCGGGAGACAACCTTTGTCTCCCTCCGGCTGACAACATTTGTCTCCCTCCGGGAGACAACATTTGTCTCCCTCCGGGAGACAACCTTTGTCTCCCTCCGGGAGACAACCTTTGTCTCCCTCCGGGAGACAACATTGGTCTCCCTCCGGGAGACAACATTTGTCTCCCTCCGGGAGACAACCTTTGTCTCCCTCCGGGAGGCAACATTTGTCTCCCTCCGGGAGACAACCTTTGTCTCCCTCTATGAGACAAACTGTCTCCCTCCGGGAGACAACCTTTGTCTCCCTCCGGGATACAACATTTGTTTCCCTCCGGGAGACAACCTTTGTCTCCCTCCGGGAGACAACATTTGTCTCCCTCCGGGAGACAACCTTTGTCTCCCTCCGGGAGGCAACATTTGTCTCCCTCCGGGAGACAACCTTTGTCTCCCTCTATGAGACAAACTGTCTCCCTCCGGGAGACAACCTTTGTCTCCCTCCGGGATACAACATTTGTTTCCCTCCGGGAGACAACATTTGTCTCCCTCCGGGAGACAACATTTGTCTCCCTCCGGGAGACAACCTTTGTCACCCTTCGGGAGACAACTTTTGTCTCCCTCCGGCAGACAACCTTTGTCTCCCAGCCGGAGACAACCTTTGTCTCCCTCCGGGAGACAACCTTTGTCTCCCTCCGGGAGACAACCTTTGTCTCCCTCCGGCTGACAACATTTGTCTCCCTCCGGGAGACAACATTTGTCTCCCTCCGGGAGACAGCATTTGTCTCCCAATATGAGGCAAACTGTCTCCCTCCGGGAGATAACATTTGTCTCTCTCCGGGAGACAACCTTTGTCTCCCTCCGGGAGACAACATTTGTCTCCCTCCGGGAGACAACCTTTGTACCCCTCCGGGAGACAACCTTTGTCTCCCTCCGGGAGACAACATTGGTCTCCCTCCGAGAGACAACCTTTGTCTCCCTCCGGGAGACAACCTTTGTCTCCCTCCGGCTGACAACATTTGTCTCCCTCCGGGAGACAACATTTGTCTCCCTCCGAGAGACAACATTTGTCTCCCTCCGGGAGACAACCTTTGTCTCCCTCCGGGAGACAACCTTTGTCTCCCTCCGGGAGACAACATTTGTCTCCCTCCGGGAGATAACATTTGTCTCCCTCCGGGAGACAACATTTGTACCCCTCCGGGAGACAACCTTTGTCTCCCTCCGTGAGACAACCTTTGTCTCCCTCCGGGAGACAACCTTTGTCTCCCTCCGGGAGACATCCTTTGTCTCCCTCCGGGAGACAACCTTTGTCTCCCTCCGGGAGACAACATTTGTCTCCCTCCGGGAGACAACCTTTGTACCCCTCCGGGAGACAACCTTTGTCTCCCTCCGGGAGACAACCTTTGTCTCCCTCCGGGAGACAACATTTGTCTCCCTCCGGGAGACAACCTTTGTCTCCCTCCGGCTGACAACATTTGTCTCCCTCCGGGAGACAACATTTGTCTCCCTCCGGGAGACAACATTTGTCTCCCAATATGAGACAAACTGTCTCCCTCCGGGAGATAACATTTGTCTCTCTCCGGGAGACAACCTTTGTCTCCCTCCGGGAGACAACATTTGTCTCCCTCCGGGAGACAACCTTTGTACCCCTCCGGGAGACAACCTTTGTCTCCCTCCGGGAGACAACCTTTGTCTCCCTCCGGGAGACAACCTTTGTCTCCCTCCGGGAGACAACCTTTGTCTCCCTCCGGGAGACAACATTTGTCTCTCTCCGGGAGACAACCTTTGTCTCCCTCCGGGAGACAACCTTTGTCTCCCTCCGGGAGACAACATTTGTCTCCCTCCGGGAGATAACATTTGTCTCTCTCCGGGAGACAACCTTTGTCTCCCTCCGGGAGACAACCTTTGTCTCCCTCCGGGAGACAACCTTTGTCTCCCTCCGGGAGACAACATTTGTCTCCCTCCGGGAGACAACCTTTGTCTCCCTCCGGGAGACAACATTTGTCTCCCTCCGGGAGACAACATTTGTCTCCCTCCTGGAGACAACATTTGTCTCCCTCCGGGAGACAACCTTTGTCTCCCTCCGGTAGACAACATTTGTCTCCCTCCGGGAGACAACCTTTGTCTCCCTCCGGGAGACAACATTTGTCTCCCTCCGGGAGACAAGCTTTGTCTCCCTCCGGGAGACAACATTTGTCTCCCTCCGGGAGACAACATTTGTCTCCCTCTATGAGACAAACTGTCTCCCTCCGGGAGACAACCTTTGTCTCCCTCCTGGAGACAACCTTTGTCTCCCTCCGGGAGACAACCTTTGTCTCCCTCCGGGAGACAACATTTGTCTCCCTCCGGGAGACAACATTTGTCTCCCTCCGAGAGACAACCTTTGTCTCCCTCCGGGAGACAACCTTTGTCTCCCTCCGGCTGACAACATTTGTCTCCCTCCGGGAGACAACATTTGTCTCCCTCCGGGAGACAACCTTTGTCTCCCTCCGGGAGACAACCTTTGTCTCCCTCCGGGAGACAACATTGGTCTCCCTCCGGGAGACAACATTTGTCTCCCTCCGGGAGACAACCTTTGTCTCCCTCCGGGAGGCAACATTTGTCTCCCTCCGGGAGACAACCTTTGTCTCCCTCTATGAGACAAACTGTCTCCCTCCGGGAGACAACCTTTGTCTCCCTCCGGGATACAACATTTGTTTCCCTCCGGGAGACAACCTTTGTCTCCCTCCGGGAGACAACATTTGTCTCCCTCCGGGAGACAACCTTTGTCTCCCTCCGGGAGGCAACATTTGTCTCCCTCCGGGAGACAACCTTTGTCTCCCTCTATGAGACAAACTGTCTCCCTCCGGGAGACAACCTTTGTCTCCCTCCGGGATACAACATTTGTTTCCCTCCGGGAGACAACATTTGTCTCCCTCCGGGAGACAACATTTGTCTCCCTCCGGGAGACAACCTTTGTCACCCTTCGGGAGACAACTTTTGTCTCCCTCCGGCAGACAACCTTTGTCTCCCAGCCGGAGACAACCTTTGTCTCCCTCCGGGAGACAACATTTGTCTCCCTCCGGGAGAAAACATTTGTCTCCCTCCGGGAGAAAACCTTTGTCTCCCTCCGGGAGACAACATTTGTCTCCCTCCGGGAGACAACATTTGTCTCCCTCCGGGAGACAACTTTTGTCTCCCTCCGGGAGACAACATTTGTCTCCCTCCGGGAGACAACCTTTGTCTCCCTCCGGTAGACAACCTTTGTCTCCCTCCGGCTGACAACATTTGTCTCCCTCCGGGAGACAACATTTGTCTCCCTCCGGGAGACAACCTTTGTCTCCCTCCGGGAGACAACCTTTGTCTCCCTCCGGGAGACAACATTGGTCTCCCTCCGGGAGACAACATTTGTCTCCCTCCGGGAGACAACCTTTGTCTCCCTCCGGGAGGCAACATTTGTCTCCCTCCGGGAGACAACCTTTGTCTCCCTCTATGAGACAAACTGTCTCCCTCCGGGAGACAACCTTTGTCTCCCTCCGGGATACAACATTTGTTTCCCTCCGGGAGACAACCTTTGTCTCCCTCCGGGAGACAACATTTGTCTCCCTCCGGGAGACAACCTTTGTCTCCCTCCGGGAGGCAACATTTGTCTCCCTCCGGGAGACAACCTTTGTCTCCCTCTATGAGACAAACTGTCTCCCTCCGGGAGACAACCTTTGTCTCCCTCCGGGATACAACATTTGTTTCCCTCCGGGAGACAACATTTGTCTCCCTCCGGGAGACAACATTTGTCTCCCTCCGGGAGACAACCTTTGTCACCCTTCGGGAGACAACTTTTGTCTCCCTCCGGCAGACAACCTTTGTCTCCCAGCCGGAGACAACCTTTGTCTCCCTCCGGGAGACAACATTTGTCTCCCTCCGGGAGAAAACATTTGTCTCCCTCCGGGAGAAAACCTTTGTCTCCCTCCGGGAGACAACATTTGTCTCCCTCCGGGAGACAACATTTGTCTCCCTCCGGGAGACAACTTTTGTCTCCCTCCGGGAGACAACATTTGTCTCCCTCCGGGAGACAACCTTTGTCTCCCTCCGGTAGACAACATTTGTCTCCCTCCGGGAGACAACCTTTGTCTCCCTCCGGGAGACAAATGTTGTCTCCCGGAGGGAGACAAGCTTTGTCTCCCTCCGGGAGACAACATTTGTCTCCCTCCGGGAGACAACATTTGTCTCCCTCCGGGAGACAACATTTGTCTCCCTCCGGGAGACAACATTTGTCTCCCTCCGGGAGACAACATTTGTCTCCCTCCGGCAGACAACCTTTGTCTCCCTCCGGGAGACAACATTTGTCTCCCTCCGGGAGACAACATTTGTCTCCCTCCGGGAGACAACATTTGTCTCCCTCCGGGAGACAACCTTTGTCTCCCTTCGGGAGACAACTTTTGTCTCCCTCCGGAAGACAACCTTTGTCTCCCACCGGGAGACAACCTCTGTCTCCCTCCGGGAGACAACATTTCTCTCCCTCCGGGAGACAACATTTGTCTCCCTCCGGGAGACAACCTTTGTCTCCCTCCGGGATACAACATTTGTCTCCCTCCGGGAGGCAACATTTGTCTCCCTCCGGGAGACAACCTTTGTCTCCCTCTATGAGACAAACTGTCTCCCTCCGGGAGACAACCTTTGTCTCCCTCCGGGATACAACATTTGTTTCCCTCCGGGAGACAACCTTTGTCTCCCTCTATGACACAAATTGCCTCCCTCCGGGAGACAACCTTTGTCTCCCTCCGGGATACAACATTTGTCTCCCTCTGGGAGACAACATTTGTCTCCCTCCGGGAGACAACCTTTGTCTCCCTCTATGAGACAACCTTTGTCTCCCTCCGGGAGACAACATTTGTCTCCCTTCGGGAGACAACATTTGTCTCCCTCCGAGAGACAACCTTTGTCTCCCTCCGGGAGACAACCTTTGTCTCCCTCCGGCTGACAACATTTGTCTCCCTCCGGGAGACAACCTTTGTCTCCCTCCGGGAGACAACCTTTGTCTCCCTCCGGGAGACAACATTTGTCTCCCTCCGGGAGACAACATTTGTCTCCCTCCGGGAGACAACATTTGTCTCCCACCGGGAGAAAACCTTTGTCTCCCTCCGGGAGACAACCTTTATCTCCCTCCGGGAGACAACATTTGTCTCCCTCCGGGAGACAACCTTTGTCTCCCTCCGGGAGACAACATTTGTCTCCCTCCGGGAGACAACATTTGTCTCCCTCCGGGAGACAACCTTTGTCTCCCTCCGGGATACAACATTTGTCTCCCTCCGGGAGGCAACATTTGTCTCCCTCCGGGAGACAACCTTTGTCTCCCTCTATGAGACAAACTGTCTCCCTCCGGGAGACAACCTTTGTCTCCCTCCGGGATACAACATTTGTTTCCCTCCGGGAGACAACCTTTGTCTCCCTCCGGGAGACAACATTTGTCTCCCTCCGGGAGACAACCTTTGTTTCCCTCTATGAGACAAATTGCCTCCCTCCGGGAGACAACCTTTGTCTCCCTCCGAGATACAACATTTGTCTCCCTCCGGGAGACAACATTTGTCTCCCTCCGGGAGACAACCTTTGTCTCCCTCCGGGAGACAACATTTGTCTCCCTCCGGGAGACAACATTTGTCTCCCTCCTAAAACAGAGTAAAGTATATCAATAAACTGCCATGTTTGCTATCGGCTCTCACAATCCTACTTCTACGAAAACGAG
This sequence comes from Aurelia sp. 4 Dawson et al 2005, assembly GCA_964019985.1. NCBI lineage: Eukaryota > Metazoa > Cnidaria > Scyphozoa > Semaeostomeae > Ulmaridae > Aurelia > Aurelia sp. 4 Dawson et al 2005. The sequence continues at coordinate 5,203,590 of OZ026495.1, forward strand.
GCTAATCCAACAGAACGGAACAAAACATATAAACGAGGCTATAAAATAAACGAACAATAAATGAAAGTAGCTATACAATATCACTCTCATTTTCTATTTGTTCTCTTGTACATTGTTTGAGCATAAAGCATTTGGATGCTATTTGTTTTTACCGTTCTTTCTTGATCTGCCAGTCTTACTTCTCCCTTCTCCTAAAGTTTGTTGTTGTGGATGACAGAACGTAATTTCAGGTTCGATTGCCTGAGCTTCGTGTTGATCGTTGGCAGGGTCGTCGACTGGGCCTGGTGGAGGTGGTGGTACGTAAACTTCATCAGGGGCGTGGTTGTTGCTTCCTGGATGCGCTGGGGGTTCATTTTGGGTGGCACTTGTGTCATTATTCCTACGTCTCGTGTTGCTTGGCAGGTCATATGCTTTATTACAGGGCTGTGGTGTGTTTTGGGCAGGTCTGGAATGAGGTAGCATGGTTTGAGCAGGCTGTTGATATAACTTTATTTGTGATGCATGGCGAATTATTGGCTGCCTTGGACGTTTTGTATCGCATGAAAGAAGTGTGTATTGTGTTCCCTTGACGTCTATCACAATATACGGAGTTTTTTCATAGAAAGATTGAAATTTTGTCTTCCCTTTGAAGCGCATGGCCAGGACTTCGTTGCCTTGAATGATGTTGGGATATTTTCTCCATCTGGACGCATTTTGCTTGGCATTTGCTTCGGTTTTGCGTTCTTTGTCGCGTTTTTTGGCTTCTTTGATATGTTGCTCTGTGACGGGGGGCCTTTTTGGAAATCTGGAGTGGTAGCCGCCTCGAAAGAGCACGTCGCCGGGGGCGAGTCCTGTTGCTGGGTGTGGTGTAGAGCGATAGTCGATTAATAGGTCATCCACTGCTTCTTGCACAGGTTTGTTTGTATCAAGGGCGACTTTAACTGCTTTACCCAGTGGCTTCATAAAACATTCAGCCTCATTTCCCTGGGGATGGTAAGGGTAAGAATGTTTTACCGATATTCCTCTTGCGGTGGAGAAATCTTTGAATTCCTGGCTGTTGAAGGGTGGGCCGTTGTCAGCTTTGTGTTCTAGTGGGTTTCCAAAGTTGTTGTAGGTAGCTCCTAGGGCTGGGAGCACGTGTCGAGCACTTGTCGAACGAACTACTTTCGCATCTGGAAATCTGGAGAGATTACAGCGGCTGACAAGGATGTGAGATGTGTCTGGTAGGGGCCCGAACAAGTCAAGGGAGACAGAATCCCAGGGGTGATCTGGTATGGGTGTGCTTGAAAGGGGCACTTTGGTCGGGTTCCTTGTGTGTATTTGGCATTCGTGGCAGGTTTCGAGGCGATTTTTGACGGCATTGTCTAGGCCAGGGAACCAGAAATGGGCACGGATGCGTCGTTTTACTGCATCTTGTCCTGCATGTGATCCAGCATGTGCCAAAGAAATGATCTCGTCATGAAGTGACTGTGGTAGTAGAATTTTATCACCTCTGTAAATGATGTCATCTGCGCCAATAGAAAGTTCACTAAAGGTTCTATAGAAGCCCTTTAGTGTTGGATCATTTTGTGGTGCTTGACCAAGTGCTATGAAGTGGCGTAGACGTTCCAATTTTCTGTCATCGAGTTGCGCTTGATGCAGACGCTGCTCTGAGATGGTAGTTCTGATTGGCTGATGAAGAAGAAAGAGAAGTTTCTGATGCTCTTTTGCTTCTTCTTTAATACATGCAGGCAGTTTGTCAATGGGAATGGCATGTCTACTGGTGTAATCTGCTGGGTTGTCCTTTCCTTTACGCCAAACAACCCGATGGTTGATGTCTTGGTGGCGAAGAAGGATGCGTTCAATGCGAGATGGTGGCTTTCTTTTTGAAGTCCACAGTGATACCAGAGGCTGCTGGTCAGTGACAATTGTAGCTGGTGGGCCTCCAACAAGAATGTGTCGAAACTGGCGAAGACCGAAGTCAATTGCTGTTGCTTCCAAATCAAGTTGTGAGTAATTTTTCTCGGCATCTGTGGTGGTGCGTGATGCTATAGCAACTGCTTTTGTAGCATCAATGGAGGCTCCTTGGGTGAGGATTGCAGAGAGGCCTGTGTAATGGGCATCGACAAAGATAAACGTTGGGGCATTTGTGTCATAGTGTCGGAGTAGGACATCTTCATTGAAGGCCTTCTTGAGATTTTGGAATTCAGTCTCATGGGCCTCTGACCACACAAATGTATTGATATCCCTTGTTAGCTCCCTGAGGTTGGCTGTAGCTGCTGCAAGGTCTGGAATAAATTGCCCATTTGAGCGAATCATGCAAAGGAATGATTTAACTTCATCTTTGTTCTGTGGTCTTTCTGCATGGCGTACTGCTTGGACTTTCTGCGGATCTGGTTTGATCCCGTCTTTCGTGACTTGGAATCCCCAAAATGGAATTTCTGGGGAAGCAAGGATGCATTTCTTTGGACTGACTGTTAGTCCTGCACTTGCTAGAGCAGAAAGGACACGTTCCAGAGAGGTGTTGTGGCTTGTGATGTCCGTTGCTGCGATCACAATGTCATCTTGAATCACTGCAGCATTTGGTATGTTTGCAAGAATGGGGCGAAGCCTTTGGTTGAGTTCTCCAGATGCTGGCAAAGTACCCATGGTTAGGCGTTTATATCTCATGAGGCGGTCACCGGCACGAAAAACCGTTAGTGGGCGGGATGCTGCATCAAGTTCAAGTTGATGAAATGCTGTTTTGAGATCCAGCTTGCTGAAAATCGATTTTCCATTGAACATGGGCAGGATGTCTTCTACACGAGGTATCGGCAAGTGGGGGTCTTCGAGGGCTTGGTTGAGGCCCCTCAAATCCACTGTGATTCTCATGTTTCCATCTGGTTTGGGGACTAAAACTGGATTGGCAAGCCACGTTACTGGCCCATAGTGCTGTTCTATGACATCATCCCTTTCCATCTCATGAATGATTTTCTCAAAATTGGGTTGAAGGTGGTATGGGATTTGTCTTGGTGGCTGAATTACAGGCTTAGCATTGGGTTTCAGATGAAAGTGTACAGGGCTTGCTTTTAATTTTCCAAGACCCGTGAAGACATCTTCATACTTTGATAGGATACTTGCAACTGATTGCTGAGATTTGTTCTTGAGGTTGTCAAAGTCATTGTTACAAACTTGGTTTTGAGTGTTGTGGCTGGAAATTGCACTGACTTGACTGGGAGGGCCATTGAAAGAGATAATTCCTAGAGCTTCAGCTAGTTTGCAAGAGATCAGGTTGCAAGGGTTACCATGGAGATCCCTGTCACCAATGACAACCCATGTTGCTTTCTGTGTTGTATTGTTCCATGTGGTGTCTAGGGTGATTTGGCCTTTAGGGGTTATGATTGGGCTTCCATATGGTTGCAGAGTGACGGGAGTGCGGAAAATTCTCCTGATAGTTTTGGGCACATTACTCTCAAGGAGGATATTGACCTCTGCACCAGTGTCAATGAGTGCCTGGATTTTTGTTTTTCCTAGGCTGATTTCTGCTTTCTTGTGACTGCTTGACATGGTGTGGATTTTTTTGAGGGAGTCCTGCTTGATGGATGTGATTGTGGAAACCCCTTTTACCATTTTAAAGCAGACAGCAGAAAAATGGCCCTTTTTCCCGCAAGCATTGCAAAAAGCATTTTTAGCTGCGCAATTTGGGCCTCGATCGCAGTTGCTTCTGCCACAACCCGCACAACACATAATTTTGTTTGCACCCTGGGGAGGTTTAAAATTATCCTGAAAATTCTCCCTTCTTTGGGCTTTTTGGGAGTATTTTCCCCCTCTTTTACCAATTTTGTTTACTTGTGCATGCTGGGGGTCTTCATTTTCAACACAGTTAACATGAAAAGAGCTACTAGGAGATTCAGAGTCCATCAATTTGGTTGCTTCTTCAGTGGCTTCAATTTTTCTTGCTGTTGAAATCAACGAGGCCAAATCATGTTCCTTTTCAAGTGCATTTTCTCTTATACTAGCAATGTTGGTACCAATTATTATTTGATCTCTTATCAAAGTCTTATGAATTTGATCTTTCTCAGTACAGGATGTGTTTGTACATTTGAATGCACATTTATCAGCATGTTGGCAGATTTTATTGATAAAAGCATCAATTTTCTCACCTGGTTCTTGTTTGAGCTGGTGGAATTGGTAATGAAGGAGTACCTGGTTTTGAGCTGGCTGGTATCTATCATGAAGCTTTTTTACCATATCATCAAAATCAGCAGATTTTATTTTGGCCATATCTTGGTTGTATTCAGCTTTAAGATCAGTTTTTAATCGCTCACCTGTGAAAGCACACATTCTAAATACCTTTGCTTTGTGCTCTTTCTTTTGTGCGTCTGTAGCATCCTCTTTGAGTTCACCTATCGAGGCAACATCGTACCACATTTCCCAGGACTCTATAAATTCTGTAAAGGCTTGTAGCGTGTTTCCATCGTGTTCAGCAGGGTCAAAGTGTGGAGTCCCATTACTCTTGGCAAGTGGGTTCATCTTTAACGAAGGTATCCCATCCTCGTCGCCAGTTAAAACAGAGTAAAGTATATCAATAAACTGCCATGTTTGCTATCGGCTCTCACAATCCTACTTCTACGAAAACGAGGCTAATCCAACAGAACGGAACAAAACATATAAACGAGGCTATAAAATAAACGAACAATAAATGAAAGTAGCTATACAATACCTCCGAGAGACAACCTTTGTCTCCCTCCGGGAGACAACCTTTGTCTCCCTCCGGCTGACAATATTTGTCTCCCTCCGGGAGACAACATTTGTCTCCCTCCGGGAGACAACATTTGTCTCCCTCCGGGAGACAACCTTTGTCTCCCTCCGGGAGACAACCTTTGTCTCCCTCCGGGAGACAACATTTGTCTCCCTCCGGGAGACAACATTTGTCTCCCTCCGGGAGACAACCTTTGTCTCCCTCCGGGAGACAACCTTTGTCTCCCTCCGGGAGACAACCTTTATCTCCCTCCGGGAGACAACATTTGTCTCCCTACGGGAGACAACCTTTGTCTCCCTCCGGGAGACAACCTTTGTCTCCCTCCGGGAGACAACATTTGTCTCCCTCCGGGAGACAACCTTTGTCTCCCTCCGGGAGACAACATTTGTCTCCCTCCGGGAGACAACCTTTGTCTCCCTCCGGTAGACAACATTTGTCTCCCTCCGGGAGACAACCTTTGTCTCCCTCCGGGAGACAACATTTGTCTCCCTCCGGGAGACAACCTTTGTTTCCCTCTATGAGACAAATTGCCTCCCTCCGGGAGACAACCTTTGTCTCCCTCCGAGATACAACATTTGTCTCCCTCCGGGAGACAACATTTGTCTCCCTCCGGGAGACAACCTTTGTCTCCCTCCGGGAGACAACATTTGTCTCCCTCCGGGAGACAACATTTGTCTCCCTCCGAGAGACAACCTTTGTCTCCCTCCGGGAGACAACCTTTGTCTCCCTCCGGCTGACAATATTTGTCTCCCTCCGGGAGACAACATTTGTCTCCCTCCGGGAGACAACATTTGTCTCCCTCCGGGAGACAACCTTTGTCTCCCTCCGGGAGACAACCTTTGTCTCCCTCCGGGAGACAACATTTGTCTCCCTCCGGGAGACAACATTTGTCTCCCTCCGGGAGACAACCTTTGTCTCCCTCCGGGAGACAACCTTTGTCTCCCTCCGGGAGACAACCTTTATCTCCCTCCGGGAGACAACATTTGTCTCCCTCCGGGAGACAACCTTTGTCTCCCTCCGGGAGACAACATTTGTCTCCCTCCGGGAGACAACCTTTGTCTCCCTCCGGTAGACAACATTTGTCTCCCTCCGGGAGACAACCTTTGTCTCCCTCCGGGAGACAACATTTGTCTCTCTCCGGGAGACAACCTTTGTCTCCCTCCGGGAGACAACCTTTGTCTCCCTCCGGGAGACAACCTTTGTCTCCCTCCGGGAGACAACATTTGTCTCCCTCCGGGAGACAACATTTGTCTCCCTCTATGAGACAAACTGTCTCCCTCCGGGAGACAACATTTGTCTCCCTCCGGGAGACAACCTTTGTCTCCCTCCGGGAGACAACATTTGTCTCCCTCCGGGAGACAACATTTGTCTCCCTCCTGGAGACAACATTTGTCTCCCTCCGGGAGACAACCTTTGTCTCCCTCCGGTAGACAACATTTGTCTCCCTCCGGGAGACAACCTTTGTCTCCCTCCGGGAGACAACATTTGTCTCCCTCCGGGAGACAAGCTTTGTCTCCCTCCGGGAGACAACATTTGTCTCTCTCCGGGAGACAACCTTTGTCTCCCTCCGGGAGACAACCTTTGTCTCCCTCCGGGAGACAACCTTTGTCTCCCTCCGGGAGACAACATTTGTCTCCCTCCGGGAGACAACATTTGTCTCCCTCTATGAGACAAACTGTCTCCCTCCGGGAGACAACATTTGTCTCCCTCCGGGAGACAACCTTTGTCTCCCTCCGGGAGACAACATTTGTCTCCCTCCGGGAGACAACATTTGTCTCCCTCCTGGAGACAACATTTGTCTCCCTCCGGGAGACAACCTTTGTCTCCCTCCGGTAGACAACATTTGTCTCCCTCCGGGAGACAACCTTTGTCTCCCTCCGGGAGACAACATTTGTCTCCCTCCGGGAGACAAGCTTTGTCTCCCTCCGGGAGACAACATTTGTCTCCCTCCGGGAGACAACATTTGTCTCCCTCCGGGAGACAACATTTGTCTCCCTCCGGGAGACAACATTTGTCTCCCTCCGGCAGACAACCTTTGTCTCCCTCCGGGAGACAACATTTGTCTCCCTCCGGGAGACAACATTTGTCTCCCTCCGGGAGACAACATTTGTCTCCCTCCGGGAGACAACCTTTGTCTCCCTTCGGGAGACAACTTTTGTCTCCCTCCGGAAGACAACCTTTGTCTCCCACCGGGAGACAACCTCTGTCTCCCTCCGGGAGACAACATTTCTCTCCCTCCGGGAGACAACATTTGTCTCCCTCCGGGAGACAACCTTTGTCTCCCTCCGGGATACAACATTTGTCTCCCTCCGGGAGGCAACATTTGTCTCCCTCCGGGAGACAACCTTTGTCTCCCTCTATGAGACAAACTGTCTCCCTCCGGGAGACAACCTTTGTCTCCCTCCGGGATACAACATTTGTTTCCCTCCGGGAGACAACCTTTGTCTCCCTCTATGACACAAATTGCCTCCCTCCGGGAGACAACCTTTGTCTCCCTCCGGGATACAACATTTGTCTCCCTCTGGGAGACAACATTTGTCTCCCTCCGGGAGACAACCTTTGTCTCCCTCTATGAGACAAACTGTCTCCCTCCGGGAGACAACCTTTGTCTCCCTCCGGGAGACAACATTTGTCTCCCTTCGGGAGACAACATTTGTCTCCCTCCGAGAGACAACCTTTGTCTCCCTCCGGGAGACAACCTTTGTCTCCCTCCGGCTGAAAACATTTGTCTCCCTCCGGGAGACAACATTTGTCTCCCTCCGGGAGACAACCTTTGTCTCCCTTCGGGAGACAACTTTTGTCTCCCTCCGGCAGACAACCTTTGTCTCCCAACGGGAGACAACCTCTGTCTCCCTCCGGGAGACAACATTTGTCTCCCTCCGGGAGACAACATTTGTCTCCCTCCGGGAGACAACCTTTGTCTCCCTCTATGAGACAAACTGTCTCCCTCCGGGAGACAACCTTTGTCTCCCTCCGGGATACAACATTTGTCTCCCTCCGGGAGGCAACATTTGTCTCCCTCCGGGAGACAACCTTTGTCTCCCTCTATGAGACAAACTGTCTCCCTCCGGGAGACAACCTTTGTCTCCCTCCGGGATACAACATTTGTTTCCCTCCGGGAGACAACCTTTGTCTCCCTCCGGGAGACAACATTTGTCTCCCTCCGGGAGACAACCTTTGTCTCCCTCTATGAGACAAATTGCCTCCCTCCGGGAGACAACCTTTGTCTCCCTCCGGGATACAACATTTGTCTCCCTCTGGGAGACAACATTTGTCTCCCTCCGGGAGACAACCTTTGTCTCCCTCTATGAGACAAACTGTCTCCCTCCGGGAGACAACCTTTGTCTCCCTCCGGGAGACAACATTTGTCTCCCTTCGGGAGACAACATTTGTCTCCCTCCGAGAGACAACCTTTGTCTCCCTCCGGGAGACAACCTTTGTCTCCCTCCGGCTGACAACATTTGTCTCCCTCCGGGAGACAACATTTGTCTCCCTCCGGGAGACAACATTTGTCTCCCTCCGGGAGACAACATTTGTCTCCCTCCGGGAGACAACATTTGTCTCCCTCCGGGAGAAAACCTTTGTCTCCCTCCGGGAGACAACCTTTATCTCCCTCCGGGAGACAACATTTGTCTCCCTCCGGGAGACAACCTTTGTCTCCCTCCGGGAGACAACATTTGTCTCCCTCCGGGAGACAACATTTGTCTCCCTCCGGAAGACAACATTTGTCTCCCTCCGGGAGACAACCTTTGTCTCCCTCCGGGAGACAACCTTTGTCTCCCTCCGGGAGACAACCTTTATCTCCCTCCGGGAGACAACATTTGTCTCCCTACGGGAGACAACCTTTGTCTCCCTCCGGGAGACAACCTTTGTCTCCCTCCGGGAGACAACACTTGTCTCCCTCCGGGAGACAACATTTGTCTCCCTTAGGGAGACAACATTTGTCTCCCTCCGGGAGACAACCTTTGTCTCCCTCCGGTAGACAACATTTGTCTCCCTCCGGGAGACAACCTTTGTCTCCCTCCGGGAGACAACATTTGTCTCCCTCCGGGAGACAAGCTTTGTCTCCCTCCGGGAGACAACATTTGTCTCCCTCCGGCAGACAACCTTTGTCTCCCTCCGGGAGACAACATTTGTCTCCCTCCGGGAGACAACATTTGTCTCCCTCCGGGAGACAACATTTGTCTACCTCCGGGAGACAACCATTGTCTCCCTTCGGGAGACAACTTTTGTCTCCCTCCGGCAGACAACCTTTGTCTCCCAACGGGAGACAACCTCTGTCTCCCTCCGGGAGACAACATTTGTCTCCCTCCGGGAGACAACATTTGTCTCCCTCCGGGAGACAACCTTTGTCTCCCTCTATGAGACAAACTGTCTCCCTCCGGGAGACAACCTTTGTCTCCCTCCGGGATACAACATTTGTCTCCCTCCGGGAGGCAACATTTGTCTCCCTCCGGGAGACAACCTTTGTCTCCCTCTATGAGACAAACTGTCTCCCTCCGGGAGACAACCTTTGTCTCCCTCCGGGATACAACATTTGTTTCCCTCCGGGAGACAACCTTTGTCTCCCTCCGGGAGACAACATTTGTCTCCCTCCGGGAGACAACCTTTGTCTCCCTCTATGAGACAAATTGCCTCCCTCCGGGAGACAACCTTTGTCTCCCTCCGGGATACAACATTTGTCTCCCTCTGGGAGACAACATTTGTCTCCCTCCGGGAGACAACCTTTGTCTCCCTCTATGAGACAAACTGTCTCCCTCCGGGAGACAACCTTTGTCTCCCTCCGGGAGACAACATTTGTCTCCCTTCGGGAGACAACATTTGTCTCCCTCCGAGAGACAACCTTTGTCTCCCTCCGGGAGACAACCTTTGTCTCCCTCCGGCTGACAACATTTGTCTCCCTCCGGGAGACAACATTTGTCTCCCTCCGGGAGACAACCTTTGTCTCCCTCCGGGAGACAACATTTGTCTCCCTCCGGAAGACAACATTTGTCTCCCTCCGGGAGACAACCTTTGTCTCCCTCCGGGAGACAACCTTTGTCTCCCTCCGGGAGACAACCTTTATCTCCCTCCGGGAGACAACATTTGTCTCCCTACGGGAGACAACCTTTGTCTCCCTCCGGGAGACAACCTTTGTCTCCCTCCGGGAGACAACACTTGTCTCCCTCCGGGAGACAACCTTTGTCTCCCTTAGGGAGACAACATTTGTCTCCCTCCGGGAGACAACCTTTGTCTCCCTCCGGTAGACAACATTTGTCTCCCTCCGGGAGACAACCTTTGTCTCCCTCCGGGAGACAACATTTGTCTCCCTCCGGGAGACAAGCTTTGTCTCCCTCCGGGAGACAACATTTGTCTCCCTCCGGCAGACAACCTTTGTCTCCCTCCGGGAGACAACATTTGTCTCCCTCCGGGAGACAACATTTGTCTCCCTCCGGGAGACAACATTTGTCTACCTCCGGGAGACAACCATTGTCTCCCTTCGGGAGACAACTTTTGTCTCCCTCCGGCAGACAACCTTTGTCTCCCAACGGGAGACAACCTCTGTCTCCCTCCGGGAGACAACATTTGTCTCCCTCCGGGAGACAACATTTGTCTCCCTCCGGGAGACAACCTTTGTCTCCCTCTATGAGACAAACTGTCTCCCTCTGGGAGACAACCTTTGTCTCCCTCCGGGATACAACATTTGTCTCCCTCCGGGAGGCAACATTTGTCTCCCTCCGGGAGACAACCTTTGTCTCCCTCTATGAGACAAACTGTCTCCCTCCGGGAGACAACCTTTGTCTCTCTCCGGGATACAACATTTGTTTCCCTCCGGGAGACAACATTTGTCTCCCTCCGGGAGACAACCATTGTCTCCCTCCGGGAGACAACCTTTGTCTCCCTCAGGGAGACAACCTTTGTCTCCCTCCGGGATACAACATTTGTCTCCCTCTGGGAGGCAACATTTGTCTCCCTCCGGGAGACAACCTTTGTCTCCCTCTATGAGACAAACTGTCTCCCTCCGGGAGACAACCTTTGTCTCCCTCCGGGATACAACATTTGTTTCCCTCCGGGAGACAACCTTTGTCTCCCTCCGGGAGACAACATTTGTCTCCCTCCGGGAGACAACCTTTGTTTCCCTCTATGAGAAAAATTGCCTCCCTCCGGGAGACAACCTTTGTCTCCCTCCGGGATACAACATTTGTCTCCCTCCGGGAGACAACATTTGTCTCCCTCCGGGAGACAACCTTTGTCTCCCTCCGGGAGACAACATTTGTCTCCCTCCGGGAGACAACATTTGTCTCCCTCCGAGAGACAACCTTTGTCTCCCTCCGGGAGACAACCTTTGTCTCCCTCCGGCTGACAATATTTGTCTCCCTCCGGGAGACAACATTTGTCTCCCTCCGGGAGACAACATTTGTCTCCCTCCGGGAGACAACCTTTGTCTCCCTCCGGGAGACAACCTTTGTCTCCAACCGGGAGACAACATTTGTCTCCCTCCTGGAGACAACATTTGTCTCCCTCCTGGAGACAACATTTGTCTCCCTCCGGGAGACAACCTTTGTCTCCCTCCGGGACACAACCTTTATCTCCCTCCGGGAGACAACATTTGTCTCCCTACGGGAGACAACCTTTGTCTCCCTCCGGGAGACAACATTTGTCTCCCTCTGGGAGACAACATTTGTCTCCCTCCGGGATACAACATTTGTCTCCCTCCGGGAGGCAACATTTGTCTCCCTCCAGGAGACGACCTTTGTCTCCCTCTATGAGACAAACTGTCTCCCTCCGGGAGACAACCTTTGTCTCCCTCCGGGATACAACATTTGTTTCCCTCCGGGAGACAACCTTTGTCTCCCTCTATGAGACAAATTGCCTCCCTCCGGGAGACAACCTTTGTCTCCCTCCGGGAGACAACATTTGTCTCCCTCCGGGAGACAACATTTGTCTCCCTCCGAGAGACAACCTTTGTCTCCCTCCGGGAGACAACCTTTGTCTCCCTCTGGCTGACAATATTTGTCTCCCTCCGGGAGACAACATTCGTCTCCCTCCGGGAGACAACATTTGTCTCCCTCCGGGAGACAACCTTTGTCTCCCTCCGGGAGACAACCTTTGTCTCCCTCCGGGAGACAACATTTGTCTCCCTCCGGGAGACAACATTTGTCTCCCTCCGGGAGACAACCTTTGTCTCCCTCCGGGAGACAACCTTTATCTCCCTCCGGGAGACAACATTTGTCTCCCTACGGGAGACAACCTTTGTCTCCCTCCGGGAGACAACATTTGTCTCCCTCTGGGAGACAACATTTGTCTCCCTCCGGTAGACAACATTTGTCTCCCTCCGGGAGACAACATTTGTCTCCCTCCGGGAGACAACCTTTGTCTCCCTCCGGGAGACAACCTTTGTCTCCCTCCGGGAGACAACCTTTGTCTCCCTCCGGGAGACAACCTTTGTCTCCCTCCGGGAGACAACATTTGTCTCCCTCCGGGAGACAACATTTGTCTCCCTCCGAGAGACAACCTTTGTCTCCCTCCGGGAGACAACCTTTGTCTCCCTCCGGCTGACAACATTTGTCTGCCTCCGGGAGACAACATTTGTCTCCCTCCGGGAGACAACATTTGTCTCCCTCCGGGAGACAACCTTTGTCTCCCTCCGGGAGACAACCTTTGTCTCCCTCCGGGAGACAACATTTGTCTCCCTCCGGGAGACATTATTTGTCTCCCTCCGGGAGACAACCTTTGTCTCCCTCCGGGAGACAAAATTTGTCTCCCTCTATGAGACAAACTGTCTCCCTCCGGGAGACAAACTTTGTCTCCCTCCGGGAGACAACATTTGTCTCCCTCCGGGAGATAACATTTGTCTCTCTCCGGGAGACAACCTTTGTCTCCCTCCGGGAGACAACCTTTATCTCCCTCCGGGAGACAACATTTGTCTCCCTACGGGAGACAACCTTTGTCTCCCTCCGGGAGACAACATTTGTCTCCCTCTGGGAGACAACATTTGTCTCCCTCCGGTAGACAACATTTGTCTCCCTCCGGGAGACAACATTTGTCTCCCTCCGGGAGACAACCTTTGTCTCCCTCCGGGAGACAACCTTTGTCTCCCTCCGGGAGACAACCTTTGTCTCCCTCCGGGAGACAACCTTTGTCTCCCTCCGGGAGACAACATTTGTCTCCCTCCGGGAGACAACATTTGTCTCCCTCCGAGAGACAACCTTTGTCTCCCTCCGGGAGACAACCTTTGTCTCCCTCCGGCTGACAACATTTGTCTGCCTCCGGGAGACAACATTTGTCTCCCTCCGGGAGACAACATTTGTCTCCCTCCGGGAGACAACCTTTGTCTCCCTCCGGGAGACAACCTTTGTCTCCCTCCGGGAGACAACATTTGTCTCCCTCCGGGAGACAACATTTGTCTCCCTCCGGGAGACAACCTTTGTCTCCCTCCGGGAGACAAAATTTGTCTCCCTCTATGAGACAAACTGTCTCCCTCCGGGAGACAAACTTTGTCTCCCTCCGGGAGACAACATTTGTCTCCCTCCGGGAGATAACATTTGTCTCTCTCCGGGAGACAACCTTTGTCTCCCTCCGGGAGACAACATTTGTCTCCCTCCGGGAGACAACCTTTGTACCCCTCCGGGAGACAACCTTTGTCTCCCTCCGGGAGACAACATTTGTCTCCCTCCGGGAGACAACATTTGTCTCCCTCCGAGAGACAACCTTTGTCTCCCTCCGGGAGACAACCTTTGTCTCCCTTCGGGAGACAACATTTGTCTCCCTCCGGGAGACGACATTTGTCTCCCTCCGGGAGACAACCTTTGTCTCCCTCCGGGAGACAACCTTTGTCTCCCTCCGGGAGACAACCTTTGTCTCCCTCCGGGAGACAACCTTTGTCTCCTTCCGGGAGACAACATTTGTCTCCCTCCGGGAGACAATATTTGTCTCCCTCCGAGAGACAACCTTTGTCTCCCTCCGGGAGACAACCTATGTCTCCCTCCGGCTGACAACATTTGTCTCCCTCCGGGAGACAACATTTGTCTCCCTCCGGGAGACAACCTTTGTCTCCCTCCGGGAGACAACCTTTGTCTCCCTCCGGGAGACAACATTTGTCTCCCTCCGGGAGACAACATTTGTATCCCTCCGGGAGACAACCTTTGTCTCCCTCCGGGAGACAACATTTGTCTCCCTCCGGGAGACAACATTTTTCTCCCTCCGGGAGACAACCCTCGTCTCCCTCCGGGAGACAACCCTCTTCTCCCTCCGGGAGACGACCTTTGTCTCCCTCTGAGAGACAATCTTCGTCTCCCTCTGGGAGACAACCTTTGTCTCCCTCCGGGTGACAACCTTTGTCTCCCTCCGGGAGACAATCTTTGTCTCCCTCCGGGAGACAACATTTTTCTCCCTCCGGGAGACAACCCTCGTCTCCCTCCGGGAGACAACCCTCGTCTCCCTCCGGGAGACAACCTTCGTCTCCCTCCGGGAGACAACCTTCGTCTCCCTCCGGGAGACAACCTTTGTCTCCCTCCGGGAGACAACATTTGTCTCCCTCCGAGAGACAACCTTTGTCTCCCTCCGGCTGACAACATTTGTCTCCCTCCGGGAGACAGCATTTGTCTCCCTCCGGGAGACAACCTTTGTCTCCCTCCGGGAGACAACCTTTGTCTCCTTCCGGGAGACAACATTTGTCTCCCTCCGGGAGACAACATTTGTCTCCCTCCGGGAGACAACCTTTGTCTCCCTCCGGGAGACAACATTTGTCTCCCTCTATGAGACAAACGGTCTCCCTCCGGGAGACAACATTTGTCTCCCTCCGGGAGATAACATTTGCCTCTCTCCGGGAGACAACCTTTGTCTCCCTCCGGGAGACAACATTTGTCTCCCCCCGGGAGACAACATTTGTCTCCCTCCGGGAGACAACCTTTGTCTCCCTCCGGGAGACAACATTTGTCTCCCTCTGGGAGACAACATTTGTCTCCCTCCGAGAGACAACCTTTGTCTCCCTCCGGGAGACAACCTTTGTCTCCCTCTGGCTGACAATATTTGTCTCCCTCCGGGAGACAACATTTGTCTCCCTCCGGGAGACAACATTTGTCTCCCTCCGGGAGACAACCTTTGTCTCCCTCCGGGAGACAACCTTTGTCTCCCTCCGGGAGACCACATTTGTCTCCCTCCGGGAGACAACATTTGTCTCCCTCCGGGAGACAACATTTGTCTCCCTCCGGGAGACAACCTTTATCTCCCTCCGGGAGACAACATTTGTCTCCCTACGGGAGACAACCTTTGTCTCCCTCCGGGAGACAACATTTGTCTCCCTCTGGGAGACAACATTTGTCTCCCTCCGGGATACAACATTTGTCTCCCTCCGGGAGGCAACATTTGTCTCCCTCCGGGAGACAACCTTTGTCTCCCTCTATGAGACAAACTGTCTCCCTCCGGGAGACAACCTTTGTCTCCCTCCGGGAGACAACCTTTGTCTCCCTCCGGGAGACAACATTTGTCTCCCTCCGGGAGACAACATTTGTCTCCCTCCGAGAGACAACCTTTGTCTCCCTCCGGGAGACAACCTTTGTCTCCCTCCGGCTGACAACATTTGTCTCCCTCCGGGAGACAACATTTGTCTCCCTCCGGGAGACAACATTTGTCTCCCTCCGGGAGACAACCTTTGTCTCCCTCCGGGAGACAACATTTGTCTCCCTCCGGGAGACAACCTTTGTCTCCCTCCGGGAGACAACATTTGTCTCCCTCTGGGAGACAACATTTGTCTCCCTCCGAGAGACAACCTTTGTCTCCCTCCGGGAGACAACCTTTGTCTCCCTCTGGCTGACAATATTTGTCTCCCTCCGGGAGACAACATTTGTCTCCCTCCGGGAGACAACATTTGTCTCCCTCCGGGAGACAACCTTTGTCTCCCTCCGGGAGACAACCTTTGTCTCCCTCCGGGAGACCACATTTGTCTCCCTCCGGGAGACAACATTTGTCTCCCTCCGGGAGACAACATTTGTCTCCCTCCGGGAGACAACCTTTATCTCCCTCCGGGAGACAACATTTGTCTCCCTACGGGAGACAACCTTTGTCTCCCTCCGGGAGACAACATTTGTCTCCCTCTGGGAGACAACATTTGTCTCCCTCCGGGATACAACATTTGTCTCCCTCCGGGAGGCAACATTTGTCTCCCTCCGGGAGACAACCTTTGTCTCCCTCTATGAGACAAACTGTCTCCCTCCGGGAGACAACCTTTGTCTCCCTCCGGGAGACAACCTTTGTCTCCCTCCGGGAGACAACATTTGTCTCCCTCCGGGAGACAACATTTGTCTCCCTCCGGGAGACAACATTTGTCTCCCTCCGGGAGACAACCTTTATCTCCCTCCGGGAGACAACATTTGTCTCCCTACGGGAGACAACCTTTGTCTCCCTCCGGGAGACAACATTTGTCTCCCTCTGGGAGACAACATTTGTCTCCCTCCGGGATACAACATTTGTCTCCCTCCGGGAGGCAACATTTGTCTCCCTCCGGGAGACAACATTTGTCTCCCTCCGGGAGACAACCTTTGTCTCCCTCCGGGAGACAACCTTTGTCTCCCTCCGGGAGACCACATTTGTCTCCCTCCGGGAGACAACATTTGTCTCCCTCCGGGAGACAACATTTGTCTCCCTCCGGGAGGCAACATTTGTCTCCCTCCGGGAGACAACCTTTGTCTCCCTCTATGAGACAAACTGTCTCCCTCCGGGAGACAACCTTTGTCTCCCTCCGGGAGACAACCTTTGTCTCCCTCCGGGAGACAACATTTGTCTCCCTCCGGGAGACAACATTTGTCTCCCTCCGGGTGACAACCTTTGTCTCCCTCCGGGAGACAATCTTTGTCTCCCTCCGGGAGACAACATTTTTCTCCCTCCGGGAGACAACCCTCGTCTCCCTCCGGGAGACAACCCTCGTCTCCCTCCGGGAGACAACCTTCGTCTCCCTCCGGGAGACAACCTTCGTCTCCCTCCGGGAGACAACCTTTGTCTCCCTCCGGGAGACAACATTTGTCTCCCTCCGAGAGACAACCTTTGTCTCCCTCCGGCTGACAACATTTGTCTCCCTCCGGGAGACAGCATTTGTCTCCCTCCGGGAGACAACCTTTGTCTCCCTCCGGGAGACAACCTTTGTCTCCTTCCGGGAGACAACATTTGTCTCCCTCCGGGAGACAACATTTGTCTCCCTCCGGGAGACAACCTTTGTCTCCCTCCGGGAGACAACATTTGTCTCCCTCTATGAGACAAACGGTCTCCCTCCGGGAGACAACATTTGTCTCCCTCCGGGAGATAACATTTGCCTCTCTCCGGGAGACAACCTTTGTCTCCCTCCGGGAGACAACATTTGTCTCCCCCCGGGAGACAACATTTGTCTCCCTCCGGGAGACAACCTTTGTCTCCCTCCGGGAGACAACATTTGTCTCCCTCTGGGAGACAACATTTGTCTCCCTCCGAGAGACAACCTTTGTCTCCCTCCGGGAGACAACCTTTGTCTCCCTCTGGCTGACAATATTTGTCTCCCTCCGGGAGACAACATTTGTCTCCCTCCGGGAGACAACATTTGTCTCCCTCCGGGAGACAACCTTTGTCTCCCTCCGGGAGACAACCTTTGTCTCCCTCCGGGAGACCACATTTGTCTCCCTCCGGGAGACAACATTTGTCTCCCTCCGGGAGACAACATTTGTCTCCCTCCGGGAGACAACCTTTATCTCCCTCCGGGAGACAACATTTGTCTCCCTACGGGAGACAACCTTTGTCTCCCTCCGGGAGACAACATTTGTCTCCCTCTGGGAGACAACATTTGTCTCCCTCCGGGATACAACATTTGTCTCCCTCCGGGAGGCAACATTTGTCTCCCTCCGGGAGACAACCTTTGTCTCCCTCTATGAGACAAACTGTCTCCCTCCGGGAGACAACCTTTGTCTCCCTCCGGGAGACAACCTTTGTCTCCCTCCGGGAGACAACATTTGTCTCCCTCCGGGAGACAACATTTGTCTCCCTCCGAGAGACAACCTTTGTCTCCCTCCGGGAGACAACCTTTGTCTCCCTCCGGCTGACAACATTTGTCTCCCTCCGGGAGACAACATTTGTCTCCCTCCGGGAGACAACATTTGTCTCCCTCCGGGAGACAACCTTTGTCTCCCTCCGGGAGACAACATTGGTCTCCCTCCGGGAGACAACATTTGTCTCCCTCCGGGAGACAACCTTTGTCTCCCTCCGGGAGGCAACATTTGTCTCCCTCCGGGAGACAACCTTTGTCTCCCTCTATGAGACAAACTGTCTCCCTCCGGGAGACAACCTTTGTCTCCCTCCGGGATACAACATTTGTTTCCCTCCGGGAGACAACCTTTGTCTCCCTCCGGGAGACAACATTTGTCTCCCTCCGGGAGACAACATTTGTCTCCCTCCGGGAGACAACCTTTGTCTCCCTCTATGAGACAAATTGCCTCCCTCCGGGAGACAACCTTTGTCTCCCTCCGGGATACAACATTTGTCTCCCTCTGGGAGACAACATTTGTCTCCCTCCGGGAGACAACCTTTGTCTCCCTCTATGAGACAAACTGTCTCCCTCCGGGAGACAACCTTTGTCTCCCTCCGGGAGACAACATTTGTCTCCCTTCGGGAGACAACATTTGTCTCCCTCCGAGAGACAACCTTTGTCTCCCTCCGGGAGACAGCCTTTGTCTCCCTCCGGCTGACAACATTTGTCTCCCTCCGGGAGACAACATTTGTCTCCCTCCGGGAGACAACCTTTGTCTCCCTCCGGGAGACAACCTTTGTCTCCCTCCGGGAGACAACATTTGTCTCCCTCCGGGAGACAACATTTGTCTCCCTCCGGGAGAAAACCTTGGTCTCCCTCCGGGAGACAACCTTTATCTCCCTCCAGGAGACAACATTTGTCTCCCTCCGGGAGACAACCTTTGTCTCCCTCCGGGAGACAACATTTGTCTCCCTCCGGGAGACAACATTTGTCTCCCTCCGGGAGACAACATTTGTCTCCCTCCGGGAGACAACCTTTGTCTCCCTCCGGGAGACAACCTTTGTCTCCCTCATGGAGACAACCTTTGTCTCCCTCCGGGATACACCATTTGTCTCCCTCCGGGAGGCAACATTTGTCTCCCTCCGGGAGACAACCTTTGTCTCCCTCTATGAGACAAATTGCCTCCCTCCGGGAGACAACCTTTGTCTCCCTCCGGGAGACAACCTTTGTCTCCCTCCGGGATACAACATTTGTCTCCCTCTGGGAGACAACATTTGTCTCCCTCCGGGAGACAACCTTTGTCTCCCTCTATGAGACAAACTGTCTCCCTCCGGGAGACAACCTTTGTCTCCCTCCTGGAGACAAGATTTGTCTCCCTTCGGGAGACAACATTGGTCTCCCTCCGAGAGACAACCTTTGTCTCCCTCCGGGAGACAACCTTTGTCTCCCTCCGGCTGACAACATTTGTCTCCCTCCGGGAGACAACATTTGTCTCCCTCCGGGAGACAACCTTTGTCTCCCTCCGGGAGACAACCTTTGTCTCCCTCCGGGAGACAACATTTGTCTCCCTCCGGGAGACAACATTTGTCTCCCTCCGGGAGAAAACCTTTGTCTCCCTCCGGGAGACAACCTTTATCTCCCTCCGGGAGACAACATTTGTCTCCCTCCGGGAGACAACCTTTGTCTCCCTCCGGGAGACAACATTTGTCTCCCTCCGGGAGACAACATTTGTCTCCCTCCGGGAGACAACATTTGTCTCCCTCCGGGAGACAACCTTTGTCTCCCTCCGGGAGACAACCTTTGTCTCCCTCATGGAGACAACCTTTGTCTCCCTCATGGAGACAACCTTTGTCTCCCTCCGGGAGGCAACATTTGTCTCCCTCCGGGAGGCAACATTTGTCTCCTTCCGGGAGACAACATTTGTCTCCCTCCGGGAGACAACCTTTGTCTCCCTCCGGGAGACAACCTTTGTCTCCCTCCGGGAGACAACCTTTGTCTCCCTCCGGGAGACAACATTTGTCTCCCTCCGGGAGACAACATTTGTCTCCCTCCGGGAGACAACATTTGTCTCCCTCCGGGAGAAAACCTTTGTCTCCCTCCGGGAGACAACCTTTATCTCCCTCCGGGAGACAACATTTGTCTCCCTCCGGGAGACAACCTTTGTCTCCCTCCGGGAGACAACATTTGTCTCCCTCCGGGAGACAACATTTGTCTCCCTCCGGGAGACAACATTTGTCTCCCTCCGGGAGACAACCTTTGTCTCCCTCCGGGAGACAACCTTTGTCTCCCTCATGGAGACAACCTTTGTCTCCCTCTATGAGACAAATTGCCTCCCTCCGGGAGACAACCTTTGTCTCCCTCCGGGATACAACATTTGTCTCCCTCCGGGAGACAACATTTGTCTCCCTCCGGGAGACAACCTTTGTCTCCCTCCGGGAGACAACATTTGTCTCCCTCCGGGAGACAACATTTGTCTCCCTCCGAGAGACAACCTTTGTCTCTCTCCGGGAGACAACCTTTGTCTCCCTCCGGCTGACAATATTTGTCTCCCTCCGGGAGACAACATTTGTCTCCCTCCGGGAGACAACATTTGTCTCCCTCCGGGAGACAACCTTTGTCTCCCTTCGGGAGACAGTTTGTCTCATAGAGGGAGACAAAGGATGTCTCCTGGAGGGAGACAAATGTTGCCTCCCGGAGGGAGACAAATGTTGTATCCCGGAGGGAGACAAATGTTGTCTCCCAGAGGGAGACAAATGTTGTCTCCCGGAGGGAGACAAAGGTTGTCTCCCGTAGGGAGACAAATGTTGTCTCCCGGAGGGAGATAAAGGTTGTCTCCCGGAGGGAGACAAAGGTTGTCTCCCGGAGGGAGACAAATGTTGTCTCCCGGAGGGAGACAAATGTTGTCTCCCGGAGGGAGACAAATGTTGTCTCCCGGTTGCAGACAAAGGAACCGGAAACCGGATTATGGGACCATCTGCAGAGAAATAGTCTCCTCAGCCGCGTACAAGCAATTTTGCTGTCATACGATTTGTTGAACCTTTCCAATGAGGAATTGGTTTCGATAATCTTGTATGGTGATGAAAGGTTACCTATTGAATCAAATAAAGCGATCATTAAAGCAACACTAGAGTTCATCGAATCATCAAAAAGATTCTCGTAAATCATTTCAATGAAATTTCCTCTCCTCCTCCCACCTTTGTATCATTTTATTTCTTTTCGTAGTTTGTAGTTTATGCTGTAATGTACTGTCCGTTCATTATTCTTGTAAATGTTTTATGTTAATTGTTAATGCCACAGGGTTGCAATGTATTCTCATTCTCCTTGTGGCATCGTCTTGTAACTATGTTCTGTCATTGTAAAATTTTAGACTGATGTAGAAAAAAAAAAAAAAAAAAAATGTTGTCTCCCGGAGGGAGACAAAGGTTGTCTCCCGGAGGGAAACAGTTTGTCTCATAGAGGGAGACAAAGTTTGTCTCCCGGGGGAGACAAATGTTGTCTCCCGGAGGGAGACAAGTGTTGTCTCCCGGAGGGAGACATTTTGTCTCCTAGAGGGAGACAAAGGTTGTCTCCCGGAGGGAGACAAATGTTGTCACCCGGAGGGAGACAAAGGTTGTCTCCCGGAGGGAGACAGTTTGTCTCATAGAGGGAGACAAATGTTGTCTCCCGGAGGGAGACAAATGTTGTCTCCCAGAGGGAGACAAAGGTCGTCTCCCGGAGGGAGACAAAGGTTGTGTCCCGGAGGGAGACAAATGTTGTCTCCCGGAGGGAGACAAATGTTGTCTCCCGGAGGGAGACAAATGTTGTCTCCCGGTGGAAGACAAATGTTGTCTCCCGGAGGGAGACAAATGTTGTCTCCCGGAGGGAGACAAAGGTTGTCTCCCGGAGGGAGACAAATGTTGTCTCCCGGAGGGAGACAAATGTTGTCTCCCGGAGGGAGACAAATGTTGTCTCCCGGAGGGAGACAAATGTTGTCTCCCGGTTGAAGACAAATGTTGTCTCTTGGAGGGAGACAAATGTTGTCTCCCGGAGGGAGACAAAGGTTGTCTCCCGGAGGGAGACAAATGTTGTCTCCCGGAGGGAGACAAATGTTGTCTCCCGGAGGGAGACAAATGTTGTCTCCCGGAGGGAGACAGTTTGTCTCATAGAGGGAGACAAAGGTTGTCTCCCGGGGGGAGACAAATGTTGTCTCCCGGAGGGAGACAAATGTTGTCTCCCGGAGGGAGACAAATGTTGTCTCCCGGAGGGAGACAAATGTTGTCTCCCGGAGGGAGACAAAGGTTGTCTCCCGGAGGGAGACAAATGTTGTCTCCCGGAGGGAGACAAATGTTGTCTCCCGGAGGGAGACAAATGTTGTCTCCCGGTTGAAGACAAATGTTGTCTCTTGGAGGGAGACAAATGTTGTCTCCCGGAGGGAGACAAAGGTTGTCTCCCGGAGGGAGACAAATGTTGTCTCCCGGAGGGAGACAAATGTTGTCTCCCGGAGGGAGACAAATGTTGTCTCCCGGAGGGAGACAGTTTGTCTCATAGAGGGAGACAAAGGTTGTCTCCCGGGGGGAGACAAATGTTGTCTCCCGGAGGGAGACAAATGTTGTCTCCCGGAGGGAGACAAATGTTGTCTCCCGGAGGGAGACAGTTTGTCTCATAGAGGGAGACAAAGGTTGTCTCCCGGGGGGAGACAAATGTTGTCTCCCGGAGGGAGACAAATGTTGTCTCCCGGAGGGAGACAAATTTTGTCTCCCGGAGGGAGACAAATGTTGTCTCCCGGAGGGAGACAAATGTTGTCACCCGGAGGGAGACAAAGGTTGTCTCCCGGAGGGAGACAGTTTGTCTCATAGAGGGAGACAAATGTTGTCTCCCGGAGGGAGACAAATGTTGTCTCCTAGAGGGAGACAAAAGGTTGTCTCCCGGAGGGAGACAAATGTTGTCTCCCGGGGGGAGACAAATGTTGTCTCCCGGAGGGAGACAAATGTTGTCTCCCGGAGGGAGACAAAGGTTGTCTCCCGGAGGGAGACAAAGGTTGTCTCCCGGAGGGAGACAAATGTTGTCTCAAGGAGGGAGACAAATGTTGTCTCCCGGAGGGAGACAAAGTTTGTCTCCCGGATTGAGACAACTGTTGTCTCCCGGAGGGAGACAAAGGTTGTTTCCCGGAGGGAGTCAGTTTGTCTCATAGAGGGAGACAAATGTTGTCTCCCGGAGGGAGACAAAGGTTGTCTCCCGGAGGGAGACAAAGGTTGTCTCCCGGAGGGAGACAAAGGTTGTCTCCCGGAGGGAGACAAATGTTGTCTCCCGGAGGGAGACAAAGGTTGTCTCCCGGAGGGAGACAAATGTTGTCTCCCGGAGGGAGACAAATGTTGTCACCCGGAGGGAGACAAATGTTGTCTCCTGGAGGGAGACAAATGTTGTCACCCGGAGGGAGACATAGGTTGTCTCCCGGAGGGAGACAGTTTGTCTCATAGAGGGAGACAAATGTTGTCTCCCGGAGGGAGACAAATGTTGTCTCCCGGAGGGAGACAGTTTGTCTCATAGAGGGAGACAAAGGTTGTCTCCCGGAGGGAGACAAAGGTTGTCTCCCGGAGGGAGACAAATGTTGTCTCCCGGAGGGAGACAAATGTTGTCTCCCGGAGGGAGACAAAGGTTGTCTCCCGGAGGGAGACAAAGGTTGTCTCCCGGAGGGAGACAAATGTTGTCTCAAGGAGGGAGACAAATGTTGTCTCCCGGAGGGAGACAAAGTTTGTCTCCCGGATTGAGACAACTGTTGTCTCCCGGAGGGAGACAAAGGTTGTTTCCCGGAGGGAGTCAGTTTGTCTCATAGAGGGAGACAAATGTTGTCTCCCGGAGGGAGACAAAGGTTGTCTCCCGGAGGGAGACAAAGGTTGTCTCCCGGAGGGAGACAAAGGTTGTCTCCCGGAGGGAGACAAATGTTGTCTCCCGGAGGGAGACAAATGTTGTCTCCCGGAGGGAGACAGTTTGTCTCATAGAGGGAGACAAAGGTTGTCTCCCGGGGGAGACAAATGTTGTCTCCCAGAGGGAGACAAATGTTGTCTCCCGGAGGGAGACAAATGTTGTCTCCCGGAGGGAGACAAATGTTGTCTCCCGGAGGGAGACAAAGGTTGTCTCCCGGAGGGAGACAAATGTTGTCTCCCGGAGGGAGACAAATGTTGTCACCCGGAGGGAGACAAATGTTGTCTCCTGGAGGGAGACAAATGTTGTCACCCGGAGGGAGACATAGGTTGTCTCCCGGAGGGAGACAGTTTGTCTCATAGAGGGAGACAAATGTTGTCTCCCGGAGGGAGACAAATGTTGTCTCCCGGAGGGAGACAGTTTGTCTCATAGAGGGAGACAAAGGTTGTCTCCCGGAGGGAGACAAAGGTTGTCTCCCGGAGGGAGACAAATGTTGTCTCCCGGAGGGAGACAAATGTTGTCTCCCGGAGGGAGACAAAGGTTGTCTCCCGGAGGGAGACAAAGGTTGTCTCCCGGAGGGAGACAAATGTTGTCTCAAGGAGGGAGACAAATGTTGTCTCCCGGAGGGAGACAAAGTTTGTCTCCCGGATTGAGACAACTGTTGTCTCCCGGAGGGAGACAAAGGTTGTTTCCCGGAGGGAGTCAGTTTGTCTCATAGAGGGAGACAAATGTTGTCTCCCGGAGGGAGACAAAGGTTGTCTCCCGGAGGGAGACAAAGGTTGTCTCCCGGAGGGAGACAAAGGTTGTCTCCCGGAGGGAGACAAATGTTGTCTCCCGGAGGGAGACAAATGTTGTCTCCCGGAGGGAGACAGTTTGTCTCATAGAGGGAGACAAAGGTTGTCTCCCGGGGGGAGACAAATGTTGTCTCCCGGAGGGAGACAAATGTTGTCTCCCGGAGGGAGACAAATGTTGTCTCCCGGAGGGAGACAAATGTTGTCTCCCGGAGGGAGACAAATGTTGTCACCCGGAGGGAGACAAATGTTGTCTCCCGGAGGGAGACAAATGTTGTCACCCGGAGGGAGACAAAGGTTGTCTCCCGGAGGGAGACAGTTTGTCTCATAGAGGGAGACAAATGTTGTCTCCCGGAGGGAGACAAATGTTGTCTCCCAGAGGGAGACAAAGGTCGTCTCCCGGAGGGAGACAAATGTTGTCTCCCGGAGGGAGACAAATGTTGTCTCCCGGAGGGAGACAAATGTTGTCACCCGGAGGGAGACAAATGTTGTCACCCGGAGGGAGACAAAGGTTGTCTCCCGGAGGGAGACAGTTTGTCTCATAGAGGGAGACAAATGTTGTCTCCCGGAGGGAGACAAATGTTGTCTCCCAGAGGGAGACAAAGGTCGTCTCCCGGAGGGAGACAAAGGTTGTCTCCCGGAGGGAGACAAATGTTGTCTCCCGGAGGGAGACAAATGTTGTCTCCCGGTGGAAGACAAATGTTGTCTCCCGGAGGGAGACAAATGTTGTCTCCCGGAGGGAGACAAATGTTGTCTCCCGGAGGGAGACAAAGGTTGTCTCCCGGAGGGAGACAGTTTGTCTCATAGAGGGAGACAAATGTTGTCTCCCGGAGGGAGACAAATGTTGTCTCCCAGAGGGAGACAAAGGTCGTCTCCCGGAGGGAGACAAAGGTTGTCTCCCGGAGGGAGACAAATGTTGTCTCCCGGAGGGAGACAAATGTTGTCTCCCGGAGGGAGACAAATGTTGTCTCCCGGTGGAAGACAAATGTTGTCTCCCGGAGGGAGACAAATGTTGTCTCCCGGAGGGAGACAAATGTTGTCTCCCGGAGGGAGACAAATGTTGTCACCCGGAGGGAGACAAATGTTGTCTCCCGGAGGGAGACAAATGTTGTCACCCGGAGGGAGACAAAGGTTGTCTCCCGGAGGGAGACAGTTTGTCTCATAGAGGGAGACAAATGTTGTCTCCCGGAGGGAGACAAATGTTGTCTCCCAGAGGGAGACAAAGGTCGTCTCCCGGAGGGAGACAAAGGTTGTCTCCCGGAGGGAGACAAATGTTGTCTCCCGGAGGGAGACAAATGTTGTCTCCCGGTGGGAGACAAATGTTGTCTCCCGGTGGAAGACAAATGTTGTCTCCCGGAGGGAGACAAATGTTGTCTCCCGGAGGGAGACAAATGTTGTCTCCCGGAGGGAGACAGTTTGTCTCATAGAGGGAGACAAAGGTTGTCTCCCGGGGGGAGACAAATGTTGTCTCCCGGAGGGAGACAAATGTTGTCTCCCGGAGGGAGACAAATGTTG
The DNA here is from genome assembly GCA_964019985.1 of Aurelia sp. 4 Dawson et al 2005. Taxonomy (NCBI): domain Eukaryota; kingdom Metazoa; phylum Cnidaria; class Scyphozoa; order Semaeostomeae; family Ulmaridae; genus Aurelia; species Aurelia sp. 4 Dawson et al 2005. Next base: position 5,229,463 of record OZ026495.1, read on the forward strand.
TCTAACGGAGGGAGACAAATGTTGTCTCCCGGAGGGAGACAAATGTTGTCTCCCGGAGGGAGACAAATGTTGTCACCCGGAGGGAGACAAATGTTGTCACCCGGAGGGAGACAAAGGTTGTCTCCCGGAGGGAGACAGTTTGTCTCATAGAGGGAGACAAATGTTGTCTCCTGGAGGGAGACAAATGTTGTCTCCCAGAGGGAGACAAAGGTCGTCTCCCGGAGGGAGACAAAGGTTGTCTCCCGGAGGGAGACAAATGTTGTCTCCCGGAGGGAGACAAATGTTGTCTCCCGGAGGGAGACAAATGTTGTCTCCCGGTGGAAGACAAATGTTGTCTCCCGGAGGGAGACAAATGTTGTCTCCCGGAGGGAGACAAATGTTGTCTCCCGGAGGGAGACAAAGGTTGTCTCCCGGAGGGAGACAAATGTTGTCTCCCGGAGGGAGACAAATGTTGTCTCCCGGAGGGAGACATTATGTCTCCTAGAGGGAGACAAAAGGTTGTCTCCCGGAGGGAGACAAATGTTGTCTCCCGGAGGGAGACAAAGGTTGTCTCCCGGAGGAAGACAAATGTTGTCTCCCGGAGGTAGACAAATGTTGTCTCCCGGAGGGAGACAAATGTTGTCTCCCGGAGGGAGACAGTTTGTCTCATAGAGGGAGACAAAGTTTGTCTCCCGGGGGAGACAAATGTTGTCTCCCGGAGGGAGACAAATGTTGTCACCCGGAGGGAGACAAATGTTGTCTCCCGGAGGGAGACAAATGTTGTCACCCGGAGGGAGACAAAGGTTGTCTCCCGGAGGGAGACAGTTTGTCTCATAGAGGGAGACAAATGTTGTCTCCCGGAGGGAGACAAATGTTGTCTCCCAGAGGGAGACAAAGGTCGTCTCCCGGAGGGAGACAAAGGTTGTCTCCCGGAGGGAGACAAATGTTGTCTCCCGGAGGGAGACAAATGTTGTCTCCCGGAGGGAGACAAATGTTGTCTCCCGGTGGAAGACAAATGTTGTCTCCCGGAGGGAGACAAATGTTGTCTCCCGGAGGGAGACAAATGTTGTCTCCCGGAGGGAGACAAATGTTGTCACCCGGAGGGAGACAAATGTTGTCTCCCGGAGGGAGACAAATGTTGTCACCCGGAGGGAGACAAAGGTTGTCTCCCGGAGGGAGACAGTTTGTCTCATAGAGGGAGACAAATGTTGTCTCCCGGAGGGAGACAAATGTTGTCTCCCAGAGGGAGACAAAGGTCGTCTCCCGGAGGGAGACAAAGGTTGTCTCCCGGAGGGAGACAAATGTTGTCTCCCGGAGGGAGACAAATGTTGTCTCCCGGAGGGAGACAAATGTTGTCTCCCGGTGGAAGACAAATGTTGTCTCCCGGAGGGAGACAAATGTTGTCTCCCGGAGGGAGACAAATGTTGTCTCCCGGAGGGAGACAGTTTGTCTCATAGAGGGAGACAAAGGTTGTCTCCCGGGGGGAGACAAATGTTGTCTCCCGGAGGGAGACAAATGTTGTCTCCCGGAGGGAGACAAATGTTGTCTAACGGAGGGAGACAAATGTTGTCTCCCGGAGGGAGACAAATGTTGTCTCCCGGAGGGAGACAAATGTTGTCACCCGGAGGGAGACAAATGTTGTCACCCGGAGGGAGACAAAGGTTGTCTCCCGGAGGGAGACAGTTTGTCTCATAGAGGGAGACAAATGTTGTCTCCCGGAGGGAGACAAATGTTGTCTCCCAGAGGGAGACAAAGGTCGTCTCCCGGAGGGAGACAAAGGTTGTCTCCCGGAGGGAGACAAATGTTGTCTCCCGGAGGGAGACAAATGTTGTCTCCCGGAGGGAGACAAATGTTGTCTCCCGGTGGAAGACAAATGTTGTCTCCCGGAGGGAGACAAATGTTGTCTCCCGGAGGGAGACAAATGTTGTCTCCCGGTGGAAGACAAATGTTGTCTCCCGGAGGGAGACAAATGTTGTCTCCCGGAGGGAGACAAATGTTGTCTCCCGGAGGGAGACAAATGTTGTCTCCCGGAGGGAGACAAAGGTTGTCTCCCGGAGGGAGACAAATGTTGTCTCCCGGAGGGAGACAAATGTTGTCTCCCGGAGGGAGACATTATGTCTCCTAGAGGGAGACAAAAGGTTGTCTCCCGGAGGGAGACAAATGTTGTCTCCCGGAGGGAGACAAAGGTTGTCTCCCGGAGGAAGACAAATGTTGTCTCCCGGAGGTAGACAAATGTTGTCTCCCGGAGGGAGACAAATGTTGTCTCCCGGAGGGAGACATTATGTCTCCTAGAGGGAGACAAAGGTTGTCTCCCGGAGGAAGACAAATGTTGTCTCCCGGAGGGAGACAAATGTTGTCTCCCGGAGGAAGACAAATGTTGCCTCCCGGAGGGAGACAAATGTTGTCTCCCGGAGGGAGACAAATGTTGTCTCCCGGAGGGAGACAAAGGTTGTCTCCCGGAGGGAGACAGTTTGTCTCATAGAGGGAGACAAAGTTTGTCTCCCGGGGGAGACAAATGTTGTCTCCCGGAGGGAGACAAATGTTGTCTCTCGGAGGGAGACAAATGTTGTCTCCCGGAGGGAGACAAATGTTGTCACCCGGAGGGAGACAAAGGTTGTCTACCGGAGGGAGACAGTTTGTCTCATAGAGGGAGACAAATGTTGTCTCCCGGAGGGAGACAAATGTTGTCTCCCGGAGGGAGACAAAGGTTGTCTCCCGGAGGGAGACAGTTTGTCTCCTAGAGGGAGACAAAGGTTGTCTCCTGGAGGAAGACAAATGTTGTCTCCCGGAGGGAGACAAATGTTGTCTCCCATAGGAAGACAAATGTTGCCTCCCGGAGGGAGACAAATGTTGTCTCCCGGAGGGAGACAGTTTGTCTCATAGAGGGAGACAAAGTTTGTCTCCCGGGGGAGACAAATGTTGTCTCCCGGAGGGAGACAAAGGTTGTCTCCCGGAGGAAGACAAATGTTGTCTCCCGGAGGGAGACAAATGTTGTCTCCCGGAGGGAGACAAATGTTGTCTCCCGGAGGGAGACAAAGGTTGTCTCCCGGAGGGAGACAAATGTTGTCTCCCGAAGGAAGACAAATGTTGTCTCCCGGAGGGAGACAAATGTTGTCTCCCGGAGGGAGACAAAGGTTGTCTCCCGGAGGAAGACAAATGTTGTCTCTCGGAGGGAGACAAATGTTGTCTCCCGGAGGGAGACAAATGTTGTCTCCCGGAGGGAGACATATGTTGTCTCCCGAAGGAAGACAAATGTTGTCTCCCGGAGGGAGACAAATGTTGTCTCCCGGAGGGAGACAGTTTGTCTCATAGAGGGAGACAAAGGTTGTCTCCCGGGGGAGACAGTTTGTCTCATAGAGGGAGACAAAGGTTGTCTCCCGGAGGGAGACAAATGTTGTCTCCCGGAGGGAGACAAATGTTGTCTCCCGGAGGGAGACATTATGTCTCCTAGAGGGAGACAAAAGGTTGTCTCCCGGAGGGAGACAAATGTTGTCCCCCGGAGGGAGACAAAGGTTGTCTCCCGGAGGAAGACAAATGTTGTCTCCCGGAGGGAGACAAATGTTGTCTCCCGGAGGGAGACAGTTTGTCTCATAGAGGGAGACAAAGGTTGTCTCCCGGGGGAGACAGTTTGTCTCATAGAGGGAGACAAAGGTTGTCTCCCGGAGGGAGACAAATGTTGTCTCCCGGAGGGAGACAAATGTTGTCTCCCGGAGGGAGACAAATGTTGTCTCCCGGAGGAAGACAAATGTTGACTCCAGGAGGGAGACAAATGTTGTCTCCGGAGGGAGACAAATGTTGTCTCCCGGAGGGAGACAAATGTTGTCTCCCGGAGGGAGACATTATGTCTCCTAGAGGGAGACAAAAGGTTGTCTCCCGGAGGGAGACAAATGTTGTCTCCCGGAGGGAGACAAAGGTTGTCTCCCGGAGGAAGACAAATGTTGTCTCCCGGAGGGAGACAAATGTTGTCTCCCGGAGGGAGACAAATGTTGTCTCCCGGAGGGAGACAAAGGTTGTCTCCCGGAGGAAGTCAAATGTTGTCTCCCGGAGGGAGACAAATGTTGTCTCCCGGAGGGATACAAAGGTTGTCTCCCGGAGGGAGACAAATGTTGTCTCCCGGAGGAAGACAAATGTTGTCTCCCGGAGGGAGACAGTTTGTCTCATAGAGGGAGACAAAGGTTGTCTCCCGGGGGAGACAAATGTTGTCTCTTGGAGGGAGACAAATGTTGTCTCCCGGAGGGAGACATTTTGTCTCCTAGAGGGAGACAAATGTTGTCTCCCAGAGGGAGACAAAGGTTGTCTCCCGGAGGGAGACAAATGTAGTCTCCCGGAGGGAGACAAAAGTTGTCTCCCGGAGGAAGACAAATGTTGTCTCCCGGAGGAAGACAAATGTTGTCTCCCGGAGGGAGACAAATGTTGTCTCCCGGAGGGAGACAGTTTGTCTCATAGAGGGAGACAAAGGTTGTCTCCCGGGGGAGACAGTTTGTCTCATAGAGGGAGACAAAGGTTGTCTCCCGGAGGGAGACAAATGTTGTCTCCCGGAGGGAGACAAATGTTGTCTCCCGGAGGGAGACAAATGTTGTCTCCCTTAGGAAGACAAATGTTGTCTCCAGGAGGGAGACAAATGTTGTCTCCGGAGGGAGACAAATGTTGTCTCCCGGAGGGAGACAAATGTTGTCTCCCGGAGGGAGACATTATGTCTCCTAGAGGGAGACAAAAGGTTGTCTCCCGGAGGGAGACAAATGTTGTCTCCCGGAGGGAGACAAATGTTGTCTCCCGGAGGAAGACAAATGTTGTCTCCCGGAGGGAGACAAATGTTGTCTCCCGGAGGGAGACAAATGTTGTCTCCCGGAGGGAGACAAAGGTTGTCTCCCGGAGGAAGTCAAATGTTGTCTCCCGGAGGGAGACAAATGTTGTCTCCCGGAGGGAGACAAATGTTGTCTCCCGGAGGGACAAAAATGTTGTCTCCCGGAGGGAGACAAAGGTTGTCTCCCGGAGGGAGACAAATGTTGTCTCCCGGAGGAAGACAAATGTTGTCTCCCGGAGGGAGACAGTTTGTCTCATAGAGGGAGACAAAGGTTGTCTCCCGGGGGAGACAAATGTTGTCTCTTGGAGGGAGACAAATGTTGTCTCCCGGAGGGAGACATTTTGTCTCCTAGAGGGAGACAAATGTTGTCTCCCAGAGGGAGACAAAGGTTGTCTCCCGGAGGGAGACAAATGTAGTCTCCCGGAGGGAGACAAATGTTGTCTCCCGGAGGGAGACAAATGTTGTCTCCCGGAAGGAGACAAATGTTGTCTCCCGGAGGGAGACAAATGTTGTCTCCCGGAGGAAGACAAATGTTGTCTCCCGGAGGGAGACCAATGTTGCCTCCCGGAGGGAGACAAATGTTGTCTCCCGGAGGGAAACAAATGTTGTCTCCCGGAGGAAGGCAAATGTTGTCTCCCGGAGGGAGACAAATGTTGTCTCCCGGAGGGAGTAAAATGTTGTCTCCCGGAGGGAGACAAATGTTGTCTCCCGGAGGGAGACAAATGTTGTCTCCCGGAGGGAGACAAATGTTGTCTCCCAGAGGGACACAAATGTTGTCTCCCGGAGGGAGACATTATGTCTCCTAGAGGGAGACAAATGTTGTCTCCCGGAGGGAGACAAATGTTGTCTCCCGGAGGGAGACAAATGTTGTCTCCCGGAGGGAGACAAATGTTGTCTCCCGGAGGAAGACAAATGTTGTCTCCCGGAGGGAGACAAATGTTGTCTCCCGGAGGGAGTAAAATGTTGTCTCCCGGAGGGAGACAAATGTTGTCTCCCGGAGGGAGACAAATGTTGTCTCCCGGAGGGAGACAAATGTTGTCTCCCAGAGGGAGACAAATGTTGTCTCCCGGAGGGAGACAACTGTTGTCTCCAGGAGGGAGACAAAGGTTGTCTCCCGGAGGGAGACAGTTTGTCTCATAGAGGGAGACAAATGTTGTCTCCCGGAGGGAGACAAATGTTGTCTCCCGGAGGGAGACAAATGTTGTCTACCGGAGGGAGACAAATGTTGTCTCCCGGAGGGAGACAAAGGTTGTCTCCCGGAGGGAGACAAATGTTGTCTCCCGGAGGAAGACAAATGTTGTCTCCCGGAGGGAGACAAATGTTGTCTCCCGGAGGGAGACATTATGTCTCCTAGAGGGAGACAAAAGGTTGTCTCCCGGAGGGAGACAAATGTTGTCTCCCGGAGGGAGACAAAGGTTGTCTCCCGGAGGAAGACAAATGTTGTCTCCCGGAGGGAGACAAATGTTGTCTCCCGGAGGGAGACAAATGTTGTCTCCCGGAGGGAGACAAAGGTTGTCTCCCGGAGGAAGTCAAATGTTGTCTCCCGGAGGGAGACAAATGTTGTCTCCCGGAGGGATACAAAGGTTGTCTCCCGGAGGGAGACAAATGTTGTCTCCCGGAGGAAGACAAATGTTGTCTCCCGGAGGGAGACAGTTTGTCTCATAGAAAGAGACAAAGGTTGTCTCCCGGGGGAGACAAATGTTGTCTCTTGGAGGGAGACAAATGTTGTCTCCCGGAGGGAGACATTTTGTCTCCTAGAGGGAGACAAATGTTGTCTCCCAGAGGGAGACAAAGGTTGTCTCCCGGAGGGAGACAAATGTAGTCTCCCGGAGGGAGACAAAAGTTGTCTCCCGGAGGAAGACAAATGTTGTCTCCCGGAGGAAGACAAATGTTGTCTCCCGGAGGGAGACAAATGTTGTCTCCCGGAGGGAGACAGTTTGTCTCATAGAGGGAGACAAAGGTTGTCTCCCGGGGGAGACAGTTTGTCTCATAGAGGGAGACAAAGGTTGTCTCCCGGAGGGAGACAAATGTTGTCTCCCGGAGGGAGACAAATGTTGTCTCCCGGAGGGAGACAAATGTTGTCTCCCTTAGGAAGACAAATGTTGTCTCCAGGAGGGAGACAAATGTTGTCTCCGGAGGGAGACAAATGTTGTCTCCCGGAGGGAGACAAATGTTGTCTCCCGGAGGGAGACATTATGTCTCCTAGAGGGAGACAAAAGGTTGTCTCCCGGAGGGAGACAAATGTTGTCTCCCGGAGGGAGACAAAGGTTGTCTCCCGGAGGAAGACAAATGTTGTCTCCCGGAGGGAGACAAATGTTGTCTCCCGGAGGGAGACAAATGTTGTCTCCCGGAGGGAGACAAAGGTTGTCTCCCGGAGGAAGTCAAATGTTGTCTCCCGGAGGGAGACAAATGTTGTCTCCCGGAGGGAGACAAATGTTGTCTCCCGGAGGGAGACAAAGGTTGTCTCCCGGAGGGAGACAAATGTTGTCTCCCGGAGGAAGACAAATGTTGTCTCCCGGAGGGAGACAGTTTGTCTCATAGAGGGAGACAAAGGTTGTCTCCCGGGGGAGACAAATGTTGTCTCTTGGAGGGAGACAAATGTTGTCTCCCGGAGGGAGACATTTTGTCTCCTAGAGGGAGACAAATGTTGTCTCCCAGAGGGAGACAAAGGTTGTCTCCCGGAGGGAGACAAATGTAGTCTCCCGGAGGGAGACAAATGTTGTCTCCCGGAGGAAGACAAATGTTGTCTCCCGGAGGGAGACAAATGTTGTCTCCCGGAGGGAGACAAATGTTGTCTCCCGGAGGGAAACAAATGTTGTCTCCCGGAGGAAGGCAAATGTTGTCTCCCGGAGGGAGACAAATGTTGTCTCCCGGAGGGAGTAAAATGTTGTCTCCAGGAGGGAGACAAATGTTGTCTCCCGGAGGGAGACAAATGTTGTCTCCCGGAGGGAGACAAATGTTGTCTCCCAGAGGGACACAAATGTTGTCTCCCGGAGGGAGACATTATGTCTCCTAGAGGGAGACAAAAGGTTGTCTCCCGGAGGGAGTCAAATGTTGTCTCCCGGAGGGAGACAAAAGTTGTCTCCCGGAGGAAGACAAATGTTGTCTCCCGGAGGGAGACAAATGTTGTCTCCCGGAGGGAGACAAATGTTGTCTCCCGGAGGGAGACAAATGTTGTCTCCCGGAGGGAGACAAATGTTGTCTCCCGGAGGAAGACAAATGTTGTCTCCCGGAGGGAGACAAATGTTGTCTCCCGGAGGGAGACAAAGGTTGTCTCCCGGAGGGAGACAAATGTTGTCTCCCGGAGGAAGACAAATGTTGTCTCCCGGAGGGAGACAAATGTTGTCTCCCGGAGGGAGACAAATGTTGTCTCCCGGAGGGAGACAAATGTTGTCTCCCGGAGGGAGACATTTTGTCTCCTAGAGGGAGACAAATGTTGTCTCCCAGAGGGAGACAAAGGTTGTCTCCCGGAGGGAGACAAATGTAGTCTCCCGGAGGGAGACAAATGTTGTCTCCCGGAGGGAGACAGTTTGTCTCATAGAGGGAGACAAAGGTTGTCTCCCGGAGGAAGACAAATGTTGTCTCCCGGAGGAAGACAAATGTTGCCTCCCGGAGGGAGACAAATGTAGTCTCCCGGAGGGAGACAAATGTTGTCTCCCGTGAGGAGACAGTTTGTCTCATAGAGGGAGACAAAGGTTGTCTCCCGGGGGAGACAAAAGTTGTCTCCCGGAGGGAGACAAATGTTGTCTCCCGGAGGGAGAGATTTTGTGTCCTAGAGGGAGACAAATGTTGTCTCCCAGAGAGAGACAAAGGTTGTCTCCCGGAGGGAGACAAATGTTGTCTCCCGGAGGGAGACATTTTGTCTCCTAGAGGGAGACAAAAGGTTGTCTCCCGGAGGGAGACAAATGTTGTCTCCCGGAGGGAGACAGTTTGTCTCATAGAGGGAGACAAAGGTTGTCTCCTGGGGGGAGACAAATGTTGTCTCCCGGAGGGAGACAAATGTTGTCTCCCGGAGGAAGACAAATGTTGTCTCCCGGAGGGAGACAGTTTGTCTCATAGAGGGAGACAAATGTTGTCTCCCGGAGGGAGACAAATGTTGTCTCCCGGAGGGAGACAAATGTTGTCTCCCGGAGGGAGTAAAATGTTGTCTCCCGGAGGGAGACAAATGTTGTCTCCCGGAGGGAGACAACTGTTGTCTCCAGGAGGGAGACAAAGGTTGTCTCCCGGAGGGAGACAGTTTGTCTCATAGAGGGAGACAAATGTTGTCTCCCGGAGGGAGACAAATGTTGTCTCCCGGAGGGAGACAAATGTTGTCTCCCGGAGGAAGACAAATGTTGTCTCCCGGAGGGAGACAGTTTGTCTCATAGAGGGAGACAAATGTTGTCTCCCGGAGGGAGACAAATGTTGTCTCCCGGAGGGAGACAAATGTTGTCTCCCGGAGGGAGTAAAATGTTGTCTCCCGGAGGGAGACAAATGTTGTCTCCCGGAGGGAGACGAATGTTGTCTCCCGGAGGGAGACAACTGTTGTCTCCAGGAGGGAGACAAAGGTTGTCTCCCGGAGGGAGACAGTTTGTCTCATAGAGGGAGACAAATGTTGTCTCCCGGAGGGAGACAAATGTTGTCTCCCGGAGGGAGACAAATGTTGTCTCCCGGAGGAAGACAAATGTTGTCTCCCGGAGGGAGACAGTTTGTCTCATAGAGGGAGACAAATGTTGTCTTTTGGAGGGAGACAAATGTTGTCTCCCGGAGGGAGACAAATGTTGTCTCCCGGAGGGAGTAAAATGTTGTCTCCCGGAGGGAGACAAATGTTGTCTCCCGGAGGGAGACAAATGTTGTCTCCCGGAGGGAGACAAAGGTTGTCTCCCGGAGGGAGACAAATCTTGTCTCCCGGAGGAAGACAAATGTTGTCTCCCGGAGGGAGACAAATGTTGTCTCCCGGAGGGAGACAAATGTTGTCTCCCGGAGGGAGACAAATGTTGTCTCCCGGAGGGAGACAAATGTTGTCTCCCGGAGGGAGACATTTTGTCTCCTAGAGGAAGACAAATGTTGTCTCTCAGAGGGAGACAAAGGTTGTCTCCCGGAGGGAGACAAATGTAGTCTCCCGGAGGGAGACAAATGTTGTCTCCCGGTGGGAGACAGTTTGTCTCATAGAGGGAGACAAAGGTTGTCTCCCGGAGGAAGACAAATGTTGTCTCCCGGAGGGAGACAAATGTTGTCTCCCGGAGGGAGACAAAAGTTGTCTCCCGGAGGGAGACAAAGGTTGTCTCCCGGAGGGAGACAAATGTTGTCTCCCGGAGGAAGACAAATGTTGCCTCCCGGAGGGAGACAAATGTAGTCTCCCGGAGGGAGACAAATGTTGTCTCCCGGAGGGAGACAAAGGTTGTCTCCTGGAGGGAGACAAATGTTGTCTCCCGGAGGGAGACAAATGTTGTCACCCGGAGGGAGACAAAGGTTGTCTCCCGGAGGGAGACAAATGTTGTCTCCCAGAGGAAGACAAATGTTGCCTCCCGGAGGGAGACAAATGTTGTCTCCCGGAGGAAGACAAATGTTGTCTCCCGGAGGGAGACAGTTTGTCTCATAGAGGGAGACAAATGTTGTCTCCCGGAGGGAGACAAATGTTGTCTCCCGGAGGGAGACAAATGTTGTCTCCCGGAGGGAGTAAAATGTTGTCTCCCGGAGGGAGACAAATGTTGTCTCCCGGAGGGAGACAAATGTTGTCTCCCGGAGGGAGACAAAGGTTGTCTCCCGGAGGGAGACAAATCTTGTCTCCCGGAGGAAGACAAATGTTGTCTCCCGGAGGGAGACAAATGTTGTCTCCCGGAGGGAGACAAATGTTGTCTCCCGGAGGGAGACATTTTGTCTCCTAGAGGAAGACAAATGTTGTCTCTCAGAGGGAGACAAAGGTTGTCTCCCGGAGGGAGACAAATGTAGTCTCCCGGAGGGAGACAAATGTTGTCTCCCGGAGGGAGACAGTTTGTCTCATAGAGGGAGACAAAGGTTGTCTCCCGGAGGAAGACAAATGTTGTCTCCCGGAGGGAGACAAATGCTGTCTCCCGGAGGGAGACAAATGTTGTCTCCCGGAGGGAGACAAAGGTTGTCTCCCGGAGGGAGACAAATGTTGTCTCCCGGAGGAAGACAAATGTTGCCTCCCGGAGGGAGACAAATGTAGTCTCCCGGAGGGAGACAAATGTTGTCTCCCGGAGGGAGACAAAGGTTGTCTCCTGGAGGGAGACAAATGTTGTCTCCCGGAGGGAGACAAATGTTGTCACCCGGAGGGAGAAAAAGGTTGTCTCCCGGAGGGAGACAAATGTTGTCTCCCAGAGGAAGACAAATGTTGCCTCCCGGAGGGAGACAAATGTAGTCTCCCGGAGGGAGACAAATGTTGTCTCCCGGAGGGAGACAAAGGTTGTCTCCTGGAGGGAGACAAATGTTGTCTCCCGGAGGGAGACAAATGTTGTCTCCCGGAGGGAGACAAATGTTGTCTCCCGGAGGGAGACAAATGTTGTCTCCCGGAGGGAGACAAAGGTTGTCTCCTGGAGGGAGACAAATGTTGTCTCCCGGAGGGAGACAAATGTTGTCACCCGGAGGGAGACAAAGGTTGTCTCCCGGAGGGAGACAAATGTTGTCTCCCAGAGGGAGACAAATGTTGTCTCCCGGAGGGAGACAACTGTTGTCTCCCGGAGGGAGACAAAGGTTGTCTCCCGGAGGGAGACAGTTTGTCTCATAGAGGGAGACAAATGTTGTCTCCCGGAGGGAGACAAAGGTTGTCTCCCGAAGGGAGACAAATGTTGTCTCCCGGAGGGAGACATTTTGTCTCCTAGAGGGAGACAAAAGGTTGTCTCCCGGAGGGAGACAAATGTTGTCCCCCGGAGGGAGACAGTTTGTCTCATAGAGGGAGACAAAGGTTGTCTCCCGGAGGGAGACAAATGTTGTCTCCCGGAGGGAGACAAAGGTTGTCTCCCGGAGGGAGACAAATCTTGTCTCCCGGAGGAAGACAAATGTTGTCTCCCGGAGGGAGACAAATGTTGTCTCCCGGAGGGAGACAAATGTTGTCTCCCGGAGGGAGACATTTTGTCTCCTAGAGGATGACAAATGTTGTCTCTCAGAGGGAGACAAAGGTTGTCTCCCGGAGGGAGACAAATGTAGTCTCCCGGAGGGAGACAAATGTTGTCTCCCGGAGGGAGACAGTTTGTCTCATAGAGGGAGACAAAGGTTGTCTCCCGGAGGAAGACAAATGTTGTCTCCCGGAGGGAGACAAATGTTGTCTCCCGGAGGGAGACAAATGTTGTCTCCCGGAGGGAGACAAAGGTTGTCTCCCGGAGGGAGACAAATGTTGTCTCCCGGAGGAAGACAAATGTTGCCTCCCGGAGGGAGACAAATGTAGTCTCCCGGAGGGAGACAAATGTTGTCTCCCGGAGGGAGACAAAGGTTGTCTCCTGGAGGGAGACAAATGTTGTCTCCCGGAGGGAGACACATGTTGTCACCCGGAGGGAGACAAAGGTTGTCTCCCGGAGGAAGACAAATGTTGCCTCCCGGAGGGAGACAAATGTTGTCTCCCGGAGGAAGACAAATGTTGTCTCCTGGAGGGAGACAGTTTGTCTCATAGAGGGAGACAAATGTTGTCTCCCGGAGGGAGACAAATGTTGTCTCCCGGAGGGAGACAAATGTTGTCTCCCGGAGGGAGTAAAATGTTGTCTCCCGGAGGGAGACAAATGTTGTCTCCCGGAGGGAGACAAATGTTGTCTCCCGGAGGGAGACAAATGTTGTCTCCCGGAGGGAGACAAAGGTTGTCTCCCGGAGGGAGACAAATATTGTCTCCCGGAGGAAGACAAATGTTGTCTCCCGGAGGGAGACAAATGTTGTCTCCCGGAGGGAGACAAATGTTGTCTCCCGGAGGGAGACATTTTGTCTCCTAGAGGAAGACAAATGTTGTCTCTCAGAGGGAGACAAAGGTTGTCTCCCGGAGGGAGACAAATGTAGTCTCCCGGAGGGAGACAAATGTTGTCTCCCGGAGGGAGACAGTTTGTCTCATAGAGGGAGACAAAGGTTGTCTCCCGGAGGAAGACAAATGTTGTCTCCCGGAGGGAGACAAATGTTGTCTCCCGGAGGGAGACAAATGTTGTCTCCCGGAGGGAGACAAAGGTTGTCTCCCGGAGGGAGACAAATGTTGTCTCCCGGAGGAAGACAAATGTTGCCTCCCGGAGGGAGACAAATGTAGTCTCCCGGAGGGAGACAAATGTTGTCTCCCGGAGGGAGACAAAGGTTGTCTCCTGGAGGGAGACAAATGTTGTCTCCCGGAGGGAGACAAATGTTGTCACCCGGAGGGAGACAAAGGTTGTCTCCCGGAGGGAGACAAATGTTGTCTCCCAGAGGAAGACAAATGTTGCCTCCCGGAGGGAGACAAATGTAGTCTCCCGGAGGGAGACAAATGTTGTCTCCCGGAGGGAGACAAAGGTTGTCTCCTGGAGGGAGACAAATGTTGTCTCCCGGAGGGAGACAAATGTTGTCTCCCGGAGGGAGACAAATGTTGTCTCCCGGAGGGAGACAAATGTTGTCTCCCGGAGGGAGACAAATGTTGTCTCCCGGAGGGAGACAAATGTTGTCTCCCGGAGGGAGACAAAGGTTGTCTCCTGGAGGGAGACAAATGTTGTCTCCCGGAGGGAGACAAATGTTGTCACCCGGAGGGAGACAAAGGTTGTCTCCCGGAGGGAGACAAATGTTGTCTCCCAGAGGGAGACAAATGTTGTCTCCCGGAGGGAGACAACTGTTGTCTCCCGGAGGGAGACAAAGGTTGTCTCCCGGAGGGAGACAGTTTGTCTCATAGAGGGAGACAAATGTTGTCTCCCGGAGGGAGACATTTTGTCTCCTAGAGGGAGACAAAAGGTTGTCTCCCGGAGGGAGACAAATGTTGTCCCCCGGAGGGAGACAGTTTGTCTCATAGAGGGAGACAAAGGTTGTCTCCCGGGGGGAGACAAATGTTGTCTCCCGGAGGGAGACAAATGTTGTCTCCCGGAGGGAGTAAAATGTTGTCTCCCGGAGGGAGACAAATGTTGTCTCCCGGAGGGAGACAAATGTTGTCTCCCGGAGGGAGACAATTGTTGTCTCCAGGAGGGAGACAAAGGTTGTCTCCCGGAGGGAGACAGTTTGTCTTATAGAGGGAGACAAATGTTGTCTCCCGGAGGGAGACAAAGGTTGTCTCCCGGAGGGAGACAAAGGTTGTCTCCCGGAGGGAGACAAATGTTGTCTCCCGGAGGGAGACAAAGTTTGTTTCCCGGAGGGAGACAACTGTTGTCTCCTGGAGGGAGACAAAGGTTGTCCCCCGGAGGAAGACAGTTTGTCTCATAGAGGGAGACAAAGGTTGTCTCCCGGAGGGAGACAAATGTTGTCTCCCGGAGGGAGACAAAAGGTTGTCTCCCGGAGAGAGACAAATGTTGTCTCCCGGAGGGAGACATAGGTTGTGTCCCGGAGGGAGACAAATGTTGTCTCCCGGAGGGAGACAAAGGTTGTCTCCTAGAGGGAGACAAAGGTTGTCTCCCGGAGGGAGACAAAGGTTGTCTCCCGGAGGGAGACAAATGTTGTCTCCGGAGGGAGACAAAGGTTGTCTCCCGGAGGGAGACAAATGTTGTCTCCCGGAGGGAGACAAATGTTGTCTCCCGGAGGGAGACAAATGTTGTCTCCCGGAGGAAGACAAATGTTGTCTCCCGGAGGGAGACAAATGTTGTCTCCCGGAGGGAGTAAAATGTTGTCTCCCGGAGGGAGACAAATGTTGTCTCCCGGAGGGAGACAAATGTTGTCACCCGGAGGGAGACAAAGGTTGTCTCCCGGAGGGAGACAGTTTGTCTCATAGAGGGAGACAAATGTTGTCTCCCGGAGGGAGACAAATGTTGTCTCCCGGAGGGAGACAAATGTTGTCTCCCAGAGGGAGACAAATGTTGTCTCCCGGAGGGAGACAACTGTTGTCTCCCGGAGGGAGACAAAGGTTGTCTCCCGGAGGGAGACAGTTTGTCTCATAGAGGGAGACAAATGTTGTCTCCCGGAGGGAGACAAAGGTTGTGTCCCGGAGGGAGACAAATGTTATCTCCCTGAGGGAGACAAATGTTGTCTCCCGGAGGGAGACAAAGGTTGTCTCCCGGAGGGAGACAAAGGTTGTCTCCCGGAGGGGTACAAATGTTGTCTCCCGGAGGGAGACAAATGTTGTCTCCCGGAGGGAGACAAAGTTTGTTTCCCGGAGGGAGACAACTGTTGTCTCCCGGAGGGAGACAAAGGTTGTCCCCCGGAGGAAGACAGTTTGTCTCATAGAGGGAGACAAAGGTTGTCTCCCGGAGGGAGACAAAGGTTGTCTCCTAGAGGGAGACAAAGGTTGTCTCCCGGAGGGAGATAAAAGGTTGTCTCCCGGAGGGAGACAAAGGTTGTCTCCCGGAGGGAGACAAAGGTTGTCTCCCGGAGGGAGACAAATGTTGTCTCCGGAGGGAGACAAAGGTTGTCTCCCGGAGGGAGACAAATGTTGTCTCCCGGAGGGAGACAAAGGTTGTCTCCCGGAGGGAGGCAAATGTTGTCTCCCGGAGGAAGACAAATGTTGTCTCCCGGAGGGAGTAAAATGTTGTCTCCCGGAGGGAGACAAATGTTGTCTCCCGGAGGGAGACAAATGTTGTCACCCGGAGGGAGACAAAGGTTTCATTTCATTTCATTTCATTTACAATTATTTATACACGAAAAAAAACCCTTCAGCAATTAATATAAAAAACCTACTCACAAATTTAAATCTAGAAATCAAATTCCTAAAAAGCCTAAAATCCTACATTCCTAATCTGCTGTTGTTCCAGGGGGTCGTGTTTTAAAAATGAGTCTAGCCCTTTAAATGCGTTTTTAGTCTTTGTTTAAAACGATTTAAAGTCGGTAGCTCACGAATCGTGGAAGGTGTATCATTCCAGACTTTCAGCGATGCATAGTTAAAACTCTTTTTGAAAAACTCTGTCCTGCATCTAGGGATTTGAAGATCCTGAGAATTTCTCGTATTGTATGAAGAAAAACATGATCTGGGCAAGTATTTATCAAAAAGGTTTTCAGGACATAATCTGTTTACGATCTTGTAGGTCATCACGTTCCTGTCATAACGGATAATATTTTCTACATTTAGCCAGGAACTAGACCAAAGATCTTTAATTTTTGCGTTCTCTATTATTGACCATGCTCGGGATTGAAGACGTTGAAGAGCAGCTAATTTTGTTTTACACAAGCTACCCCAAATAACGTCGCCATAACGCAGATGACTCTCGACAAGAGCATAATACACACTGCAAAGCTGAGATTGTGGTAAAATATTTTTCAGTCGTTTTAGAGCTGAAAGACCAGCACTCATTTTGCCCTTTACACGCCTGTATTGCTCATCCCAGGTAAGGCTTTCGTCAATAATGATGCCAAGGGATTTCGCTTGACCAACCTTTTTTATATCAGAACCATCCAGCGTTAGAACCTCTGGAAGGTCAAGATTCCTAGTCTTGAGTGGGTGTCCTATTACCATGAATTCAGTTTTTTTGGGATTAGGACTTAGTTTATTCACTCTCATCCACTCTGAGATATTGAGAAGCTCCCGGTGTGCATCGTCGACCAATTTTATTGAATTACTAGAAGCAATTGTCAAACTAGTGTCATCAGCATAGATGCTAGCTCGTGAGAATTGCAAGCACTCTTCAAGGTCATTCAGATAAATGATGAAAAGAAGAGGGCCTAGGCATGACCCTTGTGGTATGCCACAGGTAACCTTTTTAGCTTTTGAATGCAAACCATTTAGGGAGCAAAATTGTTTTCTGTTTGTTAGGTAGGATTCAAACCAATCCCCAGACTTGCCTCTCATCCCATATGCGCGCAATTTTTTCATTAATACGCTATGGTCGACTGTGTCGAAAGCTTTCTTTAGGTCAAGAAATACAGTAAGGTTGACTTTGCTGTGATCTATGCTCTCATACCAATAGTCAGTGCTGCCAATCAGCGAGGTTATTGTGGAGTAATGCTTGCGAAAAGCTGCTTGGTTACTCGTTAGTCGTTTGTTTGTTTTGAGAAATTCAAACAGCTGGTCGTGGGTAAGCCGCTCTAACATCCTCGAGAACACAGAAATTACAGATATGGGCCGGTAATTGTTTGTATCACTTTTAGGGCCCGATTTGTAAATAGGGGTGACCCTCGCTAGTTTCCAAATATCTGGAAAGATGCCATTCATAAGTGATGCGTTATAAATCAGCATGAGAGGATAAGCGATGGAACTGGCCGCGTCTTTTACCAACGTTATCGTTACTTTATCGAGACCGGATGCTTTTCCTTTCTCTAGCCGATTTATTGCATTCAAGACATATTCCTCATCTACCGTTTGAAAAAGCATTTCTCTGTTTTCTGGGATGATATGCTTCAGGCAGTCATCATCAGATTTGGAACTAATCTGTTTTGCAAGATTAAGTCCAACTGAAACAAAGTGACGGTTAAGAGCCTCAAGCATATCATGTTCTTTTGTCAAAGTTTTGCCTTCACTTTCAATGGCGGAGAGGTTTGTGGATTTAGCATCTTTATCCAAGACCCGATTTATTGTCTTCCACATTTTTTTAGGGTCCCCATTACTTTCATTGATTAAATTTTTATAGTGATCCTGAATAGAATTTCTGATTTCTTTTGTTACTCTATTACGTTGCTTGGTATAGAGAGACCACATTTCAGGATTCTGAGTTGCCATTTTCTTCAGCCTATCCCGGGTTGCCATTGATTTCCTAATAATCGGGGTAAGCCAGGGTGCAAACTCGGACCGAACTCTTCTCCTTTTTATTGGAGCGTGAACGTTCAAGATTGACTCAAAAATTTCCTGAAATGTGTTCGCCATACCAGATGGATCACTGGAGAGAGGGTCAAGGATGGTTTTCCAGTCTATTTGTTGTAGGTCGTTCAGAAAGAGGGCCTTATCATATTGTTTCATATTTCTTGATTCAACTAACTTTGGCTTTGCATGTTCTTTTTTCAATCGCCAGGCATTAACTTTCCTAACCCCATACACCATATAATGGTCAACCATCCCCGTTTCTAAGACATCTGCCTTTAGAATGAATTTTGAGGTCGAGGTAGAGAAATGGTCTATGAGTGATTTACTTACTCTCTTATCACCTTGCTCAGTTGTTGTTACGGCAACTCTTGTATAGCTCTTTATTAACTGTTCCAATTGATATTCAGAATAGACATGCTTAAGTTTTTTGGTGTTAGCGTTTTTGTGATCCATTATATCACAGTTTGTGTCCCCAACTAAAATTATTTCCTTTTCTTCCTTATCCAGTTTCGCTAGAATTTCTCTCAGATTTTCGAAAGCAGCATCATCCACCACAGACGTTGGTGGTCAATACCAACAGACGAAAATAAAAGGTTGTCTCCCGGAGGGAGACAGTTTGTCTCATAGAGGGAGACAAATGTTGTCTCCCGGAGGGAGACAAATGTTGTCTCCTGGAGGGAGACAAATGTTGTCTCCCAGAGGGAGACAAATGTTGTCTCCCAGAGGGAGACAAATGTTGTCTCCCGGAGGGAGACAAAGGTTGTCTCCCGGAGGGAGACAAAGGTTGTCTCCCGGAGGGAGACAAAGGTTGTCTCCCGGAGGGAGACAGTTTGTCTCATAGAGGGAGACAAATGTTGTCTCCCGGAGGGAGACAAAGGTTGTGTCCCGGAGGGAGACAAATGTTGTCTCCCGGAGGGAGACAAATGTTGTCTCCCGGAGGGAGACAAAGGTTGTCTCCCGGAGGGAGACAAAGGTTGTCTCCCGGAGGGTTACAAATGTTGTCTCCAGGAGGGAGACAAATGTTGTCTCCCGGAGGGAGACAAAGTTTGTTTCCCGGAGGGAGACAACTGTTGTCTCCCGGAGGGAGACAAAGGTTGTCCCCCGGAGGAAGACAGTTTGTCTCATAGAGGGAGACAAAGGTTGTCTCCCGGAGGGAGACAAATGTTGTCTCCCGGAGGGAGACAAAAGGTTGTCTCCCGGAGGGAGACAAAGGTTGTCTCCCGGAGGGAGACGAAGGTTGTCTCCCGGAGGGAGACAAATGTTGTCTCCGGAGGGAGTCAAAGGTTGTCTCCCGGAGGGAGACAAATGTTGTCTCCCGGAGGGAGACAAAGGTTGTCTCCTAGAGGGAGACAAAGGTTGTCTCCCGGAGGGAGATAAAAGGTTGTCTCCCGGAGGGAGACAAAGGTTGTCTCCCTGAGGGAGACAAAGGTTGTCTCCCGGAGGGAGACAAATGTTGTCTCCGGATGGAGACAAAGGTTGTCTCCCGGAGGGAGACAAATGTTGTCTCCCGGAGGGAGACAAAGGTTGTCTCCCGGAGGGAGACAAATGTTGTCTCCCGGAGGGAGACAAAAGTTGTCTCCCGGAGGGAGACAAAGGTTGTCTCCCGGAGGGAGACAAAGGTTGTCTCCCGGAGGGAGACAAATGTTGTCTCCCGGAGGGAGACAAATGTTGTCTCCCAGAGAGAGACAAATTTTGTCTCCCAGACAAAGGTTGTCACCCAGAGGGAGACAAAGGTTGTCTCCCGGAGGGAGACAAATGTTGTCTCCCAGAGAGAGACAAATTTTGTCTCCCGGAGGGAGACAAATGTTGTCTCCCGGAGGGAGACAAAGGTTGTCTCCCGGAGGGAGACAGTTTGTCTCATAGAGGGAGACAAAGGTTGTCTCCCGGGGGGAGACAAATGTTGTCTCCCGGAGGGAGACAAATGTTGTCTCCCAGAGAGAGACAAATTTTGTCTCCCGGAGGGAGACAAAGGTTGTCACCCGGAGGGAGACAAAGGTTGTCTCCCGGAGGGAGACAAATGTTGTCTCCAAGAGAGAGACAAATTTTGTCTCCCGGAGGGAGACAAATGTTGTCTCCTTGAGGGAGACAAAGGTTGTCTCCCGGAGGGAGACAAATGTTGTCTCCCGGAGGGAGACAAATGTTGTCTCCCGGAGGGAGACAAATGTTGTCACCCGGAGGGAGACAAAGGTTGTCTCCCGGAGGGAGACAGTTTGTCTCATAGAGGGAGACAAATGTTGTCTCCCAGAGGGAGACAAATGTTGTCTCCCGGAGGGAGACAAATGTTGTCTCCCAGAGGGAGACAAATGTTGTCTCCCGGAGGGAGACAACTGTTGTCTCCCGGAGGGAGACAAAGGTTGTCTCCCGGAGGGAGACAGTTTGTCTCATAGAGGGAGACAAATGTTGTCTCCCGGAGGGAGACATTTTGTCTCCTAGAGGGAGACAAAATGTTGTCTCCCGGAGGGAGACAAATGTTGTCTCCCGGAGGGAGACAGTTTGTCTTATAGAGGGAGACATAGGTTGTCTCCCGGGGGGAGACAAATGTTGTCTCCCGGAGGGAGACAAATGTTGTCTCCCGGAGGAAGACAAATGTTGTCTCCCGGAGGGAGACAAATGTTGTCTCCCGGAGGGAGACATTATGTCTCCTAGAGGGAGACAAAAGGTTGTCTCCCGGAGGGAGACAAATGTTGTCTCCCGGAGTTAGACAAAGGTTGTCTCCCGGAGGAAGACAAAGGTTGTCTCCTAGAGGGAGACAAAGGTTGTCTCCCGGAGGGAGATAAAAGGTTGTCTCCCGGAGGGAGACAAAGGTTGTCTCCCGGAGGGAGACAAAGGTTGTCTCCCGGAGGGAGACAAATGTTGTCTCCGGAGGGAGACAAAGGTTGTCTCCCGGAGGGAGACAAATGTTGTCTCCCGGAGGGAGACAATGGTTGTCTCCCGGAGGGAGACAAATGTTGTCTCCCGGAGGAAGAAAAAGGTTGTCTCCCGGAGGGAGACAAAGGTTGTCTCCCGGAGGGAGACAAATGTTCTCTCCAGGAGGGAGAAAAAGGTTGTCTCCCGGAGGGAGACAAAGGTTGTCTCCCGGAGGGAGACAAATGTTGTCTCCCTGAGAGAGACAAATTTTGTCTCCCGGAGGGAGACAAAGGTTGTCACCCAGAGGGAGACAAAGGTTGTCTCCCGGAGGGAGACAAATGTTGTCTCCCAGAGAGAGACAAATTTTGTCTCCCGGAGGGAGACAAATGTTGTCTCCCGGAGGGAGACAAAGGTTGTCTCCCGGAGGGAGACAAATGTTGTCTCCCGGAGGGAGACAAAGGTTGTCTCCCGGAGGGAGACAAATGTTGTCTCCCGGAGGGAGACATTTTGTCTCCTAGAGGGAGACAAAAGGTTGTCTCCCGGAGGGAGACAAATGTTGTCTCCCGGAGGGAGACAGTTTGTCTCATAGAGGGAGACAAAGGTTGTCTCCCGGGGGGAGACAAATGTTGTCTCCCAGAGAGAGACAAATTTTGTCTCCCGGAGGGAGACAAAGGTTGTCACCCGGAGGGAGACAAAGGTTGTCTCCCGGAGGGAGACAAATGTTGTCTCCAAGAGAGAGACAAATTTTGTCTCCCGGAGGGAGACAAATGTTGTCTCCTTGAGGGAGACAAAGGTTGTCTCCCGGAGGGAGACAAATGTTGTCTCCCGGAGGGAGACAAATGTTGTCTCCCGGAGGGAGACAAATGTTGTCACCCGGAGGGAGACAAAGGTTGTCTCCCGGAGGGAGACAGTTTGTCTCATAGAGGGAGACAAATGTTGTCTCCCGGAGGGAGACAAATGTTGTCTCCCAGAGGGAGACAAATGTTGTCTCCCGGAGGGAGACAACTGTTGTCTCCCGGAGGGAGACAAAGGTTGTCTCCCGGAGGGAGACAGTTTGTCTCATAGAGGGAGACAAATGTTGTCTCCCGGAGGGAGACAAATGTTGTCTCCCGGAGGAAGACAAATGTTGTCTCCCGGAGGGAGACAAATGTTGTCTCCCGGAGGGAGACATTATGTCTCCTAGAGGGAGACAAAAGGTTGTCTCCCGGAGGGAGACAAATGTTGTCTCCCGGAGGGAGACAAAGGTTGTCTCCCGGAGGAAGAGAAATGTTATCTCCCGGAGGGAGACAAATGTTGTCTCCCGGAGGGAGACAAATGTTGTCTCCCGGAGGGAGACAAATGTTGTCTCCCGGAGGGAGACAAATGTTGTCTCCCGGAGGAAGACAAATGTTGTCTCCCGGAGGGAGACAAATGTTGTCTCCCGGAGGGAGTAAAATGTTGTCTCCCGGAGGGAGACAAATGTTGTCTACCGGAGGGAGACAAATGTTGTCACCCGGAGGGAGACAAAGGTTGTCTCCCGGAGGGAGACAGTTTGTCTCATAGAGGGAGACAAATGTTGTCTCCCGGAGGGAGACAAATGTTGTCTCCCAGAGGGAGACAAATGTTGTCTCCCAGAGGGAGACAAATGTTGTCTCCCGGAGGGAGACAACTGTTGTCTCCCGGAGGGAGACAAAGGTTGTCTCCCGGAGGGAGACAAAGGTCGTCTCCCGGAGGGAGACAAAGGTTGTCTTACAGAGGGAGACAAATGTTGTCTCCTGGAGGGAGACAAAGGTTGTCTCCCGGAGGGAGACAAAGGTTGTCTCCCGGAGGGGTACAAATGTTGTCTCCCGGAGGGAGACAAATGTTGTCTCCCGGAGGGAGACAAAGTTTGTTTCCCGGAGGGAGACAACTGTTGTCTCCCGGAGGGAGACAAAGGTTGTCTCCCGGAGGGAGACAGTTTGTCTCATAGAGGGAGACAAATGTTGTCTCCCGGAGGGAGACAAATGTTGTCTCCCGGAGGGAGACAAATGTTGTCTCCCAGAGGGAGACAAATGTTGTCTCCCGGAGGGAGACAACTGTTGTCTCCCGGAGGGAGACAAAGGTTGTCTCCCGGAGGGAGACAGTTTGTCTCATAGAGGGAGACAAATGTTGTCTCCTGGAGGGAGACATTTTGTCTCCTAGAGGGAGACAAAATGTTGTCTCCCGGAGGGAGACAAATGTTGTCTCCCGGAGGGAGACAGTTTGTCTCATAGAGGGAGACATAGGTTGTCTCCCGGGGGGAGACAAATGTTGTCTCCCGGAGGGAGACAAATGTTTTCTCCCGGAGGAAGACAAATGTTGTCTCCCGGAGGGAGACAAATGTTGTCTCCCGGAGGGAGACATTATGTCTCCTAGAGGGAGACAAAAGGTTGTCTCCCGGAGGGAGACAAATGTTGTCTCCCGGAGTTAGACAAAGGTTGTCTCCCGGAGGAAGACAAAGGTTGTCTCCTAGAGGGAGACAAAGGTTGTCTCCCGGAGGGAGATAAAAGGTTGTCTCCCGGAGGGAGACAAAGGTTGTCTCCCGGAGGGAGACAAAGGTTGTCTCCCGGAGGGAGACAAATGTTGTCTCCGGAGGGAGACAAAGGTTGTCTCCCGGAGGGAGACAAATGTTGTCTCCCGGAGGGAGACAATGGTTGTCTCCCGGAGGGAGACAAATGTTGTCTCCCGGAGGAAGAAAAAGGTTGTCTCCCGGAGGGAGACAAAGTTTGTCTCCCGGAGGGAGACAAATGTTCTCTCCAGGAGGGAGAAAAAGGTTGTCTCCCGGAGGGAGACAAAGGTTGTCTCCCGGAGGGAGACAAATGTTGTCTCCCTGAGAGAGACAAATTTTGTCTCCCGGAGGGAGACAAAGGTTGTCACCCAGAGGGAGACAAAGGTTGTCTCCCGGAGGGAGACAAATGTTGTCTCCCAGAGAGAGACAAATTTTGTCTCCCGGAGGGAGACAAATGTTGTCTCCCGGAGGGAGACAAAGGTTGTCTCCCGGAGGGAGACAAATGTTGTCTCCCGGAGGGAGACAAAGGTTGTCTCCCGGAGGGAGACAAATGTTGTCTCCCGGAGGGAGACATTTTGTCTCCTAGAGGGAGACAAAAGGTTGTCTCCCGGAGGGAGACAAATGTTGTCTCCCGGAGGGAGACAGTTTGTCTCATAGAGGGAGACAAAGGTTGTCTCCCGGGGGGAGACAAATGTTGTCTCCCAGAGAGAGACAAATTTTGTCTCCCGGAGGGAGACAAAGGTTGTCACCCGGAGGGAGACAAAGGTTGTCTCCCGGAGGGAGACAAATGTTGTCTCCAAGAGAGAGACAAATTTTGTCTCCCGGAGGGAGACAAATGTTGTCTCCTTGAGGGAGACAAAGGTTGTCTCCCGGAGGGAGACAAATGTTGTCTCCCGGAGGGAGACAAATGTTGTCTCCCGGAGGGAGACAAATGTTGTCACCCGGAGGGAGACAAAGGTTGTCTCCCGGAGGGAGACAGTTTGTCTCATAGAGGGAGACAAATGTTGTCTCCCGGAGGGAGACAAATGTTGTCTCCCAGAGGGAGACAAATGTTGTCTCCCGGAGGGAGACAACTGTTGTCTCCCGGAGGGAGACAAAGGTTGTCTCCCGGAGGGAGACAGTTTGTCTCATAGAGGGAGACAAATGTTGTCTCCCGGAGGGAGACAAATGTTGTCTCCCGGAGGAAGACAAATGTTGTCTCCCGGAGGGAGACAAATGTTGTCTCCCGGAGGGAGACATTATGTCTCCTAGAGGGAGACAAAAGGTTGTCTCCCGGAGGGAGACAAATGTTGTCTCCCGGAGGGAGACAAAGGTTGTCTCCCGGAGGAAGAGAAATGTTATCTCCCGGAGGGAGACAAATGTTGTCTCCCGGAGGGAGACAAATGTTGTCTCCCGGAGGGAGACAAATGTTGTCTCCCGGAGGGAGACAAATGTTGTCTCCCGGAGGAAGACAAATGTTGTCTCCCGGAGGGAGACAAATGTTGTCTCCCGGAGGGAGTAAAATGTTGTCTCCCGGAGGGAGACAAATGTTGTCTACCGGAGGGAGACAAATGTTGTCACCCGGAGGGAGACAAAGGTTGTCTCCCGGAGGGAGACAGTTTGTCTCATAGAGGGAGACAAATGTTGTCTCCCGGAGGGAGACAAATGTTGTCTCCCGGAGGGAGACAAATGTTGTCTCCCAGAGGGAGACAAATGTTGTCTCCCGGAGGGAGACAACTGTTGTCTCCCGGAGGGAGACAAAGGTTGTCTCCCGGAGGGAGACAAAGGTCGTCTCCCGGAGGGAGACAAAGGTTGTCTTACAGAGGGAGACAAATGTTGTCTCCTGGAGGGAGACAAAGGTTGTCTCCCGGAGGGAGACAAAGGTTGTCTCCCGGAGGGGTACAAATGTTGTCTCCCGGAGGGAGACAAATGTTGTCTCCCGGAGGGAGACAAAGTTTGTTTCCCGGAGGGAGACAACTGTTGTCTCCCGGAGGGAGACAAAGGTTGTCTCCCGGAGGGAGACAAAGGTCGTCTCCCGGAGGGAGACAAAGGTTGTCTTACAGAGGGAGACAAATGTTGTCTCCTGGAGGGAGACAAAGGTTGTCTCCCGGAGGGAGACAAAGGTTGTCTCCCGGAGGGGTACAAATGTTGTCTCCCGGAGGGAGACAAATGTTGTCTCCCGGAGGGAGACAAAGTTTGTTTCCCGGAGGGAGACAACTGTTGTCTCCCGGAGGGAGACAAAGGTTGTCTAGCGGAGGGAGACAGTTTGTCTCATAGAGGGAGACAAAAGTTGTCTCCCGGAGGGAGACAAATGTTGTCTCCCAGAGAGAGACAAATTTTGTCTCCCGGAGGGAGACAAATGTTGTCTCCCGGAGGGAGACAAAGGTTGTCTCCCGGAGGGAGACAAAGGTTGTCTTCCGGAGGGGTACAAATGTTGTCTCCCGGAGGGAGACAAAGGTTGTCTCCCGGAGGGAGACAAAGGTTGTCTCCCGGAGGGAGACAAATGTTGTCTCCGGAGGGAGACAAAGGTTGTCTCCCGGAGGGAGACAAATGTTGTCTCCCGGAGGGAGACAATGGTTGTCTCCCGGAGGGAGACAAATGTTGTCTCCCGGAGGGAGAAAAAGGTTGTCTCCCGGAGGGAGACAAAGGTTGTCTCCCGGAGGGAGACAAATGTTCTCTCCCGGAGGGAGAAAAAGGTTGTCTCCCGGAGGGAGACAAAGGTTGTCTCCCGGAAGGAGACAAATGTTGTCTTCCTGAAGGAGACAAATGTTGTCTCCCAGAGAGAGACAAATTTTGTCTCCCGGAGGGAGACAAAGGTTGTCACCCAGAGGGAGACAAAGGTTGTCTCCCGGAGGGAGACAAATGTTGTCTCCCAGAGAGAGACAAATTTTGTCTCCCGGAGGGAGACAAATGTTGTCTCCCGGAGGGAGACAAAGGTTGTCTCCCGGAGGGAGACAAATGTTGTCTCCCGGAGGGAGACAAAGGTTGTCTCCCGGAGGGAGACAAATGTTGTCTCCCGGAGGGAGACATTTTGTCTCCTAGAGGGAGACAAAAGGTTGTCTCTCGGAGGGAGACAAATGTTGTCTCCCGGAGGGAGACAGTTTGTCTCATAGAGGAGACAAATGTTGTCTCCCGGAGGGAGACAAATGTTGTCTCCCAGAGAGAGACAAATTTTGTCTCCCGGAGGGAGACAAAGGTTGTCACCCGGAGGGAGACAGTTTGTCTCATAGAGGGAGACAAATGTTGTCTCCCGGAGGGAGACAAATGTTGTCTCCCAGAGAGAGACAAATTTTGTCTCCCGGAGGGAGACAAAGGTCGTCTCCCGGAGGGAGACAAAGGTTGTCTCCCGGAGGGAGACAAATGTTGTCTCCCGGAGGGAGACAAAGGTTGTCTCCCGGGGGGAGACAAATGTTGTCTCCCGGAGGGAGACAAAGGTTGTCTCCCGGAGGGAGACAGTTTGTATCATAGGGGGAGACAAATGTTGTCTCCCGGAGGGAGACATTTTGTCTCCTAGAGGGAGACAAAAGGTTGTCTCCCGGAGGGAGACAAATGTTGTCTCCCGGAGGAAGACAAATGTTGTCTCCCGGAGGGAGACAGTTTGTCTCATAGAGGGAGACAAAGGTTGTCTCCCGGAGGAAGACAAATGTTGTCTCCCGGAGGGAGACAAATGTTGTCTCCCGGAGGGAGACAAATGTTGTCTCCCGGAGGGAGACAAAGTTTGTCTCCCGGAGGGAGACAAATGTTGTCTCCCGGAAGGAGACATTTTGTCTCCCAGAGGGAGACAAATGTTGTCTCCCAGAGGGAGACAAAGGTTGTCTCCCGGAGGGAGACAAAGGTTGTCTCCCGGAGGGAGACAAAGGTTGTCTCCTGGAGGGAGACAAATGTTGTCTCCCAGAGGGAGACAAATTTTGTCTCCGGGAGGGAGACAAAGGTTGTCTCCCGGAGGGAGACAAATGTTGTCTCCCGGAGGGAGACAAAGGTTGTCTCCCGGAGGGAGACAAAGGTGGTCTCCCGGAGGGAGACAAATGTTGTCTCCCGGAGGGAGACAAATTTTGTCTCCCGGAGGGAGACAGTTTGTCTCATAGAGGGAGACAAATGTTGTCTCCCGGAGGGAGACAAATGTTGTCTCCCGGAGAGAGACAAAGTTTGTCTCCCGGAGGGAGACAACTGTTGTCTCCCGGAGGGAGACAAAGGTTGTCTCCCGGAGGGAGACAGTTGGTCTCATAGAGGGAGACAAAGGTTGTCTCCCGGAGGGAGACAAAGGTTGTCTCCCGGAGGGAGACAGTTGGTCTCATAGAGGGAGACAAATGTTGTCTCCCGGAGGGAGACAAATGTTGTCTCCCGGAGGGAGACAAATGTTGTCTCCCGGAGGGAGACAAAGTTTGTCTCCCGGAGGGAGACAAATGTTGTCTCCCGGAAGGAGACATTTTGTCTCCTAGAGGGAGACAAATGTTGTCTCCCAGAGGGAGACAAAGGTTGTCTCCCGGAGGGAGACAAAGGTTGTCTCCCGGAGGGAGACAAAGGTTGTCTCCTGGAGGGAGACAAATGTTGTCTCCCAGAGGGAGACAAATTTTGTCTCCGGGAGGGAGACAAAGGTTGTCTCCCGGAGGGAGACAAATGTTGTCTCCCGGAGGGAGACAAAGGTTGTCTCCAGGAGGGAGACAAAGGTGGTCTCCCGGAGGGAGACAAATGTTGTCTCCCGGAGGGAGACAAAGTTTGTCTCCCGGAGGGAGACAGTTTGTCTCATAGAGGGAGACAAATGTTGTCTCCCGGAGAGAGACAAAGTTTGTCTCCCGGAGGGAGACAGTTTGTCTCATAGAGGGAGACAAATGTTGTCTCCCGGAGGGAGACAGTTTGTCTCATAGAGGGAGACAAAGGTTGTCTCCCGGAGGGAGACAAAGGTTGTCTCCCGGAGGGAGACAAATGTTGTCTCCCGGAGGGAGACAATGGTTGTCTCCCGGAGGGAGACAAAGGTTGTCTCCCGGAGGGAGACAAAGGTTGTCTCCCGGAGGGGTACAAATGTTGTCTCCCGGAGGGAGACAAATGTTGTCTCCCGGAGGGAGACAAAGTTTGTCTCCCGGAGGGAGACAACTGCTGTCTCCCGGAGGGAAACAAAGGTTGTCTCCCGAAGGGAGACAGTTGGTCTCATAGAGGGAGACAAAGGTTGTCTCCCGGACGGAGACAGTTGGTCTCATAGAGGGAGACAAAGGTTGTCTCCCGGAGGGAGACAAATGTTGTCTCCCGGAGGGAGACAAAAGTTGTCTCCCGGAGGGAGACAAAGGTTGTCTCCCGGAGGGAGACAAATGTTGTCTCGCGGAGGGAGACAAATGTTGTCTTCCGGAGGGAGACAAAGGTTGTCTCCCGGAGGGAAACAAAGGTTGTCTCCCGGAAGGAGACAAAGGTTGTCTCCCGGAGGGAGACAAATGTTGTCTCCCGGAGGGAAACAAATGTTGTCTCCCGGAGGGAGACAAAGTTTGTCTCCCGGAGGGAGACAGTTTGTCTCATAGAGGGAGACAAATGTTGTCTCCCGGAGGGAGACAAAGGTTGTCTCCCGGAGGGAGAGAAAGGTTGTCTCCCGGAGGGAGACAAAGGTTGTCTCCAGGAGGGGTACAAATGTTGTCTCCCGGAGGGAGACAAATGTTGTCACCCAGAGGGAGACAAAGGTTGTATCCCGGAGGGAGACAGTTTGTCTCATAGAGGGAGACAAATGTTGTCTCCCGGAGGGAGACAAATGTTGTCTCCCGGAGGGAGACAAAGGTTGTCTTCCGGAGGGAGACAAAGGTTGTCTCCCGGAGGGAGACAAATGTTGTCTCCCGGAGGGAGACAAATGTTGTGTCCCGGAGGGAGACAAAGTTTGTCTCCCGGAGGGAGACAGTTTGTCTCATAGAGGGAGACAAATGTTGTCTCCCGGAGGGAGACAGTTTGTCTCATAGAGGGAGACAAAGGTTGTCTCCCGGAGGGAGTTAAAGGTTGTCTCCCCGAGGGAGACAAATGTTGTCTCCCGGAGGGAGACAAATGTTGTCTCCCGGAGGGAGACAAAGTTTGTCTCCCGGAGGGAGACAGTTTGTCTCATAGAGGGAGACAAATGTTTTCTCCCGGAGGGAGACAGTTTGTCTCATAGAGGGAGACAAAGGTTGTCTCCCGGAGGGAGACAAATGTTGTCTCCCGGAGGGAGACAAAGGTTGTCTTCCGGAGGGAGACAAAGGTTATCTCCCGGAGGGAGACAAATGTTGTCTCCCGGAGGGAGAAAAAGGTTGTCTCCCGGAAGGAGACAAAGGTTGTCTCCCGGAGGGAGACAAATGTTGTCTCCTGGAGGGAGACAAAGGTTGTCTCCCGGAGGGAGACAAATGTTGTCTCCCGGAGGGAGAAAAAGGTTGTCTCCCGGAAGGAGACAAAGGTTGTCTCCCGGAGGGAGACAAATGTTGTCTCCCGGAGGGAAACAAATGTTGTCTCCCGGAGGGAGACAAAGTTTGTCTCCCGGAGGGAGACAGTTTTTCTCATAGATGGAGACAAATGTTGTCTCCCGGGGGGAGACAAATGTTGTCTCCCGGAGGGAGACAAATGTTGTCTCCCGGAGGGAGACAAATGTTGTCTCCCGGAGGGAGACAAATGTTGTCTCCCGGAAGGAGACAAATGTTGTCTCCCGGAGGGAGACAAAGGTTGTCTCCCGGAGGGAGACAAATGTTGTCTCCCGGAGGGAGACAAAGATTGTCTCCCGGAGGGAGACCAATGTTGTTTCCCGGAGGGAGACAAATGTTGTCTCCCGGAGGGAGACAAAGGTTGTCTCCCGGAGGGAGACAAATGTTGTCTCCCGGAGGGAGACAAATGTTGTCTCCCGGAGGGAGACAAAGGTTGTCTCCAGGAGGGAGACAAATGTTGTCTCCCGGAGGGAGACAAAGGTTGTCTTCCGGAGGGAGACAAAGGTTGTCTCCCGGAGGGAGACAAATGTTGTCTCCCGGAGGGAGAAAAAGGTTGTCTCCCGGAAGGAGACAAAGGTTGTCTCCCGGAGGGAGACAAATGTTGTCTCCCGGAGGGAAACAAATGTTGTCTCCCGGAGGGAGACAAACTTTGTCTCCCGGAGGGAGACAGTTTTTCTCATAGAGGGAGACAAATGTTGTCTCCCGGGGGAGACAAATGTTGTCTCCCGGAGGGAGACAAATGTTATCTCCCGGAGGGAGACAAATGTTGTCTCCCGGAGGGAGACAAAGGTTGTCACCCGGAGGGAGACAAAGGTTGTCTCCCGGAGGGAGACAGTTTGTCTCATAGAGGGAGACAAATGTTGTCTCCCGGAGGGAGACAGTTTGTCTCATAGAGGGAGACAAATGTTGTCTCCCGGAGGGAGACAAAGGTTGTCTCCCGGAGGGAGACAAATGTTGTCTCCCGGAGGGAGACAAAGGTTGTCTCCCGGAAGGAGACAAAGGTTGTCTCCCGGAGGGAGACAAATGTTGTCTCCCGGAGGGAAACAAATGTTGTCTCCCGGAGGGAGACAAAGTTTGTCTCCCGGAGGGAGACAGTTTTTCTCATAGATGGAGACAAATGTTGTCTCCCGGGGGGAGACAAATGTTGTCTCCCGGAGGGAGACAAATGTTGTCTCCCGGAGGGAGACAAATGTTGTCTCCCGGAGGGAGACAAATGTTGTCTCCCGGAAGGAGACAAATGTTGTCTCCCGGAGGGAGACAAAGGTTGTCTCCCGGAGGGAGACAAATGTTGTCTCCCGGAGGGAGACAAAGATTGTCTCCCGGAGGGAGACCAATGTTGTTTCCCGGAGGGAGACAAATGTTGTCTCCCGGAGGGAGACAAAGGTTGTCTCCCGGAGGGAGACAAATGTTGTCTCCCGGAGGGAGACAAATGTTGTCTCCCGGAGGGAGACAAAGGTTGTCTCCAGGAGGGAGACAAATGTTGTCTCCCGGAGGGAGACAAAGGTTGTCTTCCGGAGGGAGACAAAGGTTGTCTCCCGGAGGGAGACAAATGTTGTCTCCCGGAGGGAAAAAAAGGTTGTCTCCCGGAAGGAGACAAAGGTTGTCTCCCGGAGGGAGACAAATGTTGTCTCCCGGAGGGAAACAAATGTTGTCTCCCGGAGGGAGACAAACTTTGTCTCCCGGAGGGAGACAGTTTTTCTCATAGAGGGAGACAAATGTTGTCTCCCGGGGGAGACAAATGTTGTCTCCCGGAGGGAGACAAATGTTATCTCCCGGAGGGAGACAAATGTTGTCTCCCGGAAGGAGACAAATGTTGTCACCCGGAGGGAGACAAAGGTTGTCTCCCGGAGGGAGACAGTTTGTCTCATAGAGGGAGACAAATGTTGTCTCCCGGAGGGAGACAGTTTGTCTCATAGAGGGAGACAAATGTTGTCTCCCGGAGGGAGACAAAGGTTGTCTCCCGGAGGGAGACAAATGTTGTCTCCCGGAGGGAGACAAATGTTGTCTCCCGGAGGGAGACATTTTGTCTCCTAGAGGGAGACAAATGTTGTCTCCCAGAGGGAGACAAATTTTGTCTCCCGGAGGGAGACAAATTTTGTCTTCCGGAGGGAGACAAATGTTGTCTCCCGGAGGGAGACAAATGTTGTCACCCGGAGGGAGACAAAGGTTGTCTCCCGGAGGGAGACAAATGTTGTCTCCCGGAGGGAGACAAAGGTTGTCTCCGGGAGGGAGACAACGGTTGTCTCCCGGAGAGAGACAAATGTTGTCTCCCGGAGGGAGACAAAGGTTGTCTCCCGGAGGAAGACAAAGGTTGTCTCCCGGAGGGAGACAAATGTTGTCTCCCGGAGGGAGACAAATGTTCTCTCCCGGAGGGAGACAAATGTTGTCTCCCGGAGGGAGACAAAGGTAGTCTCATAGAGGGAGACAAATGTTGTCTCCCGGAAGGAGACAAATGTTGTCACCCGGAGGGAGACAAAGGTTGTCTCCCGGAGGGAGACAGTTTGTCTCATAGAGGGAGACAAATGTTGTCTCCCGGAGGGAGACAAATGTTATCTCCCGGAGGGAGACAAAGGTAGTCTCATAGAGGGAGACAAATGTTGTCTCCCGGAAGGAGACAAATGTTGTCACCCGGAGGGAGACAAAGGTTGTCTCCCGGAGGGAGACATTTTGTCTCATAGAGGGAGACAAATGTTGTCTCCCGGAGGGAGACAAATGTTGTCTCCCGGAGGGAGACAAATGTTGTCTCCCGGAGGGAGAAAAAGGTTGTCTCCCGGAAGGAGACAAAGGTTGTCTCCCGGAGGGAGACAAATGTTGTCTCCCGGAGGGAAACAAATGTTGTCTCCCGGAGGGAGACAAACTTTGTCTCCCGGAGGGAGACAGTTTTTCTCATAGAGGGAGACAAATGTTGTCTCCCGGGGGGAGACAAATGTTGTCTCCCGGAGGGAGACAAATGTTATCTCCCGGAGGGAGACAAATGTTGTCTCCCGGAAGGAGACAAATGTTGTCACCCGGAGGGAGACAAAGGTTGTCTCCCGGAGGGAGACAGTTTGTCTCATAGAGGGAGACAAATGTTGTCTCCCGGAGGGAGACAGTTTGTCTCATAGAGGGAGACAAATGTTGTCTCCCGGAGGGAGACAAAGGTTGTCTCCCGGAGGGAGACAAATGTTGTCTCCCGGAGGGAGACAAAGGTTGTCTCCCGGAGGGAGACAAATGCTGTCTCCCGGAGGGAGACAAATGTTGTCTCCAGGAGGGAGACATTTTGTCTCCTAGAGGGAGACAAATGTTGTCTCCCAGAGGGAGACAAATTTTGTCTCCCGGAGGGAGACAAATTTTGTCTTCCGGAGGGAGACAAATGTTGTCTCCCGGAGGGAGACAAATGTTGTCTCCCGGAGGGAGACAAATGTTGTCTCCCGGAGGGAGAAAAAGGTTGTCTCTCGGAAGGAGACAAAGGTTGTCTCCCGGAGGGAGACAAATGTTGTCTCCCGGAGGGAGACAAATGTTGTCTCCCGGAGGGAGACAAAGGTTGTCTCCCGGAGGGAGACAAATGTTGTCTCCCGGAGGGAGACAGTTTGTCTCATAGAGGGAGACAAATGTTGTCTCCCGGAGGGAGACAAATGTTGTCTCCCGGAGGGAGACAAATGTTGTCTCCCGGAGGGAGACAAATGTTATCTCCCGGAGGGAGACAAATGTTGTCTCCCGGAAGGAGACAAATGTTGTCACCCGGAGGGAGACAAATGTTGTCTCCCGGAGGGAGACAGTTTGTCTCATAGAGGGAGACAAATGTTGTCTCCCGGAGGGAGACAGTTTGTCTCATAGAGGGAGACAAATGTTGTCTCCCGGAGGGAGACAAAGGTTGTCTCCCGGAGGGAGACAAATGTTGTCTCCCGGAGGGAGACAAAGGTTGTCTCCCGGAGGGAGACAAATGTTGTCTCCCGGAGGGAGACAAATGTTGTCTCCCGGAGGGAGACATTTTGTCTCCTAGAGGGAGACAAATGTTGTCTCCCAGAGGGAGACAAATTTTGTCTCCCGGAGGGAGACAAATTTTGTCTTCCGGAGGGAGACAAATGTTGTCTCCCGGAGGGAGACAAATGTTGTCACCCGGAGGGAGACAAAGGTTGTCTCCCGGAGGGAGACAAATGTTGTCTCCCGGAGGGAGACAAAGGTTGTCTCCGGGAGGGAGACAAAGGTTGTCTCCCGGAGAGAGACAAATGTTGTCTCCCGGAGGGAGACAAAGGTTGTCTCCCGGAGGAAGACAAAGGTTGTCTCCCGGAGGGAGACAAATGTTGTCTCCCGGAGGGAGACAAATGTTCTCTCTTGGAGGGAGACAAATGTTGTCTCCCGGAGGGAGACAAAGGTAGTCTCATAGAGGGAGACAAATGTTGTCTCCCGGAAGGAGACAAATGTTGTCACCCGGAGGGAGACAAAGGTTGTCTCCCGGAGGGAGACAGTTTGTCTCATAGAGGGAGACAAATGTTGTCTCCCGGAGGGAGACAAATGTTGTCTCCCGGAGGGAGACAAAGGTAGTCTCATAGAGGGAGACAAATGTTGTCTCCCGGAAGGAGACAAATGTTGTCACCCGAAGGGAGACAAAGGTTGTCTCCCGGAGGGAGACATTTTGTCTCATAGAGGGAGACAAATGTTGTCTCCCGGAGGGAGACAAATGTTGTCTCCCGGAGGGAGACAAATGTTGTCTCCCGGAGGGAGAAAAAGGTTGTCTCCCGGAAGGAGACAAAGGTTGTCTCCCGGAGGGAGACAAATGTTGTCTCCCGGAGGGAAACAAATGTTGTCTCCCGGAGGGAGACAAACTTTGTCTCCCGGAGGGAGACAGTTTTTCTCATAGAGGGAGACAAATGTTGTCTCCCGGGGGGAGACAAATGTTGTCTCCCGGAGGGAGACAAATGTTATCTCCCGGAGGGAGACAAATGTTGTCTCCCGGAAGGAGACAAATGTTGTCACCCGGAGGGAGACAAAGGTTGTCTCCCGGAGGGAGACAGTTTGTCTCATAGAGGGAGACAAATGTTGTCTCCCGGAGGGAGACAGTTTGTCTCATAGAGGGAGACAAATGTTGTCTCCCGGAGGGAGACAAAGGTTGTCTCCCGGAGGGAGACAAATGCTGTCTCCCGGAGGGAGACAAATGTTGTCTCCAGGAGGGAGACATTTTGTCTCCTAGAGGGAGACAAATGTTGTCTCCCAGAGGGAGACAAATTTTGTCTCCCGGAGGGAGACAAATTTTGTCTTCCGGAGGGAGACAAATGTTGTCTCCCGGAGGGAGACAAATGTTGTCACCCGGAGGGAGACAAAGGTTGTCTCCCGGAGGGAGACAAATGTTGTCTCCCGGAGGGAGACAAAGGTTGTCTCCGGGAGGGAGACAAAGGTTGTCTCCCGGAGAGAGACAAATGTTGTCTCCCGGAGGGAGACAAAGGTTGTCTCCCGGAGGAAGACAAAGGTTGTCTCCCGGAGGGAGACAAATGTTGTCTCCCGGAGGGAGACAAATGTTCTCTCCCGGAGGGAGACAAATGTTGTCTCCCGGAGGGAGACAAAGGTAGTCTCATAGAGGGAGACAAATGTTGTCTCCCGGAAGGAGACAAATGTTGTCACCCGGAGGGAGACAAAGGTTGTCTCCCGGAGGGAGACAGTTTGTCTCATAGAGGGAGACAAATGTTGTCTCCCGGAGGGAGACAAATGTTGTCTCCCGGAGGGAGACAAAGGTAGTCTCATAGAGGGAGACAAATGTTGTCTCCCGGAAGGAGACAAATGTTGTCACCCGGAGGGAGACAAAGGTTGTCTCCCGGAGGGAGACATTTTGTCTCATAGAGGGAGACAAATGTTGTCTCCCGGAGGGAGACAAATGTTGTCTCCCGGAGGGAGACAAATGTTGTCTCCCGGAGGGAGACAAAGGTTGTCTCCCGGAGGGAGACAAATGTTGTCTCCCGGAGGGAGACAGTTTGTCTCATAGAGGGAGACAAATGTTGTCTCCCGGAGGGAGACAAATGTTGTCTCCCGGAGGGAGACAAATGTTGTCTCCCGGAGGGAGACAAATGTTGTCTCCCGGAGGGAGAAAAAGGTTGTCTCTCGGAAGGAGACAAAGGTTGTCTCCCGGAGGGAGACAAATGTTGTCTCCCGGAGGGAAACAAATGTTGTCTCCCGGAGGGAGACAAATGTTGTCTCCCGGAGGGAGACAAAGGTTGTCTCCGGGAGGGAGACAAAGGTTGTCTCCCGGAGAGAGACAAATGTTGTCTCCCGGTTGGAGACAAAGGTTGTCTCCCGGAGGGAGACAAATGTTGTCTCCCGGAGGGAGACAGTTTGTCTCATAGAGGGAGACAAATGTTGTCTCTTGGAGGGAGACAAATGTTGTCTCCCGGAGGGAGACAAATGTTGTCTCCCGGAGGGAGAGAAAGGTTGTCTCCCGGAGGGAGACAAATGTTGTCTCCCGGAGGGAGACAAAGGTTGTCTCCCGGAGGGAGACAAATGTTGTCTCCCGGAGGGAGACAAATTTTGTCTTCCGGAGGGAGACAAATGTTGTCTCCCGGAGGGAGACAAATGTTGTCACCCGGAGGGAGACAAAGGTTGTCTCCCGGAGGGAGACAAATGTTGTCTCCCGGAGGGAGACAAATTTTGTCTTCCGGAGGGTGATAAATGTTGTCTCCCGGAGGGAGACAAATGTTGTCACCCGGAGGGAGACAAATGTTGTCTCCCGGAGGGAGACAAATGTTGTCTCCCGGAGGGAGACAAATGTTGTCTCCCGGAGGGAGAAAAAGGTTGTCTCCCGGAAGGAGACAAAGGTTGTCTCCCGGAGGGAGACAAATGTTGTCTCCCGGAGGGAAACAAATGTTGTCTCCCGGAGGGAGACAAATTTTGTCTTCCGGAGGGAACCAAATGTTGTCTCCCGGAGGGAGACAAATGTTGTCACCCGGAGGGAGACAAAGGTTGTCTCCCGGAGGGAGACAAATGTTGTCTCCTGGAGGGAGACAAAGGTTGTCTCCCGGAGGGAGACAAATGTTGTCTCCCGGAGGGAGACAAATGTTGTCTCCCGGAGGGAGACAAATGTTGTCTCCCGGAGGGAGACAAAGGTAGTCTCATAGAGGGAGACAAATGTTGTCTCCCGGAAGGAGACAAATGTTGTCACCCGGAGGGAGACAAAGGTTGTCTCCCGGAGGGAGACAGTTTGTCTCATAGAGGGAGACAAATGTTGTCTCCCGGAGGGAGACAAATGTTGTCTCCCGGAGGGAGACAAAGGTAGTCTCATAGAGGGAGACAAATGTTGTCTCCCGGAAGGAGACAAATGTTGTCACCCGGAGGGAGACAAAGGTTGTCTCCCGGAGGGAGACAGTTTGTCTCATAGAGGGAGACAAAGGTTGTCTCCCGGAGGGAGACAAATGTTGTCTCCCGGAGGGAGACAAATGTTGTCTCCCGGAGGGAGACATTTTGTCTCCTAGAGGGAGACAAATGTTGTCTCCCAGAGGGAGACAAATTTTGTCTCCCGGAGGGAGACAAATTTTGTCTTCCGGAGGGAGACAAATGTTGTCTCCCGGAGGGAGACAAATGTTGTCACCCGGAGGGAAACAAAGGTTGTCTCCCGGAGGGAGACAAATGTTGTCTCCCGGAGGGAGACAAAGGTTGTCTCCGGGAGGGAGACAAAGGTTGTCTCCCGGAGAGAGACAAATGTTGTCTCCCAGAGGGAGACAAAGGTTGTCTCCCGGAGGGAGACAATTGTTGTCTCCCGGAGGGAGACAAAGGTAGTCTCATAGAGGGAGACAAATGTTGTCTCCTGGAAGGAGACAAATGTTGTCACCCGGAGGGAGACAAAGGTTGTCTCCCGGAGGGAGACAGTTTGTCTCATAGAGGGAGACAAATGTTGTCTCCCGGAGGGAGACCAATGTTGTCTCCCGGAGGGAGACAAAGGTAGTCTCATAGAGGGAGACAAATGTTGTCTCCCGGAAGGAGACAAATGTTGTCACCCGGAGGGAGACAAAGGTTGTCTCCCGGAGGGAGACAGTTTGTCTCATAGAGGGAGACAAATGTTGTCTCCCGGAGGGAGACAAATGTTGTCTCCCGGAGGGAGACAAATGTTGTCTCCCGGAGGGAGACAAATGTTGTCTCCCGGAGGGAGACAAAGGTTGTCTCCCGGAGGGAGACAAATGTTGTCTCCCGGAGGGAGACAGTTTGTCTCATAGAGGGAGAAAAATGTTGTCTCCCGGAGGGAGACAAATGTTGTCTCCCGGAGGGAGACAAATGTTGTCTCCCGGAGGGAGACAAATGTTGTCTCCCGGAGGGAGAAAAAGGTTGTCTCCCGGAAGGAGACAAAGGTTGTCTCCCGGAGGGAGACAAATATTGTCTCCCGGAGGGAAACAAATGTTGTCTCCCGGAGGGAGACAAATGTTGTCTCCCGGAGGGAGAAAAAGGTTGTCTCCGGGAGGAAGACAAAGGTTGTCTCCCGGAGAGAGACAAATGTTGTCTCCCGGTTGGAGACAAAGGTTGTCTCCCGGAGGGAGACAAATGTTGTCTCCCGGAGGGAGACAGTTTGTCTCATAGAGGGAGACAAATGTTGTCTCTTGGAGGGAGACAAATGTTGTCTCCCGGAGGGAGACAAATGTTGTCTCCCGGAGGGAGAGAAAGGTTGTCTCCCGGAGGGAGACAAATGTTGTCTCCCGGAGGGAGACAAAGGTTGTCTCCCGGAGGGAGACAAATGTTGTCTCCCGGAGGGAGACAAAGGTTGTCTCCCGGAGGGAGACAAATGTTGTCTCCCGGAGGGAGACAAATTTTGTCTTCCGGAGGGAGACAAATGTTGTCTCCCGGAGGGAGACAAATGTTGTCACCCGGAGGGAGACAAAGGTTGTCTCCCGGAGGGAGACAAATGTTGTCTCCCGGAGGGAGACAAAGGTTGTCTCCGGGAGGGAGACAAAGGTTGTCTCCCGGAGAGAGACAAATGTTGTCTCCCGGAGGGAGACAAAGGTTGTCTCCCAAAGGGAGACAAATGTTGTCTCCCGGAGGGAGACAAATGTTGTCTCCCGGAGGAAGACAAAGGTAGTCTCATAGAGGGAGACAAATGTTGTCTCCCGGACGGAGACAGTTTGTCTCATAGAGGGAGACAAAGGTTGTCTCCCGGAGGGAGACAAAGGTTGTCTCCCGGAGGGAGACAAATGTTGTCTCCCGGAGGGAGACAAATGTTGTCTCCCGGAGGGAGACAAATGTTGTCTCCCGGAGGGAGACAAATGCTGTCTCCCGGAGGGAGACAAATGTTGTCTCCCGGAGGGAGACAAAGGTTGTCTCCCGGAGGGAGACAAAGGTTGTCTCCCGGAGGGAGACAAATGTTGTCTCCCGGAGGGAGACAAAGTTTGTCTCCCGGAGGGAGACAGTTTGTCTCATAGAGGGAGACAAAGGTTGTCTCCCGGAGGGAGACAAATGTTGTCTCCCGGAGGGAGACAAATGTTGTCTCCCGGAGGGAGACAAAGGTTGTCTCATAGAGGGAGACAAATGTTGTCTTCCGGAGGGAGACAGTTTGTCTCATAGAGGGAGACAAAGGTTGTCTCCCGGAGGGAGACAAAGGTTGTCTCCCGGAGGGAGACAAATGTTGTCTCCCGGAGGAAGACAAAGGTAGTCTCATAGAGGGAGACAAATGTTGTCTCCCGGACGGAGACAGTTTGTCTCATAGAGGGAGACAAAGGTTGTCTCCCGGAGGGAGACAAAGGTTGTCTCCCGGAGGGAGACAAATGTTGTCTCCCGGAGGGAGACAAATGTTGTCTCCCGGAGGGAGACAAATGTTGTCTCCCGGAGGGAGACAAATGCTGTCTCCCGGAGGGAGACAAATGTTGTCTCCCGGAGGGAGACAAATGTTGTCTCCCGGAGGGAGACAAATGCTGTCTCCCGGAGGGAGACAAATGTTGTCTCCCGGAGGGAGACAAAGGTTGTCTCCCGGAGGGAGACAAAGGTTGTCTCCCGGAGGGAGACAAATGTTGTCTCCCGGAGGGAGACAAAGTTTGTCTCCCGGAGGGAGACAGTTTGTCTCATAGAGGGAGACAAAGGTTGTCTCCCGGAGGGAGACAAATGTTGTCTCCCGGAGGGAGACAAATGTTGTCTCCCGGAGGGAGACAAAGGTTGTCTCATAGAGGGAGACAAATGTTGTCTTCCGGAGGGAGACAGTTTGTCTCATAGAGGGAGACAAAGGTTGTCTCCCGGAGGGAGACAAAGGTTGTCTCCCGGAGGGAGACAAATGTTGTCTCCCGGAGGAAGACAAAGGTAGTCTCATAGAGGGAGACAAATGTTGTCTCCCGGACGGAGACAGTTTGTCTCATAGAGGGAGACAAAGGTTGTCTCCCGGAGGGAGACAAAGGTTGTCTCCCGGAGGGAGACAAATGTTGTCTCCCGGAGGGAGACAAATGTTGTCTCCCGGAGGGAGACAAATGTTGTCTCCCGGAGGGAGACAAATGCTGTCTCCCGGAGGGAGACAAATGTTGTCTCCCGGAGGGAGACAAAGGTTGTCTCCCGGAGGGAGACAAAGGTTGTCTCCCGGAGGGAGACAAATGTTGTCTCCTGGAGGGAGACAAAGTTTGTCTCCCGGAGGGAGACAGTTTGTCTCATAGAGGGAGACAAAGGTTGTCTCCCGGAGGGAGACAAATGTTGTCTCCCGGAGGGAGACAAATGTTGTCTCCCGGAGGGAGACAAAGGTTGTCTCATAGAGGGAGACAAATGTTGTCTTCCGGAGGGAGACAGTTTGTCTCATAGAGGGAGACAAAGGTTGTCTCCCGGAGGGAGACAAAGGTTGTCTCCCGGAGGGAGACAAATGTTGTCTCCCGGAGGGAGAGAAATGCTGTCTCCCGGAGGGAGACAAAGTTTGTCTCCCGGAGGGAGACAGTTTGTCTCATAGAGGGAGACAAATGTTGTCTCCCGGAGGGAGACAAATGTTGTCTCCCGGAGGGAGACAAAGGTTGTCTCCCGGAGGGAGACAAATGTTGTCTCCCGGAGGGAGACAAAGGTAGTCTCCCGGAGGGAGACAAAGGTTGTCTCCCGGAGGGAGATAAATGTTGTCTCCCGGAGGGAGAAAAAGGTTGTCTCCCGGAGGGAGACAAAGGTTGTCTCCCGGAGGGAAACAAATGTTGTCTCCCGGAAGGAAACAAATGTTGTCTCCCGGAGGGAGACAACGCTTGTCTCCCGGAGGGAGACAGTTTGTCTCATAGAGGGAGACAAATGTTGTCTCCCGGGGGGAGACAAATGTTGTCTCCCGGAGGGAGACAAATGTTGTCTCCCGGAGGGAGACAAATGTTGTCTCCCGGAGGGAGAAAAATGTTGTCACCCGGAGGGAGACAAAGGTTGTCTCCCGGAGGGAGACAGTTTGTCTCATAGAGGGAGACAAATGTTGTCTCCCGGAGGGAGACAAATGTTGTCTCCCGGAGGGAGACAAAGGTTGTCTCCCGGAGGGAGACAAATGTTGTCTCCCGGAGGGAGACAAAGGTTGTCTCCCGGTGGGAGACAAATGTTGTCTCCCGGAGGGAGAGAAATGTTGTCTCCCGGAGGGAGACAAAGGTTGTCTCCCGGAGGGAGACAAAGGTTGTCTTCCGGAGGGAGACAAATGTTGTCTCCCGGAGGGAGACAAATGTTGTCTCCCGGAGGGAGACATATTGTCTCCTAGAGGGAGACAAATGTTGTCTCCCGGAGGGAGACAAATGCTGTCTCCCGGAGGGAGACAAAGGTTGTCTCCCGGAGGGGTACAAATGTTGTCTCCCGGAGGGAGACAAATGTTGTCTCCCGGAAGGAGACAAAGGTTGTCTCCCGGAGAGAGACAAAGGTTGTCTCCCGGAGGGAGACAAATGTTGTCTCCCGGAGGGAGACAAACGTTGTCTCCCGGAGGGAGACAAAGGTTGTCTCCCGGAGGGAGACAAATGTTGTCTCCGGAGAGAGACAAAGGTTGTCTCCCGGAGGGAGACAAATGTTGTCTCCTGGAGGGAGACAAATGTTGTCTCCCGGAGGGAGACAAATGTTGTCTCCGGGAGGGAGACAAAAGTTGTCTCCCGGAGGGAGACAAATGTTGTCTCCCGGAGGGAGACAAATGTTGTCTCTCGGAGGGAGACAAAGGTTGTCTCCCGGAGGGAGACAAAGGTTGTCTCCCGGAGGGAGACATAGGTTGTCTCCCGGAGGGAGACATAGGTTGTCTCCCGGAGGGAGACAAATGTTGTCTCCCGGAGGGAGACAACTGTTGTCACCCGGAGGGAGACAAATGTTGTCTCCCGGAGGGAGACAAAGGTTGTCTCCCGGTGGGAGACAAATGTTGTCTCCCGGAGGGAGAGAAATGTTGTCTCCCGGAGGGAGACAAAGGTTGTCTCCCGGAGGGAGACAAAGGTTGTCTTCCGGAGGGAGACAGATGTTGTCTCCCGGAGGGAGACAAATGTTGTCTCCCGGAGGGAGACATATTGTCTCCTAGAGGGAGACAAATGTTGTCTCCCGGAGGGAGACAAATGCTGTCTCCCGGAGGGAGACAAAGGTTGTCTCCCGGAGGGGTACAAATGTTGTCTCCCGGAGGGAGACAAATGTTGTCTCCCGGAAGGAGACAAAGGTTGTCTCCCGGAGAGAGACAAAGGTTGTCTCCCGGAGGGAGACAAATGTTGTCTCCCGGAGGGAGACAAACGTTGTCTCCCGGAGGGAGACAAAGGTTGTCTCCCGGAGGGAGACAAATGTTGTCTCCGGAGGGAGACAAAGGTTGTCTCCCGGAGGGAGACAAATGTTGTCTCC
This sequence comes from Aurelia sp. 4 Dawson et al 2005, assembly GCA_964019985.1. NCBI lineage: Eukaryota > Metazoa > Cnidaria > Scyphozoa > Semaeostomeae > Ulmaridae > Aurelia > Aurelia sp. 4 Dawson et al 2005. The sequence continues at coordinate 5,271,522 of OZ026495.1, forward strand.
TGGAGGGAGACAAATGTTGTCTCCCGGAGGGAGACAAATGTTGTCTCCGGGAGGGAAACAAAAGTTGTCTCCCGGAGGGAGACAAATGTTGTCTCCCGGAGGGAGACAAATGTTGTCTCTCGGAGGGAGACAAAGGTTGTCTCCCGGAGGGAGACAAAGGTTGTCTCCCGGAGGGAGACATAGGTTGTCTCCCGGAGGGAGACAAATGTTGTCTCCCGGAGGGAGACAACTGTTGTCACCCGGAGGGAGACAAATGTTGTCTCCCGGAGGGAGACAACTGTGGTCTCCCGGAGGGAGACAAAGGTTGTCTCCCGGAGGGAGACAAATGTTGTCTCCCGGAGGGAGACAAAGGTTGTCTCCCGGAGGGAGACAAATGTTGTCTCCCGGAGGGAGACAAAGGTTGTCTCCCGGAGGGAGACAAAGGTTGTCTCCCGGAGGGAGACAAATGTTGTCTCCCGGAGGGAGACAAAGGTTGTCTCCCGGAGGGAGACAAATGTTGTCTCCCGGAGGGAGACAAAGTTTGTCTCCCGGAGGGAGACAACTGTTGTCTCCCGGAGGGAGACAACTGTTGTCTCCCGGAGGGAGACAAAGGTTGTCTTTTGGAGGAAGACAGTTTGTCTCATAGAGGGAGACAAATGTTTTCTCCCGGAGGGAGACAAAGTTTGTCTCCCGGAGGGAGACAAATGTTGCCTCCCGGAGGGAGACAAATGTTGTCTCCCGGAGGGAGACAAATGTTGTCTCCCGGAGGGAGACAAAAGTTGTGTCCCGGAGGGAGACAAATGTTGTCTCCCGGAGGGAGACAAATGTTGTCTCCCGGAGAGAGACAAAGGTTGTCTCCCGGAGGGAGACAAAGGTTGTCTCCCGGAGGGAGACATAGGTTGTCTCCCGGAGGGAGACAAATGTTGTCTCCCGGAGGGAGACAAATGTTGTGTCCCGGAGGGAGACAGTTTGTCTCATAGAGGGAGACAAATGTTGTCTCCCGGAGAAAGACAAATGTTGTCTCCCGGAGGGAGACAAATGTGTCTCCCGGAGGGAGACAAAGGTTGTCTCCCGGAGGGAGACAAATATTGTCTCCCGGAGGGAGACAAATGTTGTCTCCCGGAGGGAGACATTTTGTCTCCTAGAGGGAGACAAATGTTGTCTCCCAGAGGGAGACAAATGTTGTCTCCCGGAGGGAGACAGTTTGTCTCATAGAGGGAGACAAAGGTTGTTTCCCGGAGGGAGACAAAGGTGGTCTCCCGGAGGGAGACAAATGTTGTCTCCCGGAGGGAGACAAATGCTGTCTCCCGGAGGGAGACAAAGTTTGTCTCCCGGAGGGAGACAGTTTGTGTCATAGAGGGAGACAAATGTTGTTTCCCGGAGGGAGACAGTTTGTCTCATAGAGGGAGACAAAGGTTGTCTCCCGGAGGGAGACAAATGTTGTCTCCCGGAGGGAGACAAATGTTGTCTCCCGGAGGGAGAAAAAGGTTGTCTCCCGGAGGGAGACAAAGGTTGTCTCATAGAGGGAGACAAATGTTGTCTCCCGGAGGGAGACAGTTTGTCTCATAGAGGGAGACAAAGGTTGTTTCCCGGAGGGAGACAAAGGTGGTCTCCCGGAGGGAGACAAATGTTGTCTCCCGGAGGGAGACAAATGCTGTCTCCCGGAGGGAGACAAAGTTTGTCTCCCGGAGGGAGACAGTTTGTGTCATAGAGGGAGACAAATGTTGTTTCTTGGAGGGAGACAGTTTGTCTCATAGAGGGAGACAAAGGTTGTCTCCCGGAGGGAGACAAATGTTGTCTCCCGGAGGGAGACAAATGTTGTCTCCCGGAGGGAGACAAAGGTTGTCTCCCGGAGGGAGACAAATGTTGTCTCCCGGAGGGAGAAAAAGGTTGTCTCCCGGAGGGAGACAAAGGTTGTCTCCCGGAGGGAGACAAATGTTGTCTCCCGGAGGGAAACAAATGTTGTCTCCCGGAGGGAGACAAATGTTGTCACCCGGAGGGAGACAAAGGTTGTCTCCCGGAGGGAGACAGTTCGTCTCATAGAGGGAGACAAATGTTGTCTCCCGAAGAGAGACAAATGTTGTCTCCCGGAAGGAGACAAAGGTTGTTTCCCGGAGGGAGACAAATGTTGTCTCCCGGAGGGAGACAAAGGTTGTCTCCCGGAGGGAGACAAATGTTGTCTCCCGGAGGGAGACAAATGTTGTCTCCCGGAGGGAGACAAATGTTGTCTCCCGGAGGGAGACAAATGTTGTCTCCCGGAGGGAGACAAAGGTTGTTTCCCGGAGGGAGACAAATGTTGTCTCCCGGAGGGTGACAAATGTTGTCTCCCGGAGGGAGACAAATGTTGTCTCCGGAGGGAGACAAAGGTTGTCTCCCGGAAGGAGACAAATGTTGTCTCCCGGAGGGAGACAAAGGTTGTCTCCCGGAGGGAGACAAATGTTGTCTCCCGGAGGGAGACAAATGTTGTCTCCCGGAGGGAGACAAATGTTGTCACCTGGAGGGAGACAAATGTTGTCTCCCGGAGGGAGACAAATGTTGTCACCCGGAGGGAGACAAAGGTTGTCTCCCGGAGGGAGACAGTTTGTCTCATAGAGGAAGACAAATGTTGTCTCCGGAGGGAGACAAATGTTGTCGCCCGGAGGGAGACAAATGTTGTCTCCCGGAGGGAGACAAAAGTTGTCTCCCAGAGGGAGACAAAGGTAGTCTCCCGGAGGGAGACAAATGTTGTCTCCCGGAGGGAGACAAAGGTTGTCTCCCGGAGGGAGACAAATGTTGTCTCCCGGAGGGAGACAAATGTTGTCTCCCGGAGTGAGACAAAGTTTGTCTCCCGGAGGGAGACAACTGTTGTCTCCCGGAGGGAGACAAAGGTTGTCTCCCGGAGGGAGACAGTTTGTCTCATAGAGGGAGACAAATGTTTTCTCCCGGAGGGAGACAAAGGTTGTCTCCCGGAGGGAGACAAATGTTGTCTCCCGGAGGGAGACAAATGTTGTCTCCCGGAGGGAGACAAATGTTGTCTCCCGGAGGGAGACAAATGTTGTCACCCGGAGGGAGACAAAGGTTGTCTCCCGGAGGGAGACAGTTCGTCTCATAGAGGGAGACAAATGTTGTCTCCCGGAGAGAGACAAATGTTGTCTCCCGGAAGGAGACAAAGGTTGTTTCCCGGAGGGAGACAAATGTTGTCTCCCGGAGGGAGACAAAGGTTGTCTCCCGGAGGGAGACAAATGTTGTCTCCCGGAGGGAGACAAATGTTGTCTCCCGGAGGGAGACAAATGTTGTCTCCCGGAGGGAGACAAAGGTTGTTTCCCGGAGGGAGACAAATGTTGTCTCCCGGAGGGTGACAAATGTTGTCTCCCGGAGGGAGACAAATGTTGTCTCCGGAGGGAGACAAAGGTTGTCTCCCGGAGGGAGACAAATGTTGTCTCCCGGAGGGAGACAAAGGTTGTCTCCCGGAGGGAGACAAATGTTGTCTCCATGAGGGAGAAAAAGGTTGTCTCCCGGAGGGAGACAAAGGTTGTCTCCCGGAGGGAGATAAATGTTGTCTCCCGGAGGGAGACAAATGTTGTCTCCCGGAGGGAGACAAAGTTTGTCTCCCGGAGGGAGACAGTTTGTCTCATGGAGGGAGACAAATGTTGTCTCCCGGGGGGAGACAAATGTTGTCTCCCGGAGGGAGACAAATGTTGTCACCTGGAGGGAGACAAATGTTGTCTCCCGGACGGAGGGAGACAAATGTTGTCACCCGGAGGGAGACAAAGGTTGTCTCCCGGAGGGAGACAGTTTGTCTCATAGAGGAAGACAAATGTTGTCTCCGGAGGGAGACAAATGTTGTCGCCCGGAGGGAGACAAATGTTGTCTCCCGGAGGGAGACAAAAGTTGTCTCCCAGAGGGAGACAAAGGTAGTCTCCCGGAGGGAGACAAATGTTGTCTCCCGGAGGGAGACAAAGGTTGTCTCCCGGAGGGAGACAAAGGTTGTCTCCCGGAGGGAGACAAATGTTGTCTCCCGGAGGGAGACAAATGTTGTCTCCGGAGGGAGACAAAGGTTGTCTCCCGGAGGGAGACAAATGTTGTCTCCCGGAGGGAGACAAAGGTTGTCTCCCGGAGGGAGACAAATGTTGTCTCCCGGAGGGAGACAAAGGTTGTCTCCCGGAGGGAGAAAAATGTTGTATCCCAGAGGGAGAAAAAGGTTGTCTCCCGGAGGGAGACAAAGGTTGTCTCCCGGAGGGAGACAAATGTTGTCTCCCGGAGGGAGACAAATGTTGTCTCCCGGAGGGAGACAAAGTTTGTCTCCCGGAGGGAGACAGTTTGTCTCATAGAGGGAGACAAATGTTGTCTCCCGGGGGGAGACAAATGTTGTCTCCCGGAGGGAGACAAATGTTGTCTCCTGGAGGGAGACAAATGTTGTCTCCCGGAGGGAGACAAATGTTGTCACCCGGAGGGAGACAAAGGTTGTCTCCCGGAGGGAGACAGTTTGTCTCATAGAGGAAGACAAATGTTGTCTCCGGAGGGAGACAACTGTTGTCTCCCGGAGGGAGACAAAGGTTGTCTTCCGGAGGGAGACAGTTTGTCTCATAGAGGGAGACAAATGTTGTCTCCCGGAGGGAGACAAAGTTTTTCTCCCGGAGGGAGACAGTTTGTCTCATAGAGGGAGACAAATATTGTCTCCCGGGGGGAGACAAATGTTGTCTCCCGGAGAGAGACAAATGTTGTCTTCTGGAGGGAGACAAATGTTGTCTCCCGGAGGGAGACAAATGTTGTCACCCGGAGGGAGACAAAGGTTGTCTCCCGGAGGGAGACAAATGTTGTCTCCGGAGGGAGACAAAGGTTGTCTCCCGGAGGGAAACAAATGTTGTCTCCCGGAGGGAGACAAAGGTTGTCTCCCGGAGGGAGACAAATGATGTCTCCCGGAGGGAGACAAAAGTTGTCTCCCGGAGGGAGACAAAAGTTGTCTCCCGGAGGGAGACAAAGGTTGTCCCCCGGAGGAAGACAAATGTTGTCTCCCGGAGGGAGAAAAAGGTTGTCTCCCGGAGGGAGACAAAGGTTGTCTCCCGGAGGGAGACAAATGTTGTCTCCCGGAGGGAGACGAATGTTGTCTTCCGCAGGGAGACAAAGTTTGTCTGCCGGAGGGAGACAGTTTGTCTCATAGAGGAAGACAAATGTTGTCTCCGGAGGGAGACAAATGTTGTCGCCCGGAGGGAGACAAATGTTGTCTCCCGGAGGGAGACAAAAGTTGTCTCCCAGAGGGAGACAAAGGTAGTCTCCCGGAGGGAGACAAATGTTGTCTCCCGGAGGGAGACAAAGGTTGTCTCCCGGAGGGAGACAAAGGTTGTCTCCCGGAGGGAGACAAATGTTGTCTCCCGGAGGGAGACAAATGTTGTCTCCCGGAGTGAGACAAAGTTTGTCTCCCGGAGGGAGACAACTGTTGTCTCCCGGAGGGAGACAAAGTTTGTCTCCCGGAGGGAGACTGTTTGTCTCATAGAGGGAAACAAATGTTTTCTCCCGGAGGGAGACAAAGGTTGTCTCCCGGAGGGAGACAAATGTTGTCTCCCGGAGGGAGACAAATGTTGTCTCCCGGAGGGAGACATTTTGTCTCCTGGAGGGAGACAAATGTTGTCTCCCGGAGGGAGACAAAGGTTGTCTCCCGGAGGGTGACAAATGTTGTCTCCCGGAGGGAGACAAATGTTGTTTCCGGAGGGAGACAAAGGTTGTCTCCCGGAGGGAGACAAATGTTGTCTCCCGGAGGGAGACAAAGGTTGTCTCCCGGAGGGAGACAAATGTTGTCTCCCGGAGGGAGACAAAGGTTGTCTCCCGGAGGGAGAAAAATGTTGTCTCCCAGAGGGAGAAAAAGGTTGTCTCCCGGAGGGAGACAAAGGTTGTCTCCCGGAGGGAGACAAATGTTGTCTCCCGGAGGGAGACAAATGTTGTCTCCCGGAGGGAGACAAAGTTTGTCTCCCGGAGGGAGACAGTTTTTCTCATAGAGGGAGACAAATGTTGTCTCCCAGGGGGAGACAAATGTTGTCTCCCGGAGGGAGACAAATGTTATCTCCTGGAGGGAGACAAATGTTGTCTCCCGGAGGGAGACAAATGTTGTCACCCGGAGGGAGACAAAGGTTGTCTCCCGGAGGGAGACAGTTTGTCTCATAGAGGAAGACAAATGTTGTCTCCGGAGGGAGACAACTGTTGTCTCCCGGAGGGAGACAAAGGTTGTCTTCCGGAGGGAGACAGTTTGTCTCATAGAGGGAGACAAATGTTGTCTCCCGGAGGGAGACAAAGTTTGTCTCCCGGAGGGAGACAGTTTGTCTCATAGAGGGAGACAAATATTGTCTCCCGGGGGGAGACAAATGTTGTCTCCCGGAGAGAGACAAATGTTGTCACCCGGAGGGAGACAAAGGTTGTCTCCCGGAGGGAGACAAATGTTGTCTCCGGAGGGAGAAAAAGGTTGTCTCCCGGAGGAAGACAAATGTTGTCTCCCGGAGGGAGAAAAAGGTTGTCCCCCGGAGGCAGACAAAGGTTGTCTCCCGGAGGGAGACAAATGTTGTCTCCCGGAGGGAGACGAATGTTGTCTCCCGCAGGGAGACAAAGTTTGTCTCCCGGAGGGAGACAGTTTGTCTCATAGAGGAAGACAAATGTTGTCTCCAGAGGGAGACAAATGTTGTCGCCCGGAGGGAGACAAATGTTGTCTCCCGGAGGGAGACAAAAGTTGTCTCCCGCAGGGAGACAAATGTTGTCTCCCGGAGGGAGACAAAGGTTGTCTCCCGGAGGGAGACAAAGGTTGTCTCCCGGAGGGAGACAAATGTTGTCTCCCGGAGGGAGACAAAGGTTGTCTCCCGGAGGGAGACAAAGGTTGTCTCCCGGAGGGAGACAAATGTTGTCTCCCGGAGGGAGACAAATGTTGTCTCCCGGAGGGAGACAAAGTTTGTCTCCCGGAGGGAGACAACTGTTGTCTCCCGGAGGGAGACAAAGGTTGTCTCCCGGAGGGAGACAAATGTTGTCTCCCGGAGGGAGACAAATGTTGTCTCCCGGAGGGAGACATTTTGTCTCCTGGAGGGAGACAAATGTTGTCTCCCGGAGGGAGACAAAGGTTGTCTCCCGGAGGGTGACAAATGTTGTCTCCCGGAGGGAGACAAATGTTGTTTCCGGAGGGAGACAAAGGTTGTCTCCCGGAGGGAGACAAATGTTGTCTCCCGGAGGGAGAAAAAGGTTGTCTCCCGGAGGGAGACAAAGGTTGTCTCCCGGAGGGAGACAAATGTTGTCTCCCGGAGGGAGACGAATGTTGTCTTCCGCAGGGAGACAAAGTTTGTCTGCCGGAGGGAGACAGTTTGTCTCATAGAGGAAGACAAATGTTGTCTCCGGAGGGAGACAAATGTTGTCGCCCGGAGGGAGACAAATGTTGTCTCCCGGAGGGAGACAAAAGTTGTCTCCCAGAGGGAGACAAAGGTAGTCTCCCGGAGGGAGACAAATGTTGTCTCCCGGAGGGAGACAAAGGTTGTCTCCCGGAGGGAGACAAAGGTTGTCTCCCGGAGGGAGACAAATGTTGTCTCCCGGAGGGAGACAAATGTTGTCTCCCGGAGTGAGACAAAGTTTGTCTCCCGGAGGGAGACAACTGTTGTCTCCCGGAGGGAGACAAAGTTTGTCTCCCGGAGGGAGACTGTTTGTCTCATAGAGGGAAACAAATGTTTTCTCCCGGAGGGAGACAAAGGTTGTCTCCCGGAGGGAGACAAATGTTGTCTCCCGGAGGGAGACAAATGTTGTCTCCCGGAGGGAGACATTTTGTCTCCTGGAGGGAGACAAATGTTGTCTCCCGGAGGGAGACAAAGGTTGTCTCCCGGAGGGTGACAAATGTTGTCTCCCGGAGGGAGACAAATGTTGTTTCCGGAGGGAGACAAAGGTTGTCTCCCGGAGGGAGACAAATGTTGTCTCCCGGAGGGAGACAAAGGTTGTCTCCCGGAGGGAGACAAATGTTGTCTCCCGGAGGGAGACAAAGGTTGTCTCCCGGAGGGAGAAAAATGTTGTCTCCCAGAGGGAGAAAAAGGTTGTCTCCCGGAGGGAGACAAAGGTTGTCTCCCGGAGGGAGACAAATGTTGTCTCCCGGAGGGAGACAAATGTTGTCTCCCGGAGGGAGACAAAGTTTGTCTCCCGGAGGGAGACAGTTTTTCTCATAGAGGGAGACAAATGTTGTCTCCCGGGGGGAGACAAATGTTGTCTCCCGGAGGGAGACAAATGTTATCTCCTGGAGGGAGACAAATGTTGTCTCCCGGAGGGAGACAAATGTCGTCACCCGGAGGGAGACAAAGGTTGTCTCCCGGAGGGAGACAGTTTGTCTCATAGAGGAAGACAAATGTTGTCTCCGGAGGGAGACAACTGTTGTCTCCCGGAGGGAGACAAAGGTTGTCTTCCGGAGGGAGACAGTTTGTCTCATAGAGGGAGACAAATGTTGTCTCCCGGAGGGAGACAAAGTTTGTCTCCCGGAGGGAGACAGTTTGTCTCATAGAGGGAGACAAATATTGTCTCCCGGGGGGAGACAAATGTTGTCTCCCGGAGAGAGACAAATGTTGTCACCCGGAGGGAGACAAAGGTTGTCTCCCGGAGGGAGACAAATGTTGTCTCCGGAGGGAGAAAAAGGTTGTCTCCCGGAGGAAGACAAATGTTGTCTCCCGGAGGGAGAAAAAGGTTGTCCCCCGGAGGCAGACAAAGGTTGTCTCCCGGAGGGAGACAAATGTTGTCTCCCGGAGGGAGACGAATGTTGTCTCCCGCAGGGAGACAAAGTTTGTCTCCCGGAGGGAGACAGTTTGTCTCATAGAGGAAGACAAATGTTGTCTCCAGAGGGAGACAAATGTTGTCGCCCGGAGGGAGACAAATGTTGTCTCCCGGAGGGAGACAAAAGTTGTCTCCCGCAGGGAGACAAATGTTGTCTCCCGGAGGGAGACAAAGGTTGTCTCCCGGAGGGAGACAAAGGTTGTCTCCCGGAGGGAGACAAATGTTGTCTCCCGGAGGGAGACAAAGGTTGTCTCCCGGAGGGAGACAAAGGTTGTCTCCCGGAGGGAGACAAATGTTGTCTCCCGGAGGGAGACAAATGTTGTCTCCCGGAGGGAGACAAAGTTTGTCTCCCGGAGGGAGACAACTGTTGTCTCCCGGAGGGAGACAAAGGTTGTCTCCCGGAGGGAGACAAATGTTGTCTCCCGGAGGGAGACAAATGTTGTCTCCCGGAGGGAGACATTTTGTCTCCTGGAGGGAGACAAATGTTGTCTCCCGGAGGGAGACAAAGGTTGTCTCCCGGAGGGTGACAAATGTTGTCTCCCGGAGGGAGACAAATGTTGTTTCCGGAGGGAGACAAAGGTTGTCTCCCGGAGGGAGACAAATGTTGTCTCCCGGAGGGAGAAAAAGGTTGTCTCCCGGAGGGAGACAAATGTTGTCTCCCGGAGGGAGACAAAGGTTGTCTCCCGGAGGGAGAAAAATGTTGTCTCCCAGAGGGAGAAAAAGGTTGTCTCCCGGAGGGAGACAAAGGTTGTCTCCCGGAGGGAGACAAATGTTGTCTCCCGGAGGGAGACAAATGTTGTCTCCCGGAGGGAGACAAAGTTTGTCTCCCGGAGGGAGACAGTTTGTCTCATAGAGGGAGACAAATGTTGTCTCCCGGGGGGAGACAAATGTTATCTCCTGGAGGGAGACAAATGTTGTCTCCCGGAGGGAGACAAATGTTGTCACCCGGAGGGAGACAAAGGTTGTCTCCCGGAGGGAGACAGTTTGTCTCATAGAGGAAGACAAATGTTGTCTCCGGAGGGAGACAACTGTTGTCTCCCGGAGGGAGACAAAGGTTGTCTTCCGGAGGGAGACAGTTTGTCTCATAGAGGGAGACAAATGTTGTCTCCCGGAGGGAGACAAAGTTTGTCTCCCGGAGGGAGACAGTTTGTCTCATAGAGGGAGACAAATATTGTCTCCCGGGGGGAGACAAATGTTGTCTCCCGGAGAGAGACAAATGTTGTCACCCGGAGGGAGACAAAGGTTGTCTCCCGGAGGGAGACAAATGTTGTCTCCGGAGGGAGAAAAAGGTTGTCTCTCGGAGGAAGACAAATGTTGTCTCCCGGAGGGAGAAAAAGGTTGTCCCCCGGAGGCAGACAAAGGTTGTCTCCCGGAGGGAGACAAATGTTGTCTCCCGGAGGGAGACGAATGTTGTCTCCCGCAGGGAGACAAAGTTTGTCTCCCGGAGGGAGACAGTTTGTCTCATAGAGGAAGACAAATGTTGTCTCCGGAGGGAGACAAATGTTGTCGCCCGGAGGGAGACAAATGTTGTCTCCCGGAGGGAGACAAAGGTTGTCTCCCGGAGGGAGACAAAGGTTGTCTCCCGGAGGGAGACAAATGTTGTCTCCCGGAGGGAGACAAAGGTTGTCTCCCGGAGGGAGACAAAGGTTGTCTCCCGGAGGGAGACAAATGTTGTCTCCCGGAGGGAGACAAATGTTGTCTCCCGGAGGGAGACAAAGTTTGTCTCCCGGAGGGAGACAACTGTTGTCTCCCGGAGGGAGAAGAATGTTGTCTCCCGGAGGGAGACAAAGGTTGTCTCCCGGAGGGTGACAAATGTTGTCTCCCGGAGGGAGACAAATGTTGTCTCCGGAGGGAGACAAAGGTTGTCTCCCGGAGGGAGACAAATGTTGTCTCCCGGAGGGAGACAAAGGTTGTCTCCCGGAGGGAGACATTAGGTTGTCTCCCGGAGGGAGACAAAGGTTGTCTCCCGGAGGGAGACAAATGTTGTCTCCGGAGGGAGACAAAGGTTGTCTCCCGGAGGGAAACAAATGTTGTCTCCCAAAGGGAGACATTAGGTTGTCTCCCGGAGGGAGACAAAGGTTGTCTCCCGGAGGGAGACAAATGTTGTCTCCGGAGGGAGACAAAGGTTGTCTCCCGGAGGGAAACAAATGTTGTCTCCCGGAGGGAGACAAAGGTTGTCTCCCGGAGGGAGACAAATGTTGTCTCCCGGAGGGAGACAAAGGTTGTCTCCCGGAGGGAGACAAAGGTTGTCTCCCGGAGGGAGACAGTTTGTCTCATAGAGGAAGACAAATGTTGTCTCCGGAGGGAGACAACTGTTGTCTCCCGGAGGGAGACAAAGGTTGTCTTCCGGAGGGAGACAGTTTGTCTCATAGAGGGAGACAAATGTTGTCTCCCGGAGGGAGACAAAGTTTGTCTCCCGGAGGGAGACAGTTTGTCTCATAGAGGGAGACAAAGGTTGTCTCCCGGAGGGAGACAAATGTTGTCTCCGGAGGGAGACAAAGGTTGTCTCCCGGAGGGAAACAAATGTTGTCTCCCGGAGGGAGACATTAGGTTGTCTCCCGGAGGGAGACAAAGGTTGTCTCCCGGAGGGAGACAAATGTTGTCTCCGGAGGGAGACAAAGGTTGTCTCCCGGAGGGAAACAAATGTTGTCTCCCGGAGGGAGACAAAGGTTGTCTCCCGGAGGGAGACAAATGTTGTCTCCCGGAGGGAGACAAAAGTTGTCTCCCGGAGGGAGACAAAGGTTGTCTCCCGGAGGGAGACAAAGGTTGTCTCCCGGAGGGAGACAAAGGTTGTCTCCCGGAGGGAGACAAATGTTGTCTCCCGGAGGGAGACAAATGTTGTCTCCCGGAGTGAGACAAAGTTTGTCTCCCGGAGGGAGACAACTGTTGTCTCCCGGACTGAGACAAAGGTTGTCTCCCGGAGGGAGACAGTTTGTCTCATAGAGGGAGACAAATGTTTTCTCCCGGAGGGAGACAAATGTTGTCACCCGGAGGGAGACAATGTTGTCTCCCGGAGGGAGACAAAGGTTGTCTCCCGGAGGGTGACAAATGTTGTCTCCCGGAGGGAGACAAATGTTGTCTCCGGAGGGAGACAAAGGTTGTCTCCCGGAGGGAGACAAATGTTGTCTCCCGGAGGGAGACAAAGGTTGTCTCCCGGAGGGAGACAAATGTTGTCTCCCGGAGGGAGACAAAGGTTGTCTCCCGGAGGGAGAAAAATGTTGTATCCCAGAGGGAGAAAAAGGTTGTCTCCCGGAGGGAGACAAAGGTTGTCTCCCGGAGGGAGACAAATGTTGTCTCCCGGAGGGAGACAAATGTTGTCTCCCGGAGGGAGACAAAGTTTGTCTCCCGGAGGGAGACAGTTTGTCTCAATAGAGGGAGACAAATGTTGTCTCCCGGGGGGAGACAAATGTTGTCTCCCGGAGGGAGACAAATGTTGTCTCCTGGAGGGAGACAAATGTTGTCTCCCGGAGGGAGACAAATGTTGTCACCCGGAGGGAGACAAAGGTTGTCTCCCGGAGGGAGACAGTTTGTCTCATAGAGGAAGACAAATGTTGTCTCCGGAGGGAGACAACTGTTGTCTCCCGGAGGGAGACAAAGGTTGTCTTCCGGAGGGAGACAGTTTGTCTCATAGAGGGAGACAAATGTTGTCTCCCGGAGAGAGACAAATGTTGTCTTCTGGTGGGAGACAAATGTTGTCTCCCGGAGGGAGACAAATGTTGTCACCCGGAGGGAGACATAGGTTGTCTCCCGGAGGGAGACAAAGGTTGTCCCCCGGAGGAAGACAAATGTTGTCTCCCGGAGGGAGAAAAAGGTTGTCTCCCGGAGGGAGACAAAGGTTGTCTCCCGGAGGGAGACAAATGTTGTCTCCCGGAGGGAGACGAATGTTGTCTCCCGAAGGGAGACAAAGTTTGTCTGCCGGAGGGAGACAGTTTGTCTCATAGAGGAAGACAAATGTTGTCTCCGGAGGGAGACAAATGTTGTCGCCCGGAGGGAGACAAAGGTTGTCTCCCGGAGGGAGACAAAGGTTGTCTCCCGGAGGGAGACAAAGGTTGTCTCCCGGAGGGAGACAAATGTTGTCTCCCGGAGGGAGACAAATGTTGTCTCCCGGAGTGAGACAAAGTTTGTCTCCCGGAGGGAGACAACTGTTGTCTCCCGGAGGGAGACAAAGGTTGTCTCCCGGAGGGAGACAGTTTGTCTCATAGAGGGAGACAAATGTTTTCTCCCGGAGGGAGACAAAGGTTGTCTCCCGGAGGGAGACAAATGTTGTCTCCCGGAAGGAGACAAATGTTGTCTCCCGGAGGGAGACATTTTGTCTCCTGGAGGGAGACAAATGTTGTCTCCCGGAGGGAGACAAAGGTTGTCTCCCGGAGGGTGACAAATGTTGTCTCCCGGAGGGAGACAAATGTTGTCTCCGGAGGGAGACAAAGGTTGTCTCCCGGAGGGAGACAAATGTTGTCTCCCGGAGGGAGACAAAGGTTGTCTCCCGGAGGGAGACAAATGTTGTCTCCCGGAGGGAGACAAAGGTTGTCTCCCGGAGGGAGAAAAATGTTGTCTCCCAGAGGGAGAAAAAGGTTGTCTCCCGGAGGGAGACAAATGTTGTCTCCCGGAGGGAGACAAATGTTGTCTCCCGGAGGGAGACAAATGTTGTCTCCCGGAGGGAGACAAAGTTTGTCTCCCGGAGGGAGACAGTTTGTCTCATAGAGGGAGACAAATGTTGTCTCCCGGGGGGAGACAAATGTTGTCTCCCGGAGGGAGACAAATGTTATCTCCTGGAGGGAGACAAAGGTTGTCTCCCGGAGGGAGACAAATGTTGTCTCCGGAGGGAGACAAAGGTTGTCTCCCGGAGGGAAACAAATGTTGTCTCCCGGAGGGAGACAAAGGTTGTCTCCCGGAGGGAGACAAAGGTTGTCTCCCGGAGGGAGACAGTTTGTCTCATAGAGGAAGACAAATGTTGTCTCCGGAGGGAGACAACTGTTGTCTCCCGGAGGGAGACAAAGGTTGTCTTCCGGAGGGAGACAGTTTGTCTCATAGAGGGAGACAAATGTTGTCTCCCGGAGGGAGACAAAGTTTGTCTCCCGGAGGGAGACAGTTTGTCTCATAGAGGGAGACAAATATTGTCTCCCGGGGGGAGACAAATGTTGTCTCCCGGAGAGAGACAAATGTTGTCACCCGGAGGGAGACAAAGGTTGTCTCCCGGAGGGAGACAAATGTTGTCTCCGGAGGGAGACAAAGGTTGTCTCCCGGAGGGAAACAAATGTTGTCTCCCGGAGGGAGACAAAGGTTGTCTCCCGGAGGGAGACAAATGTTGTCTCCCGGAGGGAGACAAAAGTTGTCTCCCGGAGGGACACAAAGGTTGTCTCCCGGAGGAAGACAAATGTTGTCTCCCGGAGGGAGAAAAAGGTTGTCCCCCGGAGGCAGACAAAGGTTGTCTCCCGGAGGGAGACAAATGTTGTCTCCCGGAGGGAGACGAATGTTGTCTCCCGCAGGGAGACAAAGTTTGTCTCCCGGAGGGAGACAGTTTGTCTCATAGAGGAAGACAAATGTTGTCTCCGGAGGGAGACAAATGTTGTCGCCCGGAGGGAGACAAATGTTGTCTCCCGGAGGGAGACAAAAGTTGTCTCCCGCACGGAGACAAATGTTGTCTCCCGGAGGGAGACAAAGGTTGTCTCCCGGAGGGAGACAAAGGTTGTCTCCCGGAGGGAGACAAATGTTGTCTCCCGGAGGGAGACAAAGGTTGTCTCCCGGAGGGAGACAAAGGTTGTCTCCCGGAGGGAGACTAATGTTGTCTCCCGGAGGGAGACAAATGTTGTCTCCCGGAGGGAGACAAAGTTTGTCTCCCGGAGGGAGACAACTGTTGTCTCCCGGAGGGAGACAAATGTTGTCTCCCGGAGGGAGACAAAGGTTGTCTCCCGGAGGGTGACAAATGTTGTTTCCCGGAGGGAGACAAATGTTGTCTCCGGAGGGAGACAAAGGTTGTCTCCCGGAGGGAGACAAATGTTGTCTCCCGGAGGGAGACAAAGGTTGTCTCCCGGAGGGAGACATTAGGTTGTCTCCCGGAGGGAGACAAAGGTTGTCTCCCGGAGGGAGACAAATGTTGTCTCCGGAGGGAGACAAAGGTTGTCTCCCGGAGGGAAACAAATGTTGTCTCCCGGAGGGAGACATTAGGTTGTCTCCCGGAGGGAGACTAATGTTGTCTCCCGGAGGGAGACAAATGTTGTCTCCCGGAGGGAGACAAAGTTTGTCTCCCGGAGGGAGACAACTGTTGTCTCCCGGAGGGAGACAAATGTTGTCTCCCGGAGGGAGACAAAGGTTGTCTCCCGGAGGGTGACAAATGTTGTCTCCCGGAGGGAGACAAATGTTGTCTCCGGAGGGAGACAAAGGTTGTCTCCCGGAGGGAGACAAATGTTGTCTCCCGGAGGGAGACAAAGGTTGTCTCCCGGAGGGAGACATTAGGTTGTCTCCCGGAGGGAGACAAAGGTTGTCTCCCGGAGGGAGACAAATGTTGTCTCCGGAGGGAGACAAAGGTTGTCTCCCGGAGGGAAACAAATGTTGTCTCCCGGAGGGAGACATTAGGTTGTCTCCCGGAGGGAGACAAAGGTTGTCTCCCGGAGGGAGACAAATGTTGTCTCCGGAGGGAGACAAAGGTTGTCTCCCGGAGGGAAACAAATGTTGTCTCCCGGAGGGAGACAAAGGTTGTCTCCCGGAGGGAGACAAATGTTGTCTCCCGGAGGGAGACAAAAGTTGTCTCCCGGAGGGAGACAAAGGTTGTCTCCCGGAGGAAGACAAATGTTGTCTCCCGGAGGGAGAAAAAGGTTGTCTCCTGGAGGGAGACAAAGGTTGTCTCCCGGAGGGAGACAAATGTTGTCTCCCGGAGGGAGACGAATGTTGTCTCCCGGAGGGAGACAAAGGTTGTCTCCCGGAGGGAGACAGTTTGTCTCATAGAGGGAGACAAATGATTTCTCCCGGAGGGAGACAAAGGTTGTCTCCCGGAGGGAGACAAATGTTGTCTCCCGGAGGGAGACAAATGTTGTCTCCTGGAGGGAGACATTTTGTCTCCTGGAGGGAGACAAATGTTGTCTCCCGGAGGGAGACAAAGGTTGTCTCCCGGAGGGTGACAAATGTTGTCTCCCGGAGGGAGACAAATGTTGTCTCCGGAGGGAGACAAAGGTTGTCTCCCGGAGGGAGACATTAGGTTGTCTCCCGGAGGGAGACAAAGGTTGTCTCCCGGAGGGAGACAAATGTTGTCTCCGGAGGGAGACAAAGGTTGTCTCCCGGAGGGAAACAAATGTTGTCTCCCGGAGGGAGACATTAGGTTGTCTCCCGGAGGGAGACAAAGGTTGTCTCCCGGAGGGAGACAAATGTTGTCTCCGGAGGGAGACAAAGGTTGTCTCCCGGAGGGAAACAAATGTTGTCTCCCGGAGGGAGACAAAGGTTGTCTCCCGGAGGGAGACAAATGTTGTCTCCCGGAGGGAGACAAAAGTTGTCTCCCGGAGGGAGACAAAGGTTGTCTCCCGGAGGAAGACAAATGTTGTCTCCCGGAGGGAGAAAAAGGTTGTCTCCTGGAGGGAGACAAAGGTTGTCTCCCGGAGGGAGACAAATGTTGTCTCCCGGAGGGAGACGAATGTTGTCTCCCGCAGGGAGACAAAGTTTGTCTCCCGGAGGGAGACAGTTTGTCTCATAGAGGAAGACAAATGTTGTCTCCGGAGGGAGACAAATGTTGTCGCCCGGAGGGAGACAAATGTTGTCTCCCGGAGGGAGACAAAAGTTGTCTCCCGCAGGGAGACAAATGTTGTCTCCCGGAGGGAGACAAAGGTTGTCTCCCGGAGGGAGACAAAGGTTGTCTCCCGGAGGGAGACAAATGTTGTCTCCCGGAGGGAGACAAAGGTTGTCTCCCGGAGGGAGACAAATGTTGTCTCCCGGAGGGAGACAAATGTTGTCTCCCGGAGGGAGACAAAGTTTGTCTCCCGGAGGGAGACAACTGTTGTCTCCCGGAGGGAGACAAAGGTTGTCTCCCGGAGGGAGACAGTTTGTCTCATAGAGGGAGACAAATGTTTTCTCCCGGAGGTAGACAAAGGTTGTCTCCCGGAGGGAGACAAATGTTGTCTCCCGGAGGGAGACAAATGTTGTCTCCCGGAGGGAGACATTTTGTCTCCTGGAGGGAGACAAATGTTGTCTCCCGGAAGGAGACAAAGGTTGTCTCCCGGAGGGTGACAAATGTTGTCTCCCGGAGGGAGACAAATGTTGTCTCCGGAGGGAGACAAAGGTTGTCTCCCGGAGGGAGACAAATGTTGTCTCCCGGAGGGAGACAAAGATTGTCTCCCGGAGGGAGACAAATGTTGTCTCCCGGAGGGAGAAAAAGCATGTCTCCCGGAGGGAGACAAAGGTTGTCTCCCGGAGGGAGACAAATGTTGTCTCCCGGAGGGAGACAAATGTTGTCTCCCGGAGGGAGACAAAGTTTGTCTCCCGGAGGGAGACAGTTTGTCTCATAGAGGGAGACAAATGTTGTCTCCCGGGGGGAGACAAATGTTGTCTCCCGGAGGGAGACAAATGTTGTCTCCTGGAGGGAGACAAATGTTGTCTCCCGGAGGGAGACAAATGTTGTCACCCGGAGGGAGACAAAGGTTGTCTCCCGGAGGGAGACAGTTTGTCTCATAGAGGAAGACAAATGTTGTCTCCGGAGGGAGACAAATGTTGTCGCCCGGAGGGAGACAAATGTTGTCTCCCGGAGGGAGACAAAAGTTGTCTCCCGGAGGGAGACAAATGTTGTCTCCTGGTGGGAGACAAAGGTTGTCTCCCGGAGGGAGACAAAGGTTGTCTCCCGGAGGGAGACAAAGGTTGTCTCCCGGAGGGAGACAAATGTTGTCTCCCGGAGGGAGACAAATGTTGTCTCCCGGAGGGAGACAAAGTTTGTCTCCCGGAGGGAGACAACTGTTGTCTCCCGGAGGGAGACAAAGGTTGTCTCCCTGAGGGAGACAGTTTGTCTCATAGAGGGAGACAAATGTTGTCTCCCGGAGGGAGACAAAGGTTGTCTCACGGAGGGTGACAAATGTTGTCTCCCGGAGGGAGACAAATGTTGTCTCCGGAGGGAGACAAAGGTTGTCTCCCGGAGGGAGACAAATGTTGTCTCCCGGAGGGAGACAAAGGTTGTCTCCCGGAGGGAGACAAAGGTTGTCTCCCGGAGGGAGACAAATGTTGTCTCCCGGAGGGAGACAAATGTTGTCTCCCGGAGGGAGACAACTGTTGTCTCCCGGAGGGAGACATAGGTTGTCTCCCGGAGAGAGACAGTTTGTCTCATAGAGGGAGACAAATGTTTTCTCCCGGAGGGAGACAAAGGTTGTCTCCCGGAGGGAGACAAATGTTGTCTCCCGGAGGGAGACAAATGTTGTCTCCCGGAGGGAGACATTTTGTCTCCTGGAGGGAGACAAATGTTGTCTCTTGGAGGGAGACAAAGGTTGTCTCCCGGAGGGTGACAAATGTTGTCTCCTGGAGGGAGACAAATGTTGTCTCCCGGAGGGAGACAAATGTTGTCACCCGGAGGGAGACAAAGGTTGTCTCCCGGAGGGAGACAGTTTGTCTCATAGAGGAAGACAAATGTTGTCTCCGGAGGGAGACAAATGTTGTCGCCCGGAGGGAGACAAATGTTGTCTCCCGGAGGGAGACAAAAGTTGTCTCCCGGAGGGAGACAAATGTTGTCTCCAGGAGGGAGACAAAGGTTGTCTCCCGGAGGGAGACAAAGGTTGTCTCCTGGAGGGAGACAAAGGTTGTCTCCCGGAGGGAGACAAATGTTGTCTCCCGGAGGGAGACAAAGTTTGTCTCCCGGAGGGAGACAACTGTTGTCTCCCGAAGGGAGACAAAGGTTGTCTCCCGGAGGGAGACAGTTTGTCTCATAGAGGGAGACAAATGTTGTCTCCCGGAGGGAGACAAAGGTTGTCTCCCGGAGGGAGACAAAGGTTGTCTCCCGGAGGGAGACAAATGTTGTCTCCCGGAGGGAGACAAATGTTGTCTCCCGGAGGGAGACAAAGTTTGTCTCCCGGAGGGAGACAACTGTTGTCTCCCGGAGGGAGACATAGGTTGTCTCCCGGAGAGAGACAGTTTGTCTCATAGAGGGAGACAAATGTTTTCTCCCGGAGGGAGACAAAGGTTGTCTCCCGGAGGGAGACAAATGTTGTCTCCCGGAGGGAGACAAATGTTGTCTCCCGGAGGGAGACATTTTGTCTCCTGGAGGGAGACAAATGTTGTCTCTTGGAGGGAGACAAAGGTTGTCTCCCGGAGGGTGACAAATGTTGTCTCCTGGAGGGAGACAAATGTTGTCTCCCGGAGGGAGACAAATGTTGTCACCCGGAGGGAGACAAAGGTTGTCTCCCGGAGGGAGACAGTTTGTCTCATAGAGGAAGACAAATGTTGTCTCCGGAGGGAGACAAATGTTGTCGCCCGGAGGGAGACAAATGTTGTCTCCCGGAGGGAGACAAAAGTTGTCTCCCGGAGGGAGACAAATGTTGTCTCCAGGAGGGAGACAAAGGTTGTCTCCCGGAGGGAGACAAAGGTTGTCTCCCGGAGGGAGACAAAGGTTGTCTCCCGGAGGGAGACAAATGTTGTCTCCCGGAGGGAGACAAAGTTTGTCTCCCGGAGGGAGACAACTGTTGTCTCCCGAAGGGAGACAAAGGTTGTCTCCCGGAGGGAGACAGTTTGTCTCATAGAGGGAGACAAATGTTGTCTCCCGGAGGGAGACAAAGGTTGTCTCCCGGAGGGAGACAAAGGTTGTCTCCCGGAGGGAGACAAATGTTGTCTCCCGGAGGGAGACAAATGTTGTCTCCCGGAGGGAGACAAAGTTTGTCTCCCGGAGGGAGACAACTGTTGTCTCCCGGAGGGAGACAAAGGTTGTCTCCCTGAGGGAGACAGTTTGTCTCATAGAGGGAGACAAATGTTGTCTCCCGGAGGGAGACAAAGGTTGTCTCACGGAGGGTGACAAATGTTGTCTCCCGGAGGGAGACAAATGTTGTCTCCGGAGGGAGACAAAGGTTGTCTCCCGGAGGGAGACAAATGTTGTCTCCCGGAGGGAGACAAAGGTTGTCTCCCGGAGGGAAACAAAGGTTGTCTCCCGGAGGGAGACAAATGTTGTCTCCCGGAGGGAGACAAATGTTGTCTCCCGGAGGGAGACAACTGTTGTCTCCCGGAGGGAGACATAGGTTGTCTCCCGGAGAGAGACAGTTTGTCTCATAGAGGGAGACAAATGTTTTCTCCCGGAGGGAGACAAAGGTTGTCTCCCGGAGGGAGACAAATGTTGTCTCCCGGAGGGAGACAAATGTTGTCTCCCGGAGGGAGACATTTTGTCTCCTGGAGGGAGACAAATGTTGTCTCTTGGAGGGAGACAAAGGTTGTCTCCCGGAGGGTGACAAATGTTGTCTCCTGGAGGGAGACAAATGTTGTCTCCCGGAGGGAGACAAATGTTGTCACCCGGAGGGAGACAAAGGTTGTCTCCCGGAGGGAGACAGTTTGTCTCATAGAGGAAGACAAATGTTGTCTCCGGAGGGAGACAAATGTTGTCGCCCGGAGGGAGACAAATGTTGTCTCCCGGAAGGAGACAAAAGTTGTCTCCCGGAGGGAGACAAATGTTGTCTCCAGGAGGGAGACAAAGGTTGTCTCCCGGAGGGAGACAAAGGTTGTCTCCCGGAGGGAGACAAAGGTTGTCTCCCGGAGGGAGACAAAGGTTGTCTCCCGGAGGGAGACAAAGGTTGTCTCCCGGAGGGAGACAAATGTTGTCTCCCGGAGGGAGACAAAGTTTGTCTCCCGGAGGGAGACAACTGTTGTCTCCCGAAGGGAGACAAAGGTTGTCTCCCGGAGGGAGACAGTTTGTCTCATAGAGGGAGACAAATGTTGTCTCCCGGAGGGAGACAAAGGTTGTCTCCCGGAGGGAGAAAAAGGTCTTCTCCCTGAGGGAGACAAAGGTTGTCTCCCGGAGGGAGACAAATGTTGTCTCCCGGAGGGAGACTAATGTTGTCTCCCGGAGGGAGACAAAGTTTGTCTCCCGGAGGGAGACAAATGTTGTCTCCCGGAGGTAGACAAAGTTTGTCTCTCGGAGGGAGACAGTTTGTCTCATAGAGGGAGACAAATATTGTCTCCCGGGGGGAGACAAATGTTGTCTCCCGGAGAGAGACAAATGTTGTCTTCAGGAGGGAGACAAATGTTGTCTCCCGGAGGGAGACAAATGTTGTCACCCGGAGGGAGACAAAGGTTGTCTCCCGGAGGGAGACAGTTTGTCTCATAGAGGGAGACAAATGTTGTCTCCCGGAGGGAGACAAATGTTGTCTCCCGGAGGGAGACAAAGGTTGTCTCCCGGAGGGAGACAAATGTTGTCTCCTGGAGGGAGACAAAAGTTGTCTCCCGGAGGGAGACAAAGGTTCTCTCCCGGAGGAAGACAAATGTTGTCTCCCGGAGGGAGAAAAAGGTTGTCTCCCGGAGGGAGACAAAGGTTGTCTCCCGGAGGGAGACAAATGTTGTCTCCCGGAGGGAGACAAATGTTGTCTCCCGGAGGGAGACAAATGTTGTCACCCGGAGGGAGACAAAGGTCGTCTCCCGGAGGGAGACAAATGTTGTCTCCCGGAGGGAGACAAAGGTTGTCTCCCGGAGGGAGAAAAAGGTTGTCTCCCGGAGGGAGACAAAGGTTGTCTCCCGGAGGGAGACAAATGTTGTCTCCGGAGGGAGACAAAGGTTGTCTCCCGGAGGGAGACAAATGTTGTCTCCCAGAGGGAGACAAAGGTTGTCTCCCGGAGGGAGACAAATGTTGTCTCCCGGAGGGAGACAAAGGTTGTCTCCCGGAGGGAGACAAAGGTTGTCTCCCGGAGGGAGACAAAGGTTGTCTCCCGGAGGGAGACAAAGGTTGTCTCCCGGAGGGAGACAAAGGTTGTCTCCCGGAGGGAGACAAAGGTTGTCTCCCGGAGGGAGACAAAGGTTGTCTCCCGGAGGGAGACAAAGGTTATCTCCCGGAGGGAGACAAATGTTGTCTCCAGGAGGGAGACAAAGGTTGTCTCCCGGAGGGAGACAAATGTTGTCTCCCGGAGGGAGACAAATGTTGTCTCCCGGAGGGAGACAAAGGTTGTCTCCCGGAGGGAGAAAAAGGTTGTCTCCCGGAGGGAGACAAAGGTTGTCTCCCGGAGGGAGACAAAGGTTGTCTCCCGGAGGGAGACAAATGTTGTCTCCGGAGGGAGACAAAGGTTGTCTCCCGGAGGGAGACAAATGTTGTCTCCCGGAGGGAGACAAAGGTTGTCTCCCGGAGGGAGACAAATGTTGTCTCCCGGAGGGAGACAAAGGTTGTCTCCCGGAGGGAGACAAAGGTTGTCTCCCGGAGGGAGACAAATGTTGTCTCCCGGAGGGAGACAAATGTTGTCTCCCGGAGGGAGACAAAGTTTGTCTCCCGGAGGGAGACAGTTTGTCTCATAGAGGGAGACAAATGTTGTCTCCCGGGGGGAGACAAATGTTGTCTCCCGGAGGGAGACAGTTTGTCTCATAGAGGGAGACAAATGTTGTCTCCCGGAGGGAGACAAATGTTGTCTCCCGGAGGGAGACAAAAAGTTGTCTCCCGGAGGGAGACAAAGGTTGTGTCCCGGAGGTAGACAAATGTTGTCTCCGGAGGGAGACAAAGGTTGTCTCCCGGAGGGAGACAAATGTTGTCTCCCGGAGGGAGACAAAGGTTGTCTCCCGGAGGGAGACAAAGGTTGTCTCCCGGAGGAAGACAAATGTTGTCTCCCGGAGGGAGAAAAAGGTTGTCTCCCGGAGGGAGACAAAGGTTGTCTCCCGGAGGGAGACAAATGTTGTCTCCCGGAGGGAGACAAATGTTGTCTCCCGGAGGGAGACAAAGTTTGTCTCCCGGAGGGAGACAGTTTGTCTCATAGAGGGAGACAAATGTTGTCTCCCGGGGGGAGACAAATGTTGTCTCCCGGAGAGAGACAAATGTTGTCTTCTGGAGGGAGACAAATGTTGTCTCCCGGAGGGAGACAAATTTTGTCACCCGGAGGGAGACAAAGGTTGTCTCCCGTAGGGAGACAGTTTGTCTCATAGAGGGAGACAAATGTTGTCTCCCGGAGGGAGACAAAGGTTGTCTCCCGGAGGAAGACAAATGTTGTCTCCCGGAGGGAGACAAAGTTTGTCTCCCGGAGGGAGACAGTTTGTCTCATAGAGGGAGACAAATGTTGTCTCCCGGGGGAGACAAATGTTGTCTCCCGGAGAGAGACAAATGTTGTCTTCTGGAGGGAGACAAATTTTGTCTACCCGGAGGGAGACAAATGTTGTCACCCAGAGGGAGACAAAGGTTGTCTCCCGGAGGGAGACAGTTTGTCTCATAGAGGGAGACAAATGTTGTCTCCCGGAGGGACACAAAGGTTGTCTCCCGGAGGAAGACAAATGTTGTCTCCCGGAGGGAGACAAAGGTTGTCTCCCGGAGGGAGACAAATGTTGTCTCCCGGAGGGAGACAGTTTGTCTCATAGAGGGAGACAAATGTTGTCTCCCGGGGGGAGACAAATGTTGTCTCCCGGAGGGAGACAAATGTTGTCACCCGGAGGGAGACAAAGATTGTCTCCCGGAGGGAGACAGTTTGTCTCATAGAGAGAGACAAATGTTGTCTCCCGGAGGGAGACAAATGTTGTCTCCCGGAGGGAGACAGTTTGTCTCATAGAGGGAGACAAATGTTGTCTCCCGGAGGGAGACAAATGTTGTCTCCCGGAGGGAGACAAATGTTGTCTCCCGGAGGGAGACAAAAGGTTGTCTCCCGGAGGGAGACAAAGGTTGTCTCCCGGAGGTAGACAAATGTTGTCTCCGGAGGGAGACAAAGGTTGTCTCCCGGAGGGAGACAAATATTGTCTCCCGGAGGGAGACAAAGGTTGTCTCCCGGAGGGAGACAAAGGTTGTCTCCCGGAGGAAGACAAATGTTGTCTCCCGGAGGGAGAAAAAGGTTGTCTCCCGGAGGGAGGCAAAGGTTGTCTCCCGGAGGGAGACAAATGTTGTCTCCCGGAGGGAGACAAATGTTGTCTCCCGGAGGGAGACAAAGTTTGTCTCCCGGAGGGAGACAGTTTGTCTCATAGAGGGAGACAAATGTTGTCTCCCGGAGAGAGACAAATGTTGTCTTCTGGAGGGAGACAAATGTTGTCTCCCGGAGGGAGACAAATGTTGTCACCCGGAGGGAGACAAAGGTTGTCTCCCGGAGGGAGACAGTTTGTCTCATAGAGGGAGACAAATGTTGTCTCCCGGAGGGAGACAAAGGTTGTCTCCCGGAGGAAGACAAATGTTGTCTCCCGGAGGGAGACAAAGTTTGTCTCCCGGAGGGAGACAGTTTGTCTCATAGAGGGAGACAAATGATGTCTCCCGGGGGGAGACAAATGTTGTCTCCCGGAGGGAGACAAATGTTGTCACCCGGAGGGAGACAAAGGTTGTCTCCCGGAGGTAGACAAATGTTGTCTCCGGAGGGAGACAAAGGTTGTCTCCCGGAGGGAGACAAAGGTTGTCTTCTGGAGGGAGACAAATGTTGTCTCCCGGAGGGAGACAAATGTTGTCACCCGGAGGGAGACAAAGGTTGTCTCCCGGAGGGAGACAAATGTTGTCTCCCGGAGGGAGAAAAAGGTTGTCTCCCGGAGGGAGACAAAGGTTGTCTCCCGGAGGGAGACAAATGTTGTCTCCCGGAGGGAGACAAATGTTGTCTCCCGGAGGGAGACAAAGTTTGTCTCCCGGAGAGAGACAAAGGTTGTCTCCCGGAGGGAGACAGTTTGTCTCATAGAGGGAGACAAATGTTGTCTCCCGGGGGGAGACAAATGTTGTCTCCCGGAGAGAGACAAATGTTGTCTTCTGGAGGGAGACAAATGTTGTCTCCCGGAGGGAGACAAATGTTGTCACCCGGAGGGAGACAAAGGTTGTCTCCCGGAGGGAGACAGTTTGTCTCATAGAGGGAGACAAATGTTGTCTCCCGGAGGGAGACAAATGTTGTCTCCCGGAGGGAGACAAAGGTTGTCTCCCGGAGGGAGACAAATGTTGTCTCCTGGAGGGAGACAAAAGTTGTCTCCCGGAGGGAGACAAAGGTTGTCTCCCGGAGGAAGACAAATGTTGTCTCCCGGAGGGAGAAAAAGGTTGTCTCCCGGAGGGAGACAAAGGTTGTCTCCCGGAGGGAGACAAATGTTGTCTCCCGGAGGGAGACAAATGTTGTCTCCCGGAGGGAGACAAATGTTGTCAGTCGGAGGGAGACAAAGGTCGTCTCCCGGAGGGAGACAAATGTTGTCTCCCGGAGGGAGACAAAGGTTGTCTCCCGGAGGGAGAAAAAGGTTGTCTCCCGGAGGGAGACAAAGGTTGTCTCCCGGAGGGAGACAAATGTTGTCTCCGGAGGGAGACAAAGGTTGTCTCCCGGAGGGAGACAAATGTTGTCTCCGGAGGGAGACAAAGGTTGTCTCCCGGAGGGAGACAAATGTTGTCTCCCAGAGGGAGACAAAGGTTGTCTCCCGGAGGGAGACAAATGTTGTCTCCCGGAGGGAGACAAAGGTTGTCTCCCGGAGGGAGACAAAGGTTGTCTCCCGGAGGGAGACAAAGGTTGTCTCCCGGAGGGAGACAAAGGTTGTCTCCCGGAGGGAGACAAAGGTTGTCTCCCGGAGGGAGACAAAGGTTGTCTCCCGGAGGGAGACAAAGGTTGTCTCCCGGAGGGAGACAAAGGTTGTCTCCCGGAGGGAGACAAAGGTTGTCTCCCGGAGGGAGACAAATGTTGTCTCCAGGAGGGAGACAAAGGTTGTCTCCCGGAGGGAGACAAATGTTGTCTCCCGGAGGGAGACAAATGTTGTCTCCCGGAGGGAGACAAAGGTTGTCTCCCGGAGGGAGAAAAAGGTTGTCTCCCGGAGGGAGACAAAGGTTGTCTCCCGGAGGGAGACAAAGGTTGTCTCCCGGAGGGAGACAAATGTTGTCTCCGGAGGGAGACAAAGGTTGTCTCCCGGAGGGAGACAAAGGTTGTCTCCCGGAGGGAGACAAAGGTTGTCTCCCGGAGGGAGACAAAGGTTGTCTCCCGGAGGGAGACAGTTTGTCTCATAGAGGGAGACAAATGTTGTCTCCCGGAGGGAGACAAAGGTTGTCTCCCGGAGGGAGAAAAAGGTTGTCTCCCTGAGGGAGACAAAGGTTGTCTCCCGGAGGGAGACAAATGTTGTCTCCCGGAGGGAGACAAATTTTGTCTCCCGGAGGGAGACAAAGTTTGTCTCCCGGAGGGAGACAGTTTGTCTCATAGAGGGAGACAAATGTTGTCTCCCGGGGGGAGACAAATGTTGTCTCCCGGAGAGAGACAAATGTTGTCTTCTGGAGGGAGACAAATGTTGTCTCCCGGAGGGAGACAAATGTTGTCACCCGGAGGGAGACAAAGGTTGTCTCCCGGAGGGAGACAAATGTTGTCTCCCGGAGGGAGACAAAAGGTTGTCTCCCGGAGGGAGACAAAGGTTGTCTCCCGGAGGTAGACAAATGTTGTCTCCGGACGGAGACAAAGGTTGTCTCCCGGAGGGAGACAAATGTTGTCTCCCGGAGGGAGACAAAGGTTGTCTCCCGGAGGGAGACAAAGGTTGTCTCCTGGAGGAAGACAAATGTTGTCTCCCGGAGGGAGAAAAAGGTTGTCTCCCGGAGGGAGACAAAGGTTGTCTCCCGGAGGGAGACAAATGTTGTCTCCCGGAGGGAGACAAATGTTGTCTCCCGGAGGGAGACAAAGTTTGTCTCCCGGAGGGAGACAGTTTGTCTCATAGAGGGAGACAAATGTTGTCTCCCGGGGGGAGACAAATGTTGTCTCCCGGAGGGAGACAAATGTTGTCACCCGGAGGGAGACAAAGGTTGTCTCCCGGAGGGAGACAGTTTGTCTCATAGAGGGAGACAAATGTTGTCTCCCGGAGGGAGACAAATGTTGTCTCCCGGAGGGAGACAGTTTGTCTCATAGAGGGAGACAAATGTTGTCTCCCGGAGGGAGACAAATGTTGTCTCCCGGAGGGAGACAAAAGGTTGTCTCCCGGAGGGAGACAAAGGTTGTCTCCCGGAGGTAGACAAATGTTGTCTCCGGAGGGAGACAAAGGTTGTCTCCCGGAGGGAGACAAATGTTGTCTCCCGGAGGGAGAAAAAGGTTGTCTCCCGGAGGGAGACAAAGGTTGTCTCCCGGAGGGAGACAAATGTTGTCTCCCGGAGGGAGACAAATGTTGTCTCCCGGAGGGAGACAAAGTTTGTCTCCCGGAGGGAGACAGTTTGTCTCATAGAGGGAGACAAATGTTGTCTCCCGGGGGGAGACAAATGTTGTCTCCCGGAGAGAGACAAATGTTGTCTTCTGGAGGGAGACAAATGTTGTCTCCCGGAGGGAGACAAATTTTGTCACCCGGAGGGAGACAAAGGTTGTCTCCCGTAGGGAGACAGTTTGTCTCATAGAGGGAGACAAATGTTGTCTCCCGGAGGGAGACAAAGGTTGTCTCCCGGAGGAAGACAAATGTTGTCTCCCGGAGGGAGACAAAGTTTGTCTCCCGGAGGGAGACAGTTTGTCTCATAGAGGGAGACAAATGTTGTCTCCCGGGGGAGACAAATGTTGTCTCCCGGAGAGAGACAAATGTTGTCTTCTGGAGGGAGACAAATTTTGTCTACCCGGAGGGAGACAAATGTTGTCACCCGGAGGGAGACAAAGGTTGTCTCCCGGAGGGAGACAGTTTGTCTCATAGAGGGAGACAAATGTTGTCTCCCGGAGGGAGACAAAGGTTGTCTCCCGGAGGAAGACAAATGTTGTCTCCCGGAGGGAGACAAAGGTTGTCTCCCGGAGGGAGACAAATGTTGTCTCCCGGAGGGAGACAGTTTGTCTCATAGAGGGAGACAAATGTTGTCTCCCGGGGGGAGACAAATGTTGTCTCCCGGAGGGAGACAAATGTTGTCACCCGGAGGGAGACAAAGATTGTCTCCCGGAGGGAGACAGTTTGTCTCATAGAGAGAGGCAAATGTTGTCTCCCGGAGGGAGACAAATGTTGTCTCCCGGAGGGAGACAGTTTGTCTCATAGAGGGAGACAAATGTTGTCTCCCGGAGGGAGACAAAGGTTGTCTCCCGGAGGAAGACAAATGTTGTCTCCCGGAGGGAGAAAAAGGTTGTCTCCCGGAGGGAGACAAAGGTTGTCTCCCGGAGGGAGACAAATGTTGTCTCCCGGAGGGAGACAAATGTTGTCTCCCGGAGGGAGACAAAGTTTGTCTCCCGGAGGGAGACAGTTTGTCTCATAGAGGGAGACAAATGTTGTCTCCCGGGGGGAGACAAATGTTGTCTCCCGGAGAGAGACAAATGTTGTCTTCTGGAGGGAGACAAATGTTGTCTCCCGGAGGGAGACAAATGTTGTCACCCGGAGGGAGACAAAGGTTGTCTCCCGGAGGGAGACAGTTTGTCTCATAGAGGGAGACAAATGTTGTCTCCCGGAGGGAGACAAAGGTTGTCTCCCGGAGGAAGACAAATGTTGTCTCCCGGAGGGAGACAAATGTTGTCACCCGGAGGGAGACAAAGGTTGTCTCCCGGAGGGAGACAGTTTGTCTCATAGAGGGAGACAAAAGTTGTCTCCCGGAGGGAGACAAAGGTTGTCTCCCGGAGGAAGACAAATGTTGTCTCCCGGAGGGAGACAAAGTTTGTCTCCCGGAGGGAGACAGTTTGTCTCATAGAGGGAGACAAATGTTGTCTCCCGGGGGAGACAAATGTTGTCTCCCGGAGGGAGACAAATATTGTCTCCTGGAGGGAGACAAATGTTGTCTCCCGGAGGGAGACAAATGTTGTCACCCGGAGGGAGACAAAGGTTGTCTCACGGAGGGAGACAGTTTGTCTCATAGAGGGATTCAAATGTTGTCTCCCGGAGGGAGACAAATGTTGTCTCCCAGGGGGAGACAAAGGTTGTCTCCCGGAGGGAGACAAAGGTTGTCTCCCGGAGGGAGACAAATGTTGTCTCCCGGAGGGAGAAAAAGGTTGTCTCCCGGAGGGAGACAGTTTGTCTCATAGAGGGAGACAAATGTTGTCTCCCGGGGGGAGACAAATGTTGTCTCCCGGAGGGAGACAAATATTGTCTCCTGGAGGGAGACAAATGTTGTCTCCCGGAGGGAGACAAATGTTGTCTCCCGGAGGGAGACAAATGTTGTCACCCAGAGGGACACAAAGGTTGTCTCCCGGAGGGAGACAGTTTGTCTCATAGAGGGAGACAAATGTTGTCTCCCGGAGGGAGACAAATGTTGTCTCCCGGAGGGAGACAAATGTTGTCTCCCGGAGGGAGACAAATTTTGTCTCCCGGAGGGAGACAGTTTGTCTCATAGAGGGAGACAAATGTTGTCTCCCGGAGGGAGACAAATGTTGTCTCCCGGAGGGAGACAAATGTTGTCTCCCGGAGGGAGACAAAGGTTGTCTCCCGGAGGGAGAAAAAGGTTGTCTCCCGGAGGGAGAAAAATGTTGTCTCCCAAAGGGAGACAAAGGTTGTCTCCCGGAGGGAGACAAATGTTGTCACCCGGAGGGAGACAATGGGTTGTCTCCCGGAGGGAGACAGTTTGTCTCATAGAGGGAGACAAATGTTGTCTCCCGGAGGGAGACAAATGTTGTCTCCCGGAGGGAGACAAATGTTGTCTCCCGGAGGGAGACAAAGGTTGTCTCCCGGAGGGAGAAAAAGGTTGTCTCCCGGAGGGAGACAAAGGTTGTCTCCCGGAGGGAGACAAATGTTGTCTCCGGAGGGAGACAAAGGTTGTCTCCCGGAGGGAGACAAATGTTGTCTCCCGGAGGGAGACAAAGGTTGTCTCCCGGTGGGAGACAAATGTTGTCTCCCGGGGGGAGACAAAGGTTGTCTCCCGGAGGGAGACAAAGGTTGTCTCCCGGAGGGAGACAAATGTTGTCTCCCGGAGGGAGAAAAAGGTTGTCTCCCGGAGGGAGACAAAGGTTGTCTCCCGGAGGGAGACAAATGTTGTCTCCCGGAGGGAGACAAATGTTGTCTACCGGAGGGAGACAAAGTTTGTCTCCCGGAGGGAGACAGTTTGTCTCATAGGGGGAGACAAATGTTGTCTCCCGGGGGGAGACAAATTTTGTCTCCCGGAGGGAGACAAATATTGTCTCCTGGAGGGAGACAAATGTTGTCTCCCGGAGGGAGACAAATGTTGTCACCCAGAGGGAGACAAAGGTTGTCTCCCGGAGGGAGACAGTTTGTCTCATAGAGGGAGACAAATGTTGTCTCCCGGAGGGAGACAAATGTTGTCTCCCGGAGGGAGACAAATGTTGTCTCCCGGAGGGAGACAAAGGTTGTCTCCCGGAGGGAGAAAAAGGTTGTCTCCCGGAGGGAGACAAAGGTTGTCTCCCGGAGGGAGACAAATGTTGTCACCCGGAGGGAGACAATGGGTTGTCTCCCGGAGGGAGACAATGGGTTGTCTCCCGGAGGGAGACAATGGGTTGTCTCCCGGAGGGAGACAGTTTGTCTCATAGAGGGAGACAAATGTTGTCTCCCGGAGGGAGACAAATGTTGTCTCCCGGAGAAGAAAAATGTTGTCTCTCGGAGGGAGACAAAAGTTGTCTCCCGGAGGGAGACAAATGTTGTCTCCCGGAGGGAGACAAAGGTTGTCTCCCGGAGGGAGGCAAATGTTGTCTCCCGGAGGGAGACAAATGTTGTCTCCCGGAGGGAGACAAAGTTTGTCTCCAGGAGGGAGACAGTTTGTCTCATAGAGGGAGACAAGTGTTGTCTCCCGGAGGGAGACAAATGTGGTCTTCTGGAGGGAGACAAATGTTGTCTCCCGGAGGGAGACAAAGATTGTCTCCCGGAGGGAGACAAAGGTTGTCTCCCGGAGGGAGACAAATGTTGTCTCCCGATGGGATACAAAGGTTGTCTCCCGGAGGGAGACAAATGTTGTCTCCCGGAGGGAGACAAAGGTTGTCTCCCTGAGGGAGACAGTTTGTCTCCCGGAGGGAGACAAATGTGGTCTTCTGGAGGGAGACAAATGTTGTCTCCCGGAGGGAGACAAAGGTTGTCTCCCGGAGGGAGACAAAGGTTGTCTCCCGGAGGGAGACAAAGGTTGTCTCCCGGAGGGAGACAAATGTTGTCTCCCGATGGGATACAAAGGTTGTCTCCCGGAGGGAGACAAATGTTGTCTCCCGGAGGGAGACAAATGTGGTCTCCCGGAGGGAGACAAATGTGGTCTCCCGGAGGGAGACAAAGGTTGTCTCTCGGAGGGAGAAAAAGGTTGTCTCCCGGAGGGAGACAAAGGTTGTCTCCCAGAGGGAGACAAATGTTGTCTCCCGGAGGGAGACAAAGGTTGTCTCCCTGAGGGAGACAGTTTGTCTCATAGAGGGAGACAAATGTTGTCTCCCGGAGGGAGACAAATGTGGTCTCCCGGAGGGAGACAAAGGTTGTCTCCTGGTGGGAGACAAAGGTTGTCTCCCGGAGGGAGACAAATGTTGTCTCCCGGAGGGAGACAGTTTGTCTCATAGAGGGACACAAATGTTGTCTCCCGGAGGGAGACAAAGGTTGTCTCCCGGAGGGAGACAAAGGTTGTCTCATAGAGGGAGACAAATGTTGTCTCCCGGAGGGAGACAAATGTTGTCTCCCGGAGGAAGACAAATGTTGTCTCCCGGAGGGAGACAAAAGTTGTCTCCCGGAGGGAAACAAGTGTTGTCTCCCGGAGGGAGACAAAGGTTGTCTCCCGGAGGGAGAAAAAGGTTGTCTCCCGGAGGGAGACAAATGTTGTCTCTCGGAGGGAGACAAAAGTTGTCTCCCGGAGGGAGACAAAGGTTGTCTCCCGGAGGGAGACAAAGGTTGTCTCCCGGAGGGAGAAAAAGGTTGTCTCCCGGAGGGAGACAAATGTTGTCTCCCGGAGGGAGACAAAGGTTGTCTCCCGGAGGGAGACAAAGGTTGTCTCCCTCCGGGAGGCAAATGTTGTCTCCCGGAGTAAGACAAATGTTGTCTCCCGGAGGGAGACAAATGTTGTCTCAAGGAGGGAGACAAATGTTGTCTCCCGGAGGGAGACAAAGTTTGTCTCCAGGAGGGAGACAACTGTTGTCTCCCGGAGGGAGACAAAGGTTGTCTCCCGGAGGGAGACAGTTTGTCTCATAGAGGGAGACAAATGTTGTCTCCCGGAGGGAGACAAAGTTTGTCTCTCGGAGGGAGAAAAAGGTTGTCTCCCGGAGGGAGAGAAAGGTTGTCTCCCTGAGGGAGACAAATGTTGTCTCCCGGAGGGAGACAAATGTTGTCTCCCGGAGGGAGACAAAGTTTGTCTCCAGGAGGGAGACAGTTTGTCTCATAGAGGGAGACAAGTGTTGTCTCCCGGAGGGAGACAAATGTGGTCTTCTGGAGGGAGACAAATGTTGTCTCCCGGAGGGAGACAAAGGTTCTGTCCCGGAGGGAGACAAAGGTTGTCTCCCGGAGGGAGACAAATGTTGTCTCCCGATGGGATACAAAGGTTGTCTCCCGGAGGGAGACAGTTTGTCTCAAGGAGGGAGACAAATGTTGTCTCCCGGAGAGAGACAAAGTTTGTCTCCCGGAGGGAGACAACTGTTGTCTCCCGGAGGGAGACAAAGGTTGTCTCCCGGAGGGAGACAGTTTGTCTCATAGAGGGAGACAAATGTTGTCTCCCGGAGGGAGACAAAGGTTGTCTCTCGGAGGGAGAAAAAGGTTGTCTCCCGGAGGGAGACAAAGGTTGTCTCCCGGAGGGAGGCAAATGTTGTCTCCCGGAGGGAGACAAATGTTGTCTCCCGGAGGGAGACAAAGTTTGTCTCCAGGAGGGAGACAGTTTGTCTCATAGAGGGAGACAAGTGTTGTCTCCCGGAGGGAGACAAATGTGGTCTTCTGGAGGGAGACAAATGTTGTCTCCCGGAGGGAGACAAAGGTTGTCTCCCGGAGGGAGACAAAGGTTGTCTCCCGGAGGGAGACAAATGTTGTCTCCCGATGGGATACAAATGTTGTCTCCCGGAGGGAGACAAAGTTTGTCTCCAGGAGGGAGACAACTGTTGTCTCCCGGAGGGAGACAAAGGTTGTCTCCCGGAGGGAGACAGTTTGTCTCATAGAGGGAGACAAATGTTGTCTCCCGGAGGGAGACAAAGTTTGTCTCTCGGAGGGAGAAAAAGGTTGTCTCCCGGAGGGAGAGAAAGGTTGTCTCCCTGAGGGAGACAAATGTTGTCTCCCGGAGGGAGACAAATGTTGTCTCCCGGAGGGAGACAAAGTTTGTCTCCAGGAGGGAGACAGTTTGTCTCATAGAGGGAGACAAGTGTTGTCTCCCGGAGGGAGACAAATGTGGTCTTCTGGAGGGAGACAAATGTTGTCTCCCGGAGGGAGACAAAGGTTCTGTCCCGGAGGGAGACAAAGGTTGTCTCCCGGAGGGAGACAAATGTTGTCTCCCGATGGGATACAAAGGTTGTCTCCCGGAGGGAGACAGTTTGTCTCAAGGAGGGAGACAAATGTTGTCTCCCGGAGAGAGACAAAGTTTGTCTCCCGGAGGGAGACAACTGTTGTCTCCCGGAGGGAGACAAAGGTTGTCTCCCGGAGGGAGACAGTTTGTCTCATAGAGGGAGACAAATGTTGTCTCCCGGAGGGAGACAAAGGTTGTCTCTCGGAGGGAGAAAAAGGTTGTCTCCCGGAGGGAGACAAAGGTTGTCTCCCGGAGGGAGGCAAATGTTGTCTCCCGGAGGGAGACAAATGTTGTCTCCCGGAGGGAGACAAAGTTTGTCTCCAGGAGGGAGACAGTTTGTCTCATAGAGGGAGACAAGTGTTGTCTCCCGGAGGGAGACAAATGTGGTCTTCTGGAGGGAGACAAATGTTGTCTCCCGGAGGGAGACAAAGGTTGTCTCCCGGAGGGAGACAAAGGTTGTCTCCCGGAGGGAGACAAATGTTGTCTCCCGATGGGATACAAAGGTTGTCTCCCGGAGGGAGACAAATGTTGTCTCCCGGAGGGAGACAAAGGTTGTCTCCCTGAGGGAGACAGTTTGTCTCCCGGAGGGAGACAAATGTGGTCTTCTGGAGGGAGACAAATGTTGTCTCCCGGAGGGAGACAAAGGTTGTCTCCCGGAGGGAGACAAAGGTTGTCTCCCGGAGGGAGACAAATGTTGTCTCCCGATGGGATACAAAGGTTGTCTCCCGGAGGGAGACAAATGTTGTCTCCCGGAGGGAGACAAATGTGGTCTCCCGGAGGGAGACAAATGTGGTCTCCCGGAGGGAGACAAAGGTTGTCTCTCGGAGGGAGAAAAAGGTTGTCTCCCGGAGGGAGACAAAGGTTGTCTCCCAGAGGGAGACAAATGTTG
This sequence comes from Aurelia sp. 4 Dawson et al 2005, assembly GCA_964019985.1. Taxonomy (NCBI): domain Eukaryota; kingdom Metazoa; phylum Cnidaria; class Scyphozoa; order Semaeostomeae; family Ulmaridae; genus Aurelia; species Aurelia sp. 4 Dawson et al 2005. Next base: position 5,305,502 of record OZ026495.1, read on the forward strand.
TCTCCCGGAGGGAGACAAAGGTTGTCTCCCCGAGGGAGACAGTTTGTCTCATAGAGGGAGACAAATGTTGTCTCCCGGAGGGAGACAAATGTGGTCTCCCGGAGGGAGACAAAGGTTGTCTCCTGGTGGGAGACAAAGGTTGTCTCCCGGAGGGAGACAAATATTGTCTCCCGGAGGGAGACAAATGTTGTCTCCCGGAGGGAGACAGTTTGTCTCATAGAGGGACACAAATGTTGTCTCCCGGAGGGAGACAAAGGTTGTCTCCCGGAGGGAGACAAAGGTTGTCTCATAGAGGGAGACAAATGTTGTCTCCCGGAGGGAGACAAATGTTGTCTCCCAGAGGAAGACAAATGTTGTCTCCCGGAGGGAGACAAAAGTTGTCTCCCGGAGGGAAACAAGTGTTGTCTCCCGGAGGGAGACAAAGGTTGTCTCCCGGAGGGAGAAAAAGGTTGTCTCCCGGAGGGAGACAAATGTTGTCTCTCGGAGGGAGACAAAAGTTGTCTCCCGGAGGGAGACAAAGGTTGTCTCCCGGAGGGAGACAAAGGTTGTCTCCCGGAGGGAGAAAAAGGTTGTCTCCCGGAGGGAGACAAATGTTGTCTCCCGGAGGGAGACAAAGGTTGTCTCCCGGAGGGAGACAAAGGTTGTCTCCCGGAGGGAGACAAATGTTGTCTCCCGGAGGGAGACAAAGGTTGTCTCCCGGAGGGAGACAAAGGTTGTCTCCCGGAGGGAGACAAATGTTGTCTCCCGGAGGGAGACAAATGTTGTCTTCCGGAGGGAGACATTTTGTCTCCTAGAGGGAGACAAATGTTGTCTCCCGGAGGGAGACAAAGGTTGTCTCCCGGAGGGAGACAAAGGTTGTCTCCCGGAGGGAGACAAATGTTGTCTCCCGGAGGGAGACATTTTGTCTCCTAGAGGGAGACAAAGGTTGTCTCCCGGAGGAAGACAAAAGGTTGTCTCCCGGAGGGAGACAAAGGTTGTCTCCCGGAGGGAGACAAATGTTGTCTCCGGAGGGAGACAAAGGTTGTCTCCCGGAGGGAGACAAATGTTGTCTCCCGGTGGGAGACAAAGGTTGTCTCCCAAAGGGAGACAAATGTTGTCTCCCGGAGGGAGACATTTTGTCTCCTAGAGGGAGACAAATGTTGTCTCCCGGAGGGAGACAAAAGTTGTCTCCCGGAGAGAGACAAATGTTGTCTCCCGGAGGGAGACAAAGGTTGTCTCCCGGAGGGAGACAAAGGTTGTCTCCCGGAGGGAGACAAATGTTGTCTCAAGGAGGGAGACAAATGTTGTCTCCCGGAGGGAGACAAAGTTTGTCTCCCGGAGGGAGACAACTGTTGTCTCCCGGAGGGAGACAAAGGTTGTCTCCCGGAGGGAGACAGTTTGTCTCGTAGAGGGAGACAAATGTTGTCTCCCGGAGGGAGACAAAGGTTGTCTCCCGGAGGGAGACAAATGTTGTCTCCCGGAGGGAGACAAAGGTTGTCTCCCGGAGGGAGACAAATGTTGTCTCTCGGAGGGAGACAAAGGTTGTCTCCCGGAGGGAGACAAAGGTTGTCTCCCGGAGGGAGACAAATGTTGTCTCCCGGAGGGAGACAAATGTTGTCTCCCGGAGGGAGACAAATGTTGTCTACCGGAGGGAGACAAAGTTTGTCTCCCGGAGGGAGACAGTTTGTCTCATAGAGGGAGACAAATGTTGTCTCCCGGAGGGAGACAAGGGTTGTCTCCCGGAGGGAGACAAAGGTTGTCTCCCGGAGGGAGACAAATGTTGCCTCAAGGAGGGAGACAAATGTTGTCTCCCGGAGGGAGACAAAGTTTGTCTCCCGGAGGGAGACAACTGTTGTCTCCCGGAGGGAGACAAAGGTTGTCTCCCGGAGGGAGACAAAGGTTGTCTCCCGGAGGGAGACAAAGGTTGTCTCCCGGAGGGAGACAAATGTTGTCTCCCGGAGGGAGACAAATGTTGTCTACCGGAGGGAGACAAAGTTTGTCTCCCGGAGGGAGACAACTGTTGTCTTCCGGAGTGAGACAAAGGTGGTCTCCCGGAGGGAGACAAAGGTTGTCTCCCGGAGGGAGACAAAGGTTGTCTCCCGGAGGGAGACAGATTGTCTCATAGAGGGAGACAAATGTTGTCTCCCGGAGGGAGACAAAAGTTGTCTCCCGGAGAGAGACAAATGTTGTCTCCCGGAGGGAGACAAAGGTTGTCTCCCGGAGGGAGACAAATGTTGTCTACCGGAGGGAGACAAAGTTTGTCTCCCGGAGGGAGACAGTTTGTCTCATAGAGGGAGACAAATGTTGTCTCCCGGAGGGAGACAAATGTTGTCTCCCGGAGGGAGACAAAAGTTGTCTCCCGGAGGGAGACAAATGTTGTCTCCCGGAGGGAGACAAAGGTTGTCTCCCGGAGGGAGACAAAGGTTGTCTCCCGGAGGGAGACAAATGTTGTCTCAAGGAGGGAGACAAATGTTGTCTCCCAGAGGGAGACAAAGTTTGTCTCCCGGAGGGAGACAACTGTTGTCTCCCGGAGGGAGACAAAGGTTGTTTCCCGGAGGGAGACAAAGGTTGTTTCCCGGAGGGAGACAGTTTGTCTCATAGAGGGAGACAAATGTTGTCTCCCGGAGGGAGACAAAGGTTGTCTCCCGGAGGGAGAAAAAGGTTGTCTCCCGGAGGGAGACAAAGGTTGTCTCCCGGAGGGAGACAAATGTTGTCTCCCGGAGGGAGACAAAGTTTGTCTCCAGGAGGGAGACAGTTTGTCTCATAGAGGGAGACAAATGTTGTCTCCCGGAGGGAGACAAATGTTGTCTCCCGGAGGGAGACAAAGGTTGTCTCCCGGAGGGAGACAAAGGTTGTCTCCCGGAGGGAGACAAATGTTGTCTCAAGGAGGGAGACAAAGTTTGTCTCCCGGAGGGAGACAACTGTTGTCTCCCGGAGGGAGACAAAGGTTGTCTCCCGGAGGGAGACAGTTTGTCTCATAGAGGGAGACAAATGTTGTCTCCCGGAGGGAGACAAAAGTTGTCTCCCGGAGGGAGACAAATGTTGTCTCCCGGAGGGAGACAAAGGTTGTCTCCAGGAGGGAGACAAAGGTTGTCTCCCGGAGGGAGACAAAGTTTGTCTCCCGGAGGGAGACAACTGTTGTCTCCCGGAGGGAGACAAAGGTTGTCTCCCGGAGAGAGACAAAGGTTGTCTCCCGGAGGGAGACAAATGTTGTCTCCCGGAGGGAGACAAATGTTGTCTACCGGAGGGAGACAAAGTTTGTCTCCCGGAGGGAGACAGTTTGTCTCATAGAGGGAGACAAATGTTGTCTCCCGGAGGGAGACAAATGTTGTCTCCCGCAGGGAGACAAAAGTTGTCTCCCGGAGGGAGACAAATGTTGTCTTCCGGAGGGAGACAAAGGTTGTCTCCCGGAGGGAGACAAAGGTTGTCTCCCGGAGGGAGACAAATGTTGTCTCAAGGAGGGAGACAAATGTTGTCTCCCGGAGGGAGACAAAGTTTGTCTCCAGGAGGGAGACAACTGTTGTCTCTCGGAGGGAGACAAAGGTTGTCTCCCGGAGGGAGACAGTTTGTCTCATAGAGGGAGACAAATGTTGTCTCCCGGAGGGAGACAAAGGTTGTCTCTCGGAGGGAGAAAAAGGTTGTATCCCGGAGGGAGACAAAGGTTGTCTCCCGGAGGGAGACAAATGTTGTCTCCCGGAGGGAGAAAAATGTTGTCTCCCGGAAAGAGACAAAGTTTGTCTCCAGGAGGGAGACAGTTTGTCTCATAGAGGGAGACAAGTGTTGTCTCCCGGAGGGAGACAAATGTGGTCTTCTGGAGGGAGACAAATGTTGTCTCCCGGAGGGAGACAAGGGTTGTCTCCCGGAGGGAGACAAAGGTTGTCTCCCGGAGGGAGACAAATGTTGTCTCCCGATGGGATACAAAGGTTGTCTCCCGGAGGGAGACATTTTGTCTCAAGGAGGGAGACAAATGTTGTCTCCCGGAGGGAGACAAAGGTTGTCTCCCTGAGGGAGACAGTTTGTCTCATAGAGGGAGACAAATGTTGTCTCCCGGAGGGAGACAAATATGGTCTCCCGGAGGGAGACAAATGTTGTCTCCCGGAGGGAGACAAAAGTTGTCTCCCGGAGGGAGACAAATGTTGTCTCCCGGAGGGAGACAAAGGTTGTCTCCCGGAGAGAGACAAAGGTTGTCTCCCGGAGGGAGACAAATGTTGTCTCCCGGAGGGAGACAAAGGTTGTCTCCCGGAGGGAGACAAAGGTTGTCTCCCGGAGGGAGACAAGTGTTGTCTCCCGGAGGGAGACAAATGTTGTCTTCCGGAGGGAGACATTTTGTCTCCTAGAGGGAGACAAATGTTGTCTCCCGGAGGGAGACAAAGGTTGTCTCTCGGAGGGAGACAAAGGTTGTCTCCCGGAGGGAGACAAATGTTGTCTCCCGGAGGGAGACATTTTGTCTCCTAGAGGGAGACAAAGGTTGTCTCCCGGAGGAAGACAAAAGGTTGTCTCCCGGAGGGAGACAAAGGTTGTCTCCCGGAGGGAGACAAATGTTGTCTCCGGAGGGAGACAAAGGTTGTCTCCCGGAGGGAGACAATTGTTGTCTCCCGGTGGGACACAAAGGTTGTCTCCCGGAGGGAGACAAATGTTGTCTCCCGGATGGAGACAAAGGTTGTCTCCCGGAGGGAGACAAAGGTTGTCTCCCGGAGGGAGACAAATGTTGTCTCCCGAAGGGAGAAAAAGGTTGTCTCCCGGAGGGAGACAAATGTTGTCTCCCGGAGGGAGACAAATGTTGTCTCTCGGAAGGAGACAAGGTTTGTCTCCCGGAGGGAGACAAAGGTTGTCTCCCGGAGGGAGACAAAGGTTGTCTCCTGGAGGGAGACAAATGTTGTCTCCCGGAGGGAGACATTTTGTCTCCTAGAGGGAGACAAATGTTGTCTCCCGGAGGGAGACAAAGGTTGTCTCCCGGAGGGAGACAAATGTTGTCTCCTGGAGGAAGACATTTTGCCTCCTAGAGGGAGACAAATGTTGTCTCCCGGAGGGAGACAAAGGTTGTCTCCCGGAGGGAGACAGTTTGTCTCATAGAGGGAGACAAAGGTTGTCTCCCGGGGGGAGACAAATGTTGTCTCCCGGAGGGAGACAAATGTTGTCTCCCGGAGGGAGACAGTTTGTCTCATAGAGGGAGACAAATGTTGTCTCCCGGAGGGAGACAAAGGTTGTCTCCCGGAGGGAGACAAATGTTGTCTCCGGAGGGAGACAAAGGTTGTCTCCCGGAGGGAGACAATTGTTGTCTCCCGGTGGGACACAAAGGTTGTCTCCCGGAGGGAGACAAATGTTGTCTCCCGGATGGAGACAAAGGTTGTCTCCCGGAGGGAGACAAAGGTTGTCTCCCGGAGGGAGACAAATGTTGTCTCCCGAAGGGAGAAAAAGGTTGTCTCCCGGAGGGAGACAAATGTTGTCTCCCGGAGGGAGACAAATGTTGTCTCTCGGAAGGAGACAAGGTTTGTCTCCCGGAGGGAGACAAAGGTTGTCTCCCGGAGGGAGACAAAGGTTGTCTCCTGGAGGGAGACAAATGTTGTCTCCCGGAGGGAGACATTTTGTCTCCTAGAGGGAGACAAATGTTGTCTCCCGGAGGGAGACAAAGGTTGTCTCCCGGAGGGAGACAAATGTTGTCTCCTGGAGGAAGACATTTTGCCTCCTAGAGGGAGACAAATGTTGTCTCCCGGAGGGAGACAAAGGTTGTCTCCCGGAGGGAGACAGTTTGTCTCATAGAGGGAGACAAAGGTTGTCTCCCGGGGGGAGACAAATGTTGTCTCCCGGAGGGAGACAAATGTTGTCTCCCGGAGGGAGACAGTTTGTCTCATAGAGGGAGACAAATGTTGTCTCCCGGAGGGAGACAAATGTTGTCTCCCGGAGGGAGACAAATGTTGTCTCCCGGAGGGAGACAAAGGTTGTCTCCTGGAGGGAGACAAATGTTGTCTCCCGGAGGAAGACAAATGTTGTCTCCCGGAGGGAGACGAATGTTGTCACCCGGAGGGAGACAAAGGTTGTCTCCCGGAGGGAGACAGTTTGTCTCATAGAGGGAGACAAATGTTGTCTCCCGGAGGGAGAAAAATGTTGTCTCCCGGAGGGAGACAAAGGTTGTCTCCCGGAGGGAGACAAATGTTGTCTCCCGGAGGGAGAAAAAGGTTGTCTCCCGGAGGGAGACAAAGGTTGTCTCCCGGAGGGAGACAAATGTTGTCTCCCGGAGGGAGACAAAGGTGGTCTCCCGGAGGGAGACAAATGTTGTCTCCCGGAGGGAGACAAATGTTGTCTCCCGGAAGGAGGCAAAGTTTGTCTCCCGGAGGGAGACAAATGTTGTCTCCCGGAGGGAGACAAAGTTTGTCTCCCGGAGGGAGACAAATGTTGTCTCCCGGAGGGAGACAAAGGTTGTCTCCCGGAGGGAGACAAAGGTTGTCTCCCGGAGGGAGACAAATGTTGTCTCCCGGAGGGAGACAAAGTTTGTCTCCAGGAGGGAGACAGTTTGTCTCATAGAGGGAGACAAATGTTGTCTCCCGGAGGGAGACAAATGTTGTCTCCCGGAGGGAGACAAAGGTTGTCTCCCGGAGGGAGACAAAGGTTGTCTCCCGGAGGGAGACAAATGTTGTCTCAAGGAGGGAGACAAAGTTTGTCTCCCGGAGGGAGACAACTGTTGTCTCCCGGAGGGAGACAAAGGTTGTCTCCCGGAGGGAGACAGTTTGTCTCATAGAGGGAGACAAATGTTGTCTCCCGGAGGGAGACAAAAGTTGTCTCCCGGAGGGAGACAAATGTTGTCTCCCGGAGGGAGACAAAGGTTGTCTCCAGGAGGGAGACAAAGGTTGTCTCCCGGAGGGAGACAAAGTTTGTCTCCCGGAGGGAGACAACTGTTGTCTCCCGGAGGGAGACAAAGGTTGTCTCCCGGAGAGAGACAAAGGTTGTCTCCCGGAGGGAGACAAATGTTGTCTCCCGGAGGGAGACAAATGTTGTCTACCGGAGGGAGACAAAGTTTGTCTCCCGGAGGGAGACAGTTTGTCTCATAGAGGGAGACAAATGTTGTCTCCCGGAGGGAGACAAATGTTGTCTCCCGGAGGGAGACAAATGTTGTCTCAAGGAGGGAGACAAATGTTGTCTCCTGGAGGGAGACAAAGTTTGTCTCCAGGAGGGAGACAACTGTTGTCTCTCGGAGGGAGACAAAGGTTGTCTCCCGGAGGGAGACAGTTTGTCTCATAGAGGGAGACAAATGTTGTCTCCCGGAGGGAGACAAAGGTTGTCTCTCGGAGGGAGAAAAAGGTTGTCTCCCGGAGGGAGACAAAGGTTGTCTCCCGGAGGGAGACAAATGTTGTCTCCCGGAGGGAGAAAAATGTTGTCTCCCGGAGGGAGACAAAGTTTGTCTCCAGGAGGGAGACAGTTTGTCTCATAGAGGGAGACAAGTGTTGTCTCCCGGAGGGAGACAAATGTGGTCTTCTGGAGGGAGACAAATGTTGTCTCCCGGAGGGAGACAAGGGTTGTCTCCCGGAGGGAGACAAAGGTAGTCTCCCGGAGGGAGACAAATGTTGTCTCCCGATGGGATACAAAGGTTGTCTCCCGGAGGGAGACATTTTGTCTCAAGGAGGGAGACAAATGTTGTCTCCCGGAGGGAGACAAAGTTTGTCTCCCGGAGGGAGACAACTGTTGTCTCCCGGAGGGAGACAAAGGTTGTCTCCCGGAGGGAGACAGTTTGTCTCATAGAGGGAGACAAATGTTGTCTCCCGGAGGGAGACAAAGGTTGTCTCTCGGAGGGAGAAAAAGGTTGTCTCCCGGAGGGAGACAAAGGTTGTCTCCCGGAAGGAGACAAATGTTGTCTCCCGGAGGGAGACAAATGTTGTCTCCCGGAGGGAGACAAAGTTTGTCTCCAGGAGGGAGACAGTTTGTCTCATAGAGGGAGACAAGAGTTGTCTCCCGGAGGGAGACAAATGTGGTCTTCTGGAGGGAGACAAATGTTGTCTCCCGGAGGGAGACAAAGGTTGTCTCCCGGAGGGAGACAAAGGTTGTCTCCCGGAGGGAGACAAATGTTGTCTCCCGATGGGATACAAAGGTTGTCTCCCGGAGGGAGACAAATGTTGTCTCCCGGAGGGAGACAAAGGTTGTCTCCCTGAGGGAGACAGTTTGTCTCATAGAGGGAGACAAATGTTGTCTCCCGGAGGGAGACAAATGTGGTCTCCCGGAGGGAGACAAATGTTGTCTCCCGGAGGGAGACAAAGGTTGTCTCTCGGAGGGAGAAAAAGGTTGTCTCCAGGAGGGAGACAAAGGTTGTCTCCCGGAGGGAGACAAATGTTGTCTCCCGGAGGGAGACAAAGGTTGTCTCCCTGAGGGAGACAGTTTGTCTCATAGAGGGAGACAAATGTTGTCTCCCGGAGGGAGACAAATATGGTCTCCCGGAGGGAGACAAATGTTGTCTCCCGGAGGGAGACAAAAGTTGTCTCCCGGAGGGAGACAAATGTTGTCTCCCGGAGGGAGACAAAGGTTGTCTCCCGGAAGGAGACAAAGGTTGTCTCCCGGAGGGAGACAAATGTTGTCTCCCGGAGGGAGACAAAGGTTGTCTCCCGGAGGGAGACAAAGGTTGTCTCCCGGAGGGAGACAAATATTGTCTCCCGGAGGGAGACAAATGTTGTCTCCCGGAGGGAGACAGTTTGTCTCATAGAGGGACACAAATGTTGTCTCCCGGAGGGAGACAAATAATGTCTCCCGGAGGGAGACAGTTTGTCTCATAGAGGGAGACAAATGTTGTCTCCCGGAGGGAGACAAATGTTGTCTCCCGGAGGGAGACAAATGTTGTCTCCCGGAGGGAGACAAATGTTGTCTCCCGGAGGGAGACAAATGTTGTCTCCCGGAGGGAGACAAAGGTTGTCTCCCGGAGGGAGACAAAGGTTGTCTCCCGGAGGGAGACAAAGGTTGTCTCCCGGAGGGAGAAAAAGGTTGTCTCCCGGAGGGAGACAGTTTGTCTCATAGAGGGAGACAAATGTTGTCTCCCGGAGGGAGACAAAGGTTGTCTCCCGGAGGGAGACAAAGGTTGTCTCATAGAGGGAGACAAATGTTGTCTCCCGGAGGGAGACAAATGTTGTCTCCCGGATGGAGACAAATGTTGTCTCTCGGTGGGAGACAAAGGTTGTCTCCCGGAGGGAGAAAAAGGTTGTCTCCCGGAGGGAGACAAATGTTGTCTCTCGGAGGGAGACAAAAGTTGTCTCCCGGAGGGAGACAAAGGTTGTCTCCCGGAGGGAGACAAAGGTTGTCTCCCGGAGGGAGAAAAAGGTTGTCTCCCGGAGGGAGACAAATGTTGTCTCCCGGAGGGAGACAAAGGTTGTCTCCCGAAGGGAGACAAAGGTTGTCTCCCGGAGGGAGACAAATGTTGTCTCCCGGAGGGAGACAAAGGTTGTCTCCCGGAGGGAGACAAAGGTTGTCTCCCGGAGGGAGACAAATGTTGTCTCCCGGAGGGAGACAAAGGTTGTCTCCCGGAGGGAGACAAAGGTTGTCTCCCGGAGGGAGACAAATGTTGTCTCCCGGAGGGAGACAAATGTTGTCTCCCGGAGGGAGACAAAGTTTGTCTCCCGGAGGGAGACAACAGTTGTGTCCCGGGGGGAGACAAAGGTTGTCTCCCGGAGGGAGACAGTTTGTCTCATAGAGGGAGACAAATGTTGTCTCCCGGGGGGAGACAAATGTTGTCTCCCGGACGGAGACAAATGTTGTCTTCTGGATGGAGACAAATGTTGTCTCCCGGAGGGAGACAAATGTTGTCACCCGGAGGGAGACAAAGGTTGTCTCCCGGAGGGAGACAAATGTTGTCTCCTGAAGGGAGAAAAAGGTTGTCTCCCGGAGGGAGACAAATGTTGTCTCTCGGAGGGAGACAAAGGTTGTCTCCCGGAGGGAGACAAAGGTTGTCTCACGGAGGGAGACAAATGTTGTCTCCCGGAGGGAGACAAAGGTTGTCTCCCGGAGGGAGACAAAGGTTGTCTCCCGGAGGAAGACAAATGTTGTCTCCCGGAGGGAGACAAATGTTGTCTCCCGGAGAAAGACAAAGTTTGTCTCCCGGAGGGAGACAACTGTTGTCTCCCGGGGGGAGACAAAGGTTGTCTCCCGGAGGGAGACAGTTTGTCTCATAGAGGGAGACAAATGTTGTCTCCCGGGGGGAGACAAATGTTGTCTCCCGGAGGGAGACAAATGTTGTCTTCTGGAGGGAGACAAATGTTGTCTCCCGGAGGGAGACAAATGTTGTCACCCGGAGGGAGACAAAGGTTGTCTCCCGGAGGGAGACAAATGTTGTCTCCTGAAGAGAGAAAAAGGTTGTCTCCCGGAGGGAGACAAATGTTGTCTCCCGGAGGGAGACAAAGGTTATCTCCCGGAGGGAGACAAAGGTTGTCTCCCGGAGGGAGACAAAGGTTGTCTCCCGGAGGGAGACAAAGGTTGTCTCCCGGTGGGAGACAAAGGTTGTCTCCCGGAGGGAGACAGATGTTGTCTCCCGGAGGGAGACAAAGGTTGTCTCCCGGAGGGAGACAAAGGTTGTCTCCCGGAGGGAGACAAATGTTGTCTCCCGAAGGGAGAAAAAGGTTGTCTCCCGGAGGGAGACAAAGGTTGTCTCCCGGAAGGAGACAGTATGTCTTATAGAGGGAGACAAATGTTGTCTCCCGGAGGGAGACAAGGTTGTCTCCCGGAGGGAGACAAATGTTGTCTCCCGGAGGGAGACAAATGTTGTCTCCCGGAGGGAGACAAATGTTGTCTCCCGGAGGGAGACAAATGTTGTCTCCCAGAGGGAGACAAATGTTGTCTCCCGGAGGGAGACAAATGTTGTCTCCCAGAGGGAGACAAATGTTGTCTCCCGGAGGGAGACAAAGGTTGTCTCCCGGAGGGAGACAAAAGTTGTCTCCCGGAGGGAGACAAATGTTGTCTCCAGGAGGGAGACAAAGGTTGTCTCCCGGAGGGAGACAAAGGTTGTCTCCCGGAGGGAGACAAATGTTGCCTCCCGGAGGGAGACAAATGTTGTCTCCCGGAGGGAGACAAAGTTTGTCTCCCGGAGGGAGACAACTGTTGTCTCCCGGAGGGAGACAAAGGTTGTCTCCCTGAGGGAGACAGTTAGTCTCATAGAGGGAGACAAATGTTGTCTCCCGGAGGGAGACAAAGGTTGTCTCCCGGAGGGAGACAAGTGTTGTCTCCCGGAGGGAGACAAATGTTGTCTTCCGGAGGGAGACATTTTGTCTCCTAGAGGGAGACAAATGTTGTCTCCCGGAGGGAGACAAAGGTTGTCTCTCGGAGGGAGACAAAGGTTGTCTCCCGGAGGGAGACAAATGTTGTCTCCCGGAGGGAGACATTTTGTCTCCTAGAGGGAGACAAAGGTTGTCTCCCGGAGGAAGACAAAAGGTTGTCTCCCGGAGGGAGACAAAGGTTGTCTCCCGGAGGGAGACAAATGTTGTCTCCGGAGGGAGACAAAGGTTGTCTCCCGGAGGGAGACAATTGTTGTCTCCCGGTGGGACACAAAGGTTGTCTCCCGGAGGGAGACAAATGTTGTCTCCCGGATGGAGACAAAGGTTGTCTCCCGGAGGGAGACAAAGGTTGTCTCCCGGAGGGAGACAAATGTTGTCTCCCGAAGGGAGAAAAAGGTTGTCTCCCGGAGGGAGACAAAGGTTGTCTCCCGGAAGGAGACAGTTTGTCTTATAGAGGGAGACAAATGTTGTCTCCCGGAGGGAGACAAAGGTTGTCTCCCGGAGGGAGACAAATGTTGTCTCCCGGAGGGAGACAAATGTTGTCTCCCGGAGGGAGACAAATGTTGTCTCCCGGAGGGAGACAAATGTTGTCTCCAAGAGGGAGACAAATTTTGTCTCCCGGAGGGAGACAAAGGTTGTCTCCCGGAGGGAGACATAGGTTGTCTACCGGAGGGAGACAAAGGTTGTCTCCCTGAGGGAGACAGTTAGTCTCATAGAGGGAGACAAATGTTGTCTCCCGGAGGGAGACAAAGGTTGTCTCCCGGAGGGAGACAAGTGTTGTCTCCCGGAGGGAGACAAATGTTGTCTTCCGGAGGGAGACATTTTGTCTCCTAGAGCGAGACAAATGTTGTCTCCCGGAGGGAGACAAAGGTTGTCTCTCGGAGGGAGACAAAGGTTGTCTCCCGGAGGGAGACAAATGTTGTCTCCCGGAGGGAGACATTTTGTCTCCTAGAGGGAGACAAAGGTTGTCTCCCGGAGGAAGACAAAAGGTTGTCTCCCGGAGGGAGACAAAGGTTGTCTCCCGGAGGGAGACAAATGTTGTCTCCGGAGGGAGACAAAGGTTGTCTCCCGGAGGGAGACAAATGTTGTCTCCCGGTGGGAGACAAAGGTTGTCTCCCGGAGGGAGACAAATGTTGTCTCCCGGAGGGAGACAAAGGTTGTCTCCCGGAGGGAGACAAAGGTTGTCTCCCGGAGGGAGACAAATGTTGTCTCCCGAAGGGAGAAAAAGGTTGTCTCCCGGAGGGAGACAAAGGTTGTCTCCCGGAAGGAGACAGTTTGTCTTATAGAGGGAGACAAATGTTGTCTCCCGGAGGGAGACAAAGGTTGTCTCCCGGAGGGAGACAAATGTTGTCTCATAAAGGGAGACAAATGTTGTCTCCCGGAGGGAGACAAATGTTGTCTCCCGGAGGGAGACAAATGTTGTCACCCAGAGGGAGACAAAGGTTGTCTCCCGGAGGGAGACAGTTTGTCTCATAGAGGGAGACAAATGTTGTCTCCCGGAGGGAGACAAAGGTTGTCTCCCGGAGGGAGACAAATGTTGTCTCCCGGAGGGAGACAAAAGGTTGTCTTCCAGAGGGAGACAAAGGTTGTCTCCCGGAGGGAGACAAATTTTGTCTCCCGGAGGGAGACAAATGTTGTCTCCCGGAGGGAGACAAAGGTTGTCTCCCGGAGGGAGACAAATGTTGTCTCTCGGAAGGAGACAAGGTTTGTCTCCGGGGGGAGACAAAGGTTGTCTCCCGGAGGGAGACAAATGTTGTCTCCTGGAGGGAGACAAATGTTGTCTCCCGGAGGGAGACATTTTGTCTCCTAGAGGGAGACAAATGTTGTCTCCCGGAGGGAGACAAAGGTTGTCTCCCGGAGGGAGACAAATGTTGTCTCCTGGAGGAAGACATTTTGCCTCCTAGAGGGAGACAAATGTTGTCTCCCGGAGGGAGACAAAGGTTGTCTCCCGGAGGGAGACAGTTTGTCTCATAGAGGGAGACAAAGGTTGTCTCCCGGGGGGAGACAAATGTTGTCTCCCGGAGGGAGACAAATGTTGTCTCCCGGAGGGAGACAGTTTGTCTCATAGAGGGAGACAAATGTTGTCTCCCGGAGGGAGACAAATGTTGTCTCCCGGGGGGAGACAAATGTTGTCTCCCGGAGGGAGACAAAGGTTGTCTCCTGGAGGGAGACAAATCTTGTCTCCCGGAGGAAGACAAATGTTGTCTCCCGGAGGGAGACGAATGTTGTCACCCGGAGGGAGACAAAGGTTGTCTCCCGGAGGGAGACAGTTTGTCTCATAGAGGGAGACAAATGTTGTCTCCCGGAGGGAGACAAATGTTGTCTCCCGGAGGGAGACAAATGTTGTCTCCCGGAGGGAGACAAATGTTGTCTCCCGGAGGGAGAAAAAGGTTGTCTCCCGGAGGGAGACAAAGGTTGTCTCCCGGAGGGAGACAAATGTTGTCTCCCGGAGGGAGACAAAGGTGGTCTCCCGGAGGGAGACAAATGTTGTCTCCCGGAGGGAGACAAATGTTGTCTCCCGGAAGGAGACAAAGTTTGTCTCCTGGAGGGAGACAAATGTTGTCTCCCGGAGGAAGACAAATGTTGTCTCCCGGAGGGAGACAAAGGTTGTCTCCCGGAGGGAGACAAAGGTTGTCTCCCGGAGGGAGACAAATGTTGTCTCCCGGAGGGAGACAAATGTTGTCTCCCGGAGGGAGACATTTTGTCTCCTAGAGGGAGACAAATGTTGTCTCCCGGAGGGAGACAAAGGTTGTCTCCCGGAGGGAGACAGTTTTTCTCATAAAGGGAGACAAAGGTTGTCTCCCGGGGGGAGACAAATGTTGTCTCCCGGAGGGAGACAAATGTTGTCACCCAGAGGGAGACAAAGGTTGTCTCCCGGAGGGAGACAGTTTGTCTCATAGAGGGAGACAAATGTTGTCTCCCGGAGGGTGACAAATGTTGTCTCACGGAGGGAGACAAAGGTTGTCTCCCGGAGGGAGACAAAGGTTGTCTCCCGGAGGGAGACAGTTTTTCTCATAAAGGGAGACAAAGGTTGTCTCCCGGGGGGAGACAAATGTTGTCTCCCGGAGGGAGACAAATGTTGTCTCCCGGAGGGAGACAAATGTTGTCACCCAGAGGGAGACAAAGGTTGTCTCCCGGAGGGAGACAGTTTGTCTCATAGAGGGAGACAAATGTTGTCTCCCGGAGGGAGACAAAGGTTGTCTCCCGGAGGGAGACAAATGTTGTCTCCCGGAGGGAGACAAAGGTTGTCTCCCGGAGGGAGACAAATGTTGTCTCCCGGAGGGAGACAAATGTTGTCTCTCGGAAGGAGACAAAGTTTGTCTCCTGGAGGGAGACAAAGGTTGTCTCCCGGAGGGAGACAAAGGTTGTCTCCCGGAGGGAGACAAATGTTGTCTCCCGGAGGAAGACAAATGTTGTCTCCCGGAGGGAGACGAATGTTGTCACCCGGAGGGAGACAAAGGTTGTCTCCCGGAGGGAGACAGTTTGTCTCATAGAGGGAGGCAAATGTTGTCTCCCGGAGGGAGACAAATGTTGTCTCCCGGAGGGAGACAAAGGTTGTCTCCCGCAGGGAGACAAAGGTTGTCTCCCGGAGGGAGACAAAGGTTGTCTATCGGAGGGAGACAAAGGTTGTCTCCCGGAGGGAGACAAATGTTGTCTCCCGGAGGGAGACAAAGGTGGTCTCCCGGAGGGAGACAAATGTTGTCTCCCGGAGGGAGACAAATGTTGTCTCCCGGAAGGAGACAAAGTTTGTCTCCCGGAGGGAGACAAAGGTTGTCTCCCGGAGGGAGACAAAGGTTGTCTCCCGGAGGGAGACAAATGTTGTCTCCCGGAGGAAGACAAATGTTGTCTCCCGGAGGGAGACAAAGTTTGTCTCCCGGAGGGAGACAACCGTTGTCTCCCGGAGGGAGACAAAGGTTGTCTTTCGGATGGAGACAAATGTTGTCTCCCGGAGGGAGACAAATGTTGTCTTTCGGAGGGAGACAAATGTTGTCTCCCGGAGGGAGACAAATTTTGTCTCCCGGAGGGAGACAAAGGTTGTCTCCCGGAGGGAGACAAAGGTTGTCTCCCGGAGGGAGACAAATGTTGTCTCCCGGAGGGAGACAAATGTTTTCTCCCGGAGGGAGACAAAGGTTGTCTCCCGGAGGGAGACAAAGGTTGTCTCCCGGAGGGAGACAAATGTTGTCTCCCGGAGGGAGACAAATGTTGTCTCCCGGAGGGAGACAAAAGTTGTCTCCCGGAGGGTGAAAAATGTTGTCTCCCGGAGGGAGACAAAGGTTGTCTCCCGGAGGGAGACAAAGGTTGTCTCCCGGAGGGAGACAGTTAGTCTCATGGATTGAGACAAAGGTTGTCTCCCGGAGGGAGACAAATGTTGTCTCCCGGAGGGAGACAAATGTTGTCTCCCGGAGGGAGACATTTTGTCTCCTAGAGGGAGACAAATGTTGTCTCCCGGAGGGAGACATATTGTCTCCTAGAGGGAGACAAAGGTTGTCTCCCGGAGGAAGACAAAAGGTTGTCTCCCGGAGGGAGAGAAATGTTGTCTCCGGAGGGAGACAAAGGTTGTCTCCCGGAGGGAGACAAATGTTGTCTCCCGGTGGGAGACAAAGGTTGTCTCCCGGAGGGAGACAATTGTTGTCTCCCGGAGGGAGACAAATGTTGTCTCCCGGAGGGAGACAAAGGTTGTCTCCCGGAGGGAGACAAATATTGTATCCCGCAGGGAGATAAATGTTGTCTCCCGGAGGGAGACATTTTGTCTCCTAGAGGGAGACAAATGTTGTCTCCCGGAGGGAGACAAAGGTTGTCTCCCGGCGGAAGACAAAAGGTTGTCTCCCGGAGGGAGACAAAGGTTGTCTCCCGGAGGGAGACAAATGTTGTCTCCGGAGGGAGACAAAGGTTGTCTCCCGGAGGGAGACAAATGTTGTCTCCCGGTGGGAGACAAAGGTTGTCTCCCAGAGGGAGACAAATGTTGTCTCCCGGAGGGAGACAAAGGTTGTCTCCCGGAGGGAGACAAAGGTTGTCTCCCGGAGGGAGACAAATGTTGTCTCCGGAGGGAGACAAAGGTTGTCTCCCGGAGGGAGACAAATGTTGTCTCCCGGTGGGAGACAAAGGTTGTCTCCCAGAGGGAGACAAATGTTGTCTCCCGGAGGGAGACAAAGGTTGCCTCCCGGAGGGAGACAAATGTTGTCTCCCGGAGGGAGACAAATGTTGTGTCCCGAAGGGAGAAAAAGGTTGTCTGCCGGAGGGAGACAAAGGTTGTCTCCCGGAGGGAGACAAATGTTGTCTCCCAGAGGGAGACAAATTTTGTCTCCCGGAGGGAGACAATGGTTGTCTCTCGGAGGGAGACAAAGGTTGTCTCCCGGAGGGAGACAGTTTTTCTCATAAAGGGAGACAAAGGTTGTCTCCCGGGGGGAGACAAATGTTGTCTCCCGGAGGGAGACAAATGTTGTCTCCCGGAGGGAGACAAATGTTGTCACCCGGAGGGAGACATTTTGTCTCCTAGAGGGAGACAAATGTTGTCTCCCGGAGGGAGAAAAAGGTTGTCTCCCGGCGGAAGACAAAAGGTTGTCTCCCGGAGGGAGACAAAGGTTGTCTCCCGGAGGGAGACAAATGTTGTCTCCGGAGGGAGACAAAGGTTGTCTCCCGGAGGGAGACAAATGTTGTCTCCCGGTGGGAGACAAAGGTTATCTCCCAGAGGGAGACAAATGTTGTCTCCCGGAGGGAGACAAAGGTTGTCTCCCGGAGGGAGACAAAGGTTGTCTCCCGGAGGGAGACAAATGTTGTCTCCGGAGGGAGACAAAGGTTGTCTCCCGGAGGGAGACAAATGTTGTCTCCCGGTGGGAGACAAAGGTTGTCTCCCAGAGGGAGACAAATGTTGTCTCCCGGAGGGAGACAAAGGTTGTCTCCCGGAGGGAGACAAAGGTTGTCTCCCGGAGGGAGACAAATGTTGTGTCCCGAAGGGAGAAAAAGGTTGTCTCCCGGAGGGAGAAAAAGGTTGTCTCCCGGCGGAAGACAAAAGGTTGTCTCCCGGAGGGAGACAAAGGTTGTCTCCCGGAGGGAGACAAATGTTGTCTCCGGAGGGAGACAAAGGTTGTCTCCCGGAGGGAGACAAATGTTGTCTCCCGGTGGGAGACAAAGGTTATCTCCCAGAGGGAGACAAATGTTGTCTCCCGGAGGGAGACAAAGGTTGTCTCCCGGAGGGAGACAAAGGTTGTCTCCCGGAGGGAGACAAATGTTGTCTCCGGAGGGAGACAAAGGTTGTCTCCCGGAGGGAGACAAATGTTGTCTCCCGGTGGGAGACAAAGGTTGTCTCCCAGAGGGAGACAAATGTTGTCTCCCGGAGGGAGACAAAGGTTGTCTCCCGGAGGGAGACAAAGGTTGTCTCCCGGAGGGAGACAAATGTTGTGTCCCGAAGGGAGAAAAAGGTTGTCTGCCGGAGGGAGACAAAGGTTGTCTCCCGGAGGGAGACAAATGTTGTCTCCCGGAGGGAGACAAATGTTGTCTCCCAGAGGGAGACAAATTTTCTCTCCCGGAGGGAGACAATGGTTGTCTCTCGGAGGGAGACAAAGGTTGTCTCCCGGAGGGAGACAGTTTTTCTCATAAAGGGAGACAAAGGTTGTCTCCCGGGGGGAGACAAATGTTGTCTCCCGGAGGGAGACAAATGTTGTCTCCCGGAGGGAGACAAATGTTGTCACCCGGAGGGAGACAAAGGTTGTCTCCCGGAGGGAGACAGTTTGTCTCATAGAGGGAGACAAATGTTGTCTCCCGGAGGGAGACAAATGTTGTCTCCCGGAGGGAGACAAAGGTTGTCTCCCGGAGGGAGACAAATGTTGTCTCCCGGAGGGAGACAAAGGTTGTCTCCCGGAGGGAGACAAAGGTTGTCTCACGGAGGGAGACAAAGGTTGTCTCCCGGAGGAAGACAAAAGGTTGTCTCCCGGAGGGAGACAAATGTTGTCTCCGGAGGGAGACAAAGGTTGTCTCCCGGAGGGAGACAAATGTTGTCTCCCGGTGGGAGACAAAGGTTGTCTCCCGGAGGGAGACAAATGTTGTCTCCCGGAGGGAGACAAAGGTTGTCTCCCGGTGGGAGACAAAGGTTGTCTCCCGGAGGGAGACAAAGGTTGTCTCCCGGAAGGAGACAGTTTGTCTTATAGAGGGAGACAAAGGTTGTCTCCCGGAGGGAGACAAATGTTGTCTCCCGGAGGGAGACAAATGTTGTCTCCCGGAGGGAGACAAATGTTGTCTCCCAGAGGGAGACAAATGTTGTCTCCCGGAGGGAGACAAAGGTTGTCTCCCGGAGGGAGACAAAGGTTGTCTCCCGGAGGGAGACAAATGTTGTCTCCCGGAGGGAGACAAATGTTGTCTCGCGGAGGGAGACAAAGGTTGTCTCCCGGAGAGAGACAAATGTTGTCTCCCGGAGGGAGACAAAGGTTGTCTCCCGGAAGGAGACAAATGTTGTCTCCCAGAGGGTGACAGCTTGTCTCCCAGAGGGAGACAAAGGTCGTCTCCTGGAGGGAGACAAATGTTGTCTCCCGGAGAGAGACAAATGTTGTCTCCCGGAGGGAGAAAAAGGTTGTCTCCCGGAGGGAGACAAAGGTTGTCTCCTGGAGGGTTGACAAAGGTTGTCTCCCTGAGGGAGACAAATGTTGTCTCCCGGAGGGAGACAAAGGTTGTCTCGCGGAAGGAGACAAAGGTTGTCTCCCAGAGGGAGACAAATGTTGTCTCCCGGAGGGAGACAAATGTTGTCTCGCGGAGGGAGACAAAGGTTGTCTCCCGGAGAGAGACAAATGTTGTCTCCCGGAGGGAGACAAAGGTTGTCTCCCGGAGGGAGAAAAAATTTTTTCTCCCGGAGGGAGACAAAGGTTGTCTCCTGGAGGGAGACAAATGTTGTCTCCCGGAGGGAGAAAAAGGTTGTCTCCCGGAGGGAGACAAAGGTTGTCTCCCGGAGGGAGACAAAGGTTGTCTCCCTGAGGGTTGACAAAGGTTGTCTCCCGGAGGAAGACAAATGTTGTCCCCGGAGGGAGACTAATGTTTTCTCGAGGAGGGAGACAAAGGTTGTCTCCCGGAGAGAGACAAATGTTGCCTCCCGAAGGGAGACAAAGGTTTTCTCCCGGAGGGAGACAAATATTGTCTCCCGGATGGAGACAAAGGTTGTCTCCTGGAGGGAGACAAATGTTGTCTCCCGGAGGGAGAAAAAGGTTGTCTCCCGTAGGGAGACAAAGGTTGACTCCCGGAGGGTTGACAAAGGTTGTCTCCCTGAGGGAGACAAAGATTGTCTCCCGGAGGGAGACAAATGTTGTCTCCCGGAGGAAGACAAAGGTTGTCTCCCGGAGGGAGACAAATGTTGTCTCCCGGAGGGAGAAAAAGGTTGTCTCCCGGAGGGAGACAAAGGCTGTCTCCCGGAGGGAGACAAAGGTTGTCTCCCTGAGGGTTGACAAAGGTTGTCTCCCGGAGGGAGACAAATGTTGTCCCCGGAGGGAGACTAATGTTTTCTCGAGGAGGGAGACAAAAGGTTGTCTTCCGGAGGGAGACAAAGGTTGTCTCCCGGAGGGAGACAAATGTTGTCTCCCGGAGGGAGACAAAGGTTGTCTCCCGGAGGGAGACAAATGTTGTCTCCCGGAGGGAGACAAATGTTGTCTCCCGGAGGGAGACAAATGTTGTCTCCCGGAACGAGACAAAGTTTGTCTCCCGGAGGGAGACAAAGGCTGTCTCCCGGAGGGAGACAAAGGTTGTCTCCCGGAGGGAGACAAATGTTGTCTCCCGGAGGGAGACAAATGTTGTCTCGCGGAGGGAGACAAAGGTTGTCTCCCGGAGAGAGACAAATGTTGTCTCCCGGAGGGAGACAAAGGTTGTCTCCCGGAAGGAGACAAATGTTGTCTCCCAGAGGGTGACAGTTTGTCTCCCAGAGGGAGACAAAGGTCGTCTCCTGGAGGGAGACAAATGTTGTCTCCTGGAGGGAGACAAATGTTGTCTCCCGGAGAGAGACAAATGTTGTCTCCCGGAGGGAGAAAAAGGTTGTCTCCCGGAGGGAGACAAAGGTTGTCTCCTGGAGGGTTGACAAAGGTTGTCTCCCTGAGGGAGACAAAAGTTGTCTCCCGGAGGGAGCCAAATGTTGTCTCCCGGGGGAGACAAAGGTTGTCTCCCGGAGGGAGACAAATGTTGTCTCCCGGAGGGAGACAAATGTTGTCTCCCAGAGGGAGACAAAGGTCGTCTCCCGGAGGGAGACAAAGGTTGTCTCCCGGAGGGAAACAAATGTTGTCTCCCGGAGGGAACCAAAGATTGTCTCCCGGAGGGAGACAAAGGTTGTCTCCCTGAGGGAGACAAATGTTGTCTCCCGGAGGGAGACAAAGGTTGTCTCGCGGAAGGAGACAAAGGTTGTCTCCCAGAGGGAGACAAATGTTGTCTCCCGGAGGGAGACAAATGTTATCTCCCGGAGGGAGACAAATGTTGTCTCCCGGAGGGAGACAAATGTTGTCCCAGATGGAGAAAAAAATATTGTCTCGCGGAGGGAGACAAAGGTTGTCTCCCGGAGAGAGACAAATGTTGTCTCCCGGAGGGAGACAAAGGTTGTCTCCCGGAGGGAGAAAAAATTTTTTCTCCCAGAGGGAGACAAAGGTTGTCTCCTGGAGGGAGACAAATGTTGTCTCCCGGAGGGAGAAAAAGGTTGTCTCCCGGAGGGAGACAAAGGTTGTCTCCCGGAGGGAGACAAAGGTTGTCTCCCTGAGGGTTGACAAAGGTTGTCTCCCGGAGGGAGACAAATGTTGTCCCCGGAGGGAGACTAATGTTTTCTCGAGGATTGAGACAAAGGTTGTCTCCCGGAGAGAGACAAATGTTGCCTCCCGAAGGGAGACAAAGGTTGTCTCCCGGAGGGAGACAAATGTTGTCTCCCGGAGGGAGACAAAGGTTGTCTCCTGGAGGGAGACAAAGGTTGTCTCCCGGAGGGAGACAAATGTTGTCTCCCGGAGGGAGACAAAGGTTGTCTCACGGAGGGAGACAAAGGTTGTCTCCCAGAGAGAGACAAATGTTGTCTTCCGGAGGGAGACAAAGGTTGTCTCCCAGAGGGAGACAAATGTTGTCTCCCGGAGGGAGACAAAGGTTGTCTCCTGGAGGGAGACAAATGTTGTCTCCCGGAGAGAGACAAATGTTGTCTCCCGGAGGGAGAAAAAGGTTGTCTCCCGGAGGGAGACAAAGGTTGTCTTCCGGAGGGAGACAAAGGTTGTCTCCCGGAGGGTTGACAAAGGTTGTCTCCCTGAGGGAGACAAAGATTGTCTCCCGGAGGGAGACAAATGTTGTCTCCCGGAGGAAGACAAAGGTTGTCTCCCGGAGGGAGACAAAGGTTGTCTCCCAGAGGGTGACAGTTTGTCACCCAGAGGGAGACAAAGGTCGTCTCCCGGAGGGAGACAAAGGTTGTCTCCCGGAGGGAGACAAAGGTTATCTCCCGGAGGGAGACAACTGTTGTCTCCCGGAGGTAGACAAATGATGTCTCCCGGAGGGAGACAGTTTGTCTCCTAGAGGGAGACAAAGGTCGTCTCCCGGAGGGAGACATAGATTGTCTTCCGGAGGGAGACAAATGTTGTCTCGCAGAGGGAGACAAAGGTTGTCTCCCGGAAAGACAAATGTTGTCTCTCGGAGGGAGACAAAGGTTGTCTCCCGGAGGGAGACAAATGTTGTCTCCCGGAGGGAGACAAACTTTGTCTCCTGGAGGGAGACAAATGTTGTCTCCAGGAGAGAGACAAATGTTGTCTCACGGGGGAAGACAAAGGTTGTCTCCCAGAGGGTGACAGTTTGTCTCCAAGAGGGAGACAAAGGTCGTCTCCCGGAGGGAGCCAAATGTTGTCTCCCGGAGGGAGACAAAGGTTGTCTCCCGGAGGGAGACAAAGGTTGTCTCCCGGAGGGAGACAAATGATGTCTCCCGGAGGGAGACAAAGGTTGTCTCACGGAGGGAGACAAAGGTTGTCTCCCAGAGAGAGACAAATGTTGTCTTCCGGAGGGAGACAAAGGTTGTCTCCCAGAGGGAGACAAATGTTGTCTCCCGGAGGGAGACAAAGGTTGTCTCCTGGAGGGAGACAGATGTTGTCTCCCGGAGAGAGACAAGTGTTGTCTCCCGGAGGGAGAAAAAGGTTGTCTCCCGGAGGGAGACAAAGGTTGTCTTCCGGAGGGAGACAAAGGTTGTCTCCCGGAGGGTTGACAAAGGTTGTCTCCCTGAGGGAGACAAAAGTTGTCTCCCGGAGGGAGCCAAATGTTGTCTCCCGGAGGGAGACAAAGGTTGTCTCCCGGAGGGAGACAAATGTTGTCTCCCGGAGGGAGACAAAGGTTGTCTAACGGAGGGAGACAAAGGTTGTCTCTAAGAGGGAGACAGTTTGTCTCCGAGAGGGAGACAAAGGTCGTCTCCCGGAGGGAGACAAAGGTTGTCTCCCTGGGGGAGTTAAATGTTTTCTACCGGAGGAAGACAAATGTTGTCTCCCGGAGGGAGACAAAGGTTGTCTCTCGGAGGGAGACAAAGGTTGTCTCCCAGAGGGAGACAAAGGTTGTCTCCCTGAGGGAGACAAATGTTGTCTCCCGGAGGTACACAAATGTTGTCTCCCGGAGGGAGACAAAGGTTGTCTCCCGGAAGGAGACAAATGTTGTCTCCCGGAGGGAGACAAATGTTGTCTCCCGGAGGAAGACAAAGGTTGTCTCCCGGAGGGAGACAAAGGTTGTCTCCCAGAGGGTGACAGTTTGTCTCCCAGAGGGAGACAAAGGTCGTCTCTCGGAGGGAGACAAAGTTTGTCTCTCGGAGGGAGACAAAGGTTATCTCCCGGAGGGAGACAACGGTTGTCTCCCGGAGGTAGACAAATGATGTCTCCCGGAGGGAGACAGTTTGTCTCCTAGAGGGAGACAAAGGTCGTCTCCCGGAGGGAGACATAGATTGTCTTCCGGAGGGAGACAAAGGTTGTCTCCCGGAGGGAAACAAATGTTTTCTCCCGGAGGGAGACAAATGTTGTCTCCCGGAGGGAGACAAATGTTATCTCCCGGAGGGAGACAAATGTTGTCTCCCAGAGGGAGACAAATGTTGTCCCCGGAGGGAGACAAATGTTGTCTCGCGGAGGGAGACAAATGTTGTCTCCCGGAGGGAGACAAAGGCTGTCTCTTGGAGGGAGACAAATGTTCTCTCCCGGACAGAGACAAATGTTGTCTCCCGGAGGGAGAAAAAGGTTGTCTCCCGGAGGGAGACAAAGGTTGTCTCCCGGAGGGAGACAAAGGTTGTCTCCCGGAGGGTTGACAAAGGTTGTCTCCCTGAGGGAGACAAAAGTTGTCTCCCGGAGGGAGCCAAATGTTGTCTCCCGGAGGGAGACAAAGGTTGTCTCCCGGAGGGAGACAAATGTTGTCTCCCGAAGGGAGACAAAGGTTGTCTCACGGAGGGAGACAAAGGTTGTCTGCAAGAGAGGGACAAATGTTGTCTCCCGGAGAGAGACAATTGTTGTCTCCCGGAGGGAGAAAAACGTTGTCTCCTGGAGGGAGACAAAGGTTGTCTCCCGGAGGGAGACAAAGGTTGTCTCCCGGAGGGTTGACAAAGGTTGTCTCCCTGAGGGAGACAAAAGTTGTCTCCCGGAGGGAGCCAAATGTTGTCTCCCGGAGGGAGACAAAGGTTGTCTCCCGGAGGGAGACAAATGTTGTCTCCCGGAGGGAGACAAAGGTTGTCTCACGGAGGGAGACAAAGGTTGTCTCCCAGAGGGAGAAATTTTTTCTCCCAGAGGGAGACAAAGGTCGTCTCCCGGAGGGAGACAAAGGTTGTCTCCCTGAGGGAGACAAATGTTGTCTCCCGGAGGTAGACAAATGTTGTCTCCTGGAGGGAGACAAATGTTGTCTCCCTCCGGGAGACAAATGTTGTCTCCCGGAGGGAGACATAGATTGTTTCCCGGAGGGAGACAAAGGTTGTCTCCCGGAGGGAGTTAAATGTTTTCTCCCGGAGGAAGACAAAGGTTGTCTCCCGGAAGGAGACAAATGTTGTCTCCCGGAGGGAGACAAAGGATGTCTCCCGGAGGGAGACAAAGGTTGTCTCCAAGAGGGTGACAGTTTGTCTCCCAGAGGGAGACAAAGGTCGTCTCCTGGAGAGAGACAAATGTTGTCTCCCGGAGAGAGACAAATGTTGTCTCCCGGAGGGAGAAAAAGGTTGTCTCCCGGAGGGAGACAAAGGTTGTCTCCCGGAGGGTTGACAAATGTTGTCTCCATGAGGGAGACAAAAGTTGTCTCCCGGAGGGAGCCAAATGTTGTCTCCCGGAGGGAGACAAAGGTTGTCTCCAGGAGGGAGACAAATGTTGTCTCCCGGAGGGAGACAAAGGTTGTCTCCCAGAGGGAGACAAAGGTCGTCTCCCGCAGGGAGACAAAGGTTGTCTCCCGGAGGGAGACAAATGTTGTCTCCAGGAGGGAGACAAAGATTGTCTCCCGGAGGGAGACAAAGGTTATCTCCCGGAGGGAGACAACTGTTGTCTCCCGGAGGTAGACAAATGATGTCTCCCGGAGGGAGACAGTTTGTCTCCTAGAGGGAGACAAAGGTCGTCTCCCGGAGGGAGACATAGATTGTCTTCCGGAGGGAGACAAAGGTTGTCTCCCGGAGGGAAACAAATGTTTTCTCCCGGAGGGAGACAAATGTTGTCTCCCGGAGGGAGACAAATGTTATCTCCCGGAGGGAGACAAATGTTGTCTCCCAGAGGGAGACAAATGTTGTCCCCGGAGGGAGACAAATGTTGTCTCGCGGAGGGAGACAAATGTTGTCTCCCGGAGGGAGACAAAGGCTGTCTCTTGGAGGGAGACAAATGTTGTCTCCCGGACAGAGACAAATGTTGTCTCCCGGAGGGAGAAAAAGGTTGTCTCCCGGAGGGAGACAAAGGTTGTCTCCCGGAGGGAGACAAAGGTTGTCTCCCGGAGGGTTGACAAAGGTTGTCTCCCTGAGGGAGACAAAAGTTGTCTCCCGGAGGGAGCCAAATGTTGTCTCCCGGAGGGAGACAAAGGTTGTCTCCCGGAGGGAGACAAATGTTGTCTCCCGAACGGAGACAAAGGTTGTCTCCCGGAGGGAGACAAATGTTATCTCCCGGAGGGAGACAAATGTTGTCTCCCGGAGGGAGACAAAGGTTGTCTCACGGAGGGAGACAAAGGTTGTCTCCCAGAGGGAGAAATTTTTTCTCCCAGAGGGAGACAAAGGTCGTCTCCCGGAGGGAGACAAAGGTTGTCTCCCGGAGGGTTGACAAATGTTGTCTCCATGAGGGAGACAAAAGTTGTCTCCCGGAGGGAGCCAAATGTTGTCTCCCGGAGGGAGACAAAGGTTTTCTCCAGGAGGGAGACAAATGTTGTCTCCCGGAGGGAGACAAAGGTTGTCTCCCAGAGGGAGACAAAGGTCGTCTCCCGCAGGGAGACAAAGGTTGTCTCCCGGAGGGAGACAAATGTTGTCTCCAGGAGGGAGACAAAGATTGTCTCCCGGAGGGAGACAAAGGTTGTCTCCCAGAGGGAGACAAATGTTGTCTCCCGGAGGTAGACAAATGTTGTCACCCGGTGGGAGACAAAGTTCGTCTCCCGGAGGGAGACAAAGCTTGTCTCCCGGAGGGAGACAAATGTTGTCTCCCGGAGGGAGACAAAGATTGTCTCCCGGAGGGAGACAAAGGTTGTCTCCCTGAGGGAGACAAATGTTGTCTCCCGGAGGTAGACAAATGTTGTCTCCCGGAGGGAGACAAATGTTGTCTCCCGGAGGGAGTTAAATGTTTTCTCCCGGAGGGAGACAAATGTTGTCTCCCGGAGGGAGAAGAAGGTTGTCTCCCGGAGGAAGACAAATGTTGTCTCCCGGAGGGAGACAAATGTTGTCTCCCTGAGGGAGACATAGATTGTTTCCCGGAGGGAGACAAAGGTTGTCTCCCGGAGAGAGTTAAATGTTTTATCCCGGAGGGAGACAAATGTTGTCTCCCGGAGGGACACAAAGGTTGTCTCCCGGAGGGAGACAAAGGTTGTCTCCCGGAGGGAGCCAAATGTTGTCTCCCGGAGGGAGACAAAGGTTGTCTCCCGGAGGGAGACAAATGTTGTCTCCCGGAGGGAGACAAAGGTTGTCTCACGGAGGGAGACAAAGGTTGTCTCCCAGAGGGAGACAGTTTGCCTCCCAGAGGGAGACAAAGGTCGTCTCCCGGAGAGAGACAAAGGTTGTCTACCTGAGGGAGACAAATGTTGTCTTCCGGAGGGAGACAAAGATTGTCTCCCGGAGGGAGACAAAGGTTGTCTCCTTGAGGGAGACAAATGTTGTCTCCCGGAGGTAGACAAATGTTGTCTCCCGGAGGGAGACAAATGTTGTCTCCCAGAGGGAGACATAGATTGTTTCCCGGAGGGAGACAAAGGTTGTCTCCCGGAGGGAGTTAAATGTTTTCTCCCGGAAGGAGACAAATGTTGTCTCCCAGAGGGAGACAAAGGTTGTCTCCGGAGGGAGACAAAGGTTGTCTCCCAGATGGAGACAAAGGTTGTCTCCCTGAGGGAGACAAATGTTGTCTCCCGGAGGTAGACAAATGTTGTCTCCCGGAGGGAGACAAAGGTTGTCTCACGGAGGGAGACAAAGGTTGTCTCCCAGAGGGAGACGGTTTGTCTCCAAGAAGGAGACAAAGGTCGTCTCCCGGAGGGAGACAAAGGTTGTCTACCAGAGGGAGACAAATGTTGTCTCCCGGAGGGAGACAAAGGTTGTCTCCCTGAGGGAGACAAATGTTGTCTCCCGGAGGTAGACAAATGTTGTCTCCCGGAGGGAGACAAATGTTGTCTCCCGGAGGTAGACAAATGTTGTCTCCCGGAGGGAGACAAATGTTGTCTCCCGGAAGGAGACATAGATTCTTTCCCCGAGGGAGACAAAGGTTGTCTCCCGGAGGGAGTTAAATGTTTTCTCCCGGAGGGAGACAAATGTTGTCTCCCGGAGGGAGACAAAGGTTGTCTCCCGGAGGGAGACAAAGGTTGTCTCCCAGATGGAGACAAAGGTTGTCTCCCGGAGAGAGACAAATGTTGTCTCCTTGACTGAGACAAATGTTGTCTCCCGGAGGTAGACAAATGTTGTCTCCCGGAGGGAGACAAATGTTGTCTCCCGGAGGGAGACAAATGTTGTCTCCCGGAGGGAGACATAGATTGTTTCCCGGAGGGAGACAAAGGTTGTCTCCCGGAGGGAGTTAAATGTTTTCTCCCGGAAGGAGACAAATGTTGTCTCCCAGAGGGAGACAAAGGTTGTCTCCGGAGGGAGACAAAGGTTGTCTCCCAGATGGAGACAAAGGTTGTCTCCCTGAGGGAGACAAATGTTGTCTCCCGGAGGTAGACAAATGTTGTCTCCCGGAGGGAGACAAAGGTTGTCTCACGGAGGGAGACAAAGGTTGTCTCCCAGAGGGAGACGGGTTGTCTCCAAGAAGGAGACAAAGGTCGTCTCCCGGAGGGAGACAAAGGTTGTCTACCGGAGGGAGACAAATGTTGTCTCCCGGAGGGAGACAAAGGTTGTCTCCCTGAGGGAGACAAATGTTGTCTCCCGGAGGTAGACAAATGTTGTCTCCCGGAGGGAGACAAATGTTGTCTCCCGGAAGGAGACATAGATTGATTCCCCGAGGGAGACAAAGGTTGTCTCCCGGAGGGAGTTAAATGTTTTCTCCCGGAGGGAGACAAATGTTGTCTCCCGGAGGGAGACAAAGGTTGTCTCCCGGAGGGAGACAAAGGTTGTCTCCCAGATGGAGACAAAGGTTGTCTCCCGGAGAGAGACAAATGTTGTCTCCCGGAGGGTTGACAAAGGTTGTCTCCTTGAGGGAGACAAAGTTGTCTCCCGGAGGGAGACAAATGTTGTCTCCCTGAGGGAGACAAAAGTTGTCTCCAGGAGGGAGACAAATGTTGTCTCCCGGAGGGTGACAGTTTGTCTCCCAGAGGGAGACAAAGGTCGTCTCCTGGAGGGAGACAAATTTTGTCTCCCGGAGAGAGACAAATGTTGTCTCCCGGAGGGAGACAAAGGTTGTCTCCCGGAGGGAGACAAAGGTTGTCTCCCGGAGGGAGACAAATGTTGTCTCCCGGAGGGAGACAAATGTTGTCTCCCGGAGGGAGACAGTTTATCTCCTAGAGGGAGACAAAGGTCGTCTCCCTGAGGGCGACATAGATTGTCTCCCGGAGGGAGACAAAGGTTGTCTCCCGGAGGGAGACAATTGTTTTCTCCCGGAGGGAGACAAATGTTGTCTCCCGGAGGGAGACAAATGTTATCTCCCGGAGGGAGACAAAGGTTGTCCCCCGGAGAGAGACAAAGGTTTTCTCCCGGAGGGAGACAAATGTTGTCTCCCGGAGGGAGACAAATGTTGTCTCCCGGAGGGAGACAAAAATTGTCTCCCGGAGGGAGACAAAGGTTGTCTCCAGGAGGGAGACAAATGTTGTCACCCGGAGGGAGACAAATGTTGTCTCCCGGAGGGAGACAAATGTTATCTCCCGGAGGGAGACAAATGTTGTCTCCCGGAGGGAGACAAATGTTATCTCCCGGAGGGAGACAAATGTTGTCTGCCGGAGAGAGACAAATGTTGTCTCCCGGAGGGAGACAAAGGTTGTCTCCCGGAGGGAGACAAAGGTTGTCTCCCAGAGGGTGACAGTTTGTCTTCCAGAGGGACACAAAGGTCGTCTCCCGGAGGGAGACAAAGGTTGTCTCCCGGAGGGAGACAAATGTTGTCTCCCGGGGGGAGACAAATGTTGTCTCCCCGAGGGAGACAATTGTTTTCTCCCGGAGGGAGACAAATGTTGTCTCCCGGAGGGAGACAAATGTTATCTCCCGGAGGGAGACAAAGGTTGTCCCCCGGAGGGAGACAAAGGTTGTCTCCCGGAGGGAGACAAATGTTGTCTCCCGGAGGGAGACAAAAATTGTCTTCCGGAGGGAGACAAAGGTTGTCTCCAGGAGGGAGACAAAAATTGTCTCCCGGAGGGAGACAAAGGTTGTCTCCAGGAGGGAGACAAATGTTGTCACCCGGAGGGAGACAAATGTTATCTCCCGGAGGGAGACAAATGTTGTCTCCCGGAGGGAGACAAATGTTATCTCGTGGAGGGAGACAAATGTTGTCTGCCGGAGGGAGACAAATGTTGTCTCCCGGAGATAGACAAATGTTGTCTCCCGGAGGGAGTTAGATGTTTTCTCCCGGAGGGAGACAAATGTTGTCTCCCGGAGGGAGACAAAGGTTGTCTCCCGGAGGGAGACAAAGGTTGTCTCCCAGATGGAGACAAAGGTTGTCTCCCGGAGAGAGACAAATGTTGTCTCCCGGAGGGTTGACAAAGGTTGTCTCCTTGAGGGAGACAAAGTTGTCTCCCGGAGGGAGACAAATGTTGTCTCCCTGAGGGAGACAAAAGTTGTCTCCAGGAGGGAGACAAATGTTGTCTCCCGGAGGGTGACAGTTTGTCTCCCAGAGGGAGACAAAGGTCGTCTCCTGGAGGGAGACAAATTTTGTCTCCCGGAGAGAGACAAATGTTGTCTCCCGGAGGGAGACAAAGGTTGTCTCCCGGAGGGAGACAAAGGTTGTCTCCCGGAGGGAGACAAATGTTGTCTCCCGGAGGGAGACAAATGTTGTCTCCCGGAGGGAGACAGTTTATCTCCTAGAGGGAGACAAAGGTCGTCTCCCTGAGGGCGACATAGATTGTCTCCCGGAGGGAGACAAAGGTTGTCTCCCGGAGGGAGACAATTGTTTTCTCCCGGAGGGAGACAAATGTTGTCTCCCGGAGGGAGACAAATGTTATCTCCCGGAGGGAGACAAAGGTTGTCCCCCGGAGGGAGACAAAGGTTTTCTCCCGGAGGGAGACAAATGTTGTCTCCCGGAGGGAGACAAATGTTGTCTCCCGGAGGGAGACAAAAATTGTCTCCCGGAGGGAGACAAAGGTTGTCTCCAGGAGGGAGACAAATGTTGTCACCCGGAGGGAGACAAATGTTGTCTCCCGGAGGGAGACAAATGTTATCTCCCGGAGGGAGACAAATGTTGTCTCCCGGAGGGAGACAAATGTTATCTCCCGGAGGGAGACAAATGTTGTCTGCCGGAGAGAGACAAATGTTGTCTCCCGGAGGGAGACAAAGGTTGTCTCCCGGAGGGAGACAAAGGTTGTCTCCCAGAGGGTGACAGTTTGTCTTCCAGAGGGACACAAAGGTCGTCTCCCGGAGGGAGACAAAGGTTGTCTCCCGGAGGGAGACAAATGTTGTCTCCCGGGGGGAGACAAATGTTGTCTCCCCGAGGGAGACAATTGTTTTCTCCCGGAGGGAGACAAATGTTGTCTCCCGGAGGGAGACAAATGTTATCTCCCGGAGGGAGACAAAGGTTGTCCCCCGGAGGGAGACAAAGGTTGTCTCCCGGAGGGAGACAAATGTTGTCTCCCGGAGGGAGACAAAAATTGTCTTCCGGAGGGAGACAAAGGTTGTCTCCAGGAGGGAGACAAAAATTGTCTCCCGGAGGGAGACAAAGGTTGTCTCCAGGAGGGAGACAAATGTTGTCACCCGGAGGGAGACAAATGTTATCTCCCGGAGGGAGACAAATGTTGTCTCCCGGAGGGAGACAAATGTTATCTCGTGGAGGGAGACAAATGTTGTCTGCCGGAGGGAGACAAATGTTGTCTCCCGGAGATAGACAAATGTTGTCTCCCGGAGGGAGACAAAGGTTGTCTCCCGGAGGGAGACAAAGGTTGTCTCCCAGACGGTGACAGTTTGTCTCCCAGAGGGAGACAAAGGTCGTCTCCCGGAGGGAGACAAAGGTTGTCTCCCGGAGGGAGACAAACGTTGTCTACCGGAGGGAGACAAATGTTGTCTCCCGGAGGGAGACAGTCTGTCTCCTAGAGGGAGAGAAAGGTCGTCTCCTAGAGGGAGACAAAGGTCGTCTCCCGGAGGGAGACATAGATTGTCTCCCGGAGGGAGACAAATGTTGTCTCCCGGAGGGAGACAAAGGTTGTCTCCCGGAGGGAGACAAATGTTGTCTCTCAGAGGGAGACAAATGTTGTCTCCTGGAGGGAGACAAAGGTTGTCTCCGGAAGGGAGACAAAGGTTGTCTCTCAGAAAGAGACAGGTTGTCTCCCGGAGGGAGACAAAGGTTGTCTCCGGAGGGAGTTAAATTTTGTTTCCCGAAGGGAGACAAAGGTCGTCTCCCGGAGAGAGACAAATGTTGTCTCCCGGAGGGAGACAAAGGTTGTCTCCCGGAGGGAGACAAGTGTTGACATAAAGATAAAGGTTGTCTCCCGGAGGAAGACAAATTTTGTCTCCCGAAGGGAGACATAGGTCGTCTCCCGGAGGGAGACAAAGGTTGTCTCCCGGAGGGAGCCAAATGTTGTCTCCCGGAGGGAGACAAAGGTTGTCTCCGGGAGGGAGACAAACGTTGTCTCCCGGAGGGAGACAAAGGTTGTCTCACGGAGGGAGGCAAAGGTTGTCTCCCAGAGGGAGACAGTTTGTCTCCCAGAGGGAGACAAAGGTCGTCTCCCGGAGGGAGACAAAGGTCGTCTCCCGGAGGGAGACAAAGGTTGTCTACCGGAGGGAGACAAATGTTGTCTCCCGGAGGGAGACAAAGATTGTCTCCCGAAGGGAGACAAAGGTTGTCTCCTTGAAGGAGACAAATGTTGTCTCCCGGAGGGAGACTTAGATTGTTTCCCGGAGGGAGACAAAGGTTGTCTCCCGGAGGGATTTAAATGTTTTCTCCCGGAAGGAGACAAATGTTGTTTCCCAGAGGGAGACAAAGGTTGTCTCCGGAGGGAGACAAAGGTTGTCTCCCAGATGGAGACAAAGGTTGTCTCCCTGAGGGAGACAAATGTTGTCTCCCGGAGGTAGACAAATGTTGTCTCCCGGAGGGAGACAAAGGTTGTCTCACGGAGGGAGACAAAGGTTGTCTCCCAGAGGGAGACGGTTTGTCTCCAAGAGGGAGACAAAGGTCGTCTCCCGGAGGGAGACAAAGGTTGTCTACCGGAGGGGGACAAATGTTGTCTCCCGGAGGGAGACAAAGATTGTCTCCCGGAGGGAGACAAAGGTTGTCTCCCTGAGGGAGACAAATATTGTCTCCCGGAGGTAGACAAATGTTGTCTCCCGGAGGGAGACAAATGTTGTCTCCCGGAAGGAGACATAGATTGTTTCCCGGAGGGAGACAAATGTTGTCTCGCGGAGGGAGACAAATGTTGTCTCCCGGAGGGAGACAAAGGTTGTCTCCTGGAGGGAGACAAATGTTGTCTCCCGGAGGGAGACAAATGTTGTCTCCTGGAGGGAGACAAATGTTGTCTCCCGGAGAGAGACAAATGTTGTCTCCCGGAGGGTTGACAAAGGTTGTCTCCTTGAGGGAGACAAAAGTTGTCTCCCGGAGGGAGACAAATGTTGTCTCCCTGAGGGAGACAAAAGTTGTCTCCAGGAGGGAGACAAATGTTGTCTCCCGGAGGGTGACAGTTTGTCTCCCAGAGGGAGACAAAGGTCGTCTCCTGGAGGGAGACAAATTTTCTCTCCCGGAGAGAGACAAATGTTGTATCCCGGAGGGAGACAAATGTTGTCTCCCGGAGGGAGACAAAGGTTGTCTCCCGGAGGGAGACAAATGTTGTCTCCTGGAGGTAGACAAAGGTTGTCTCCGGAAGGGAGACAAAGGTTGTCTCTCAGAAAGAGACAGGTTGTCTCCCGGAGGGAGACAAAGGTTGTCTCCGGAGGGAGTTAAATGTTGTTTCCCGAAGGGAGACAAAGGTCGTCTCCCGGAGAGAGACAAAGGTTGTCTCTCAGAAAGAGACAGGTTGTCTCCCGGAGGGAGACAAAGGTTGTCTCCGGAGGGAGACAAATGTTGTTTCCCGAAGGGAGACAAAGGTCGTCTCCCGGAGAGAGACAAATGTTGTCTCCCGGAGGGAGACAAAGGTTGTCTCCCGGAGGGAGACACATGTTGAGATAAAGATAAAGGTTGTCTCCCGGAGGAAGACAAATGTTGAGATAAAGATAAAGGTCGTCTCCCGGAGGGAGACAAAGGTTGTCTACCGGAGGGAGACAAATGTTGTCTCCCGGAGGGAGACAAAGATTGTCTCCCAGAGGGAGACAAAGGTTGTCTCCCTGAGGGAGACAAATGTTGTCTCCCGGAGGTAGACAAATGTTGTCTCCCGGAAGGAGACATAGATTGTTTCCCGGAGGGAGACAAATGTTGTCTCGCGAAGAAAGACAAATGTTGTCTCCCGGAGGGAGACAAAGGTTGTCTCCTGGAGGGAGACAAATGTTGTCTCCCGGAGAGAGACAAATGTTGTCTCCCGGAGGGTTGACAAAGGTTGTCTCCTTGAGGGAGACAAAAGTTGTCTCCCGGAGGGAGACAAATGTTGTCTCCCTGAGGGAGACAAAAGTTTTCTCCAGGAGGGAGACAAATGTTGTCTCCCGGAGGGTGACAGTTTGTCTCCCAGAGGGAGACAAAGGTTGTCTCCAGGAGGGAGACAAAAATTGTCTCCCGGAGGGAGACAAAGGTTGTCTCCAGGAGGGAGACAAATGTTGTCACCCGGAGGGAGACAAATGTTTTCTCCCGGAGGGAGACAAATGTTGTCTCCCGGAGGGAGACAAATGTTATCTCCTGGAGGGAGACAAATGTTGTCTCCCGGAGGGAGACAAATGTTATCTCCCGGAGGGAGACAAATGTTGTCTGCCGGAGGGAGACAAATGTTGTCTCCCGGAGAGAGACAAATGTTGTCTCCCGGAGGGAGACAAAGGTTGTCTCCCAGAGGGTGACAGTTTGTCTCCCAGAGGGAGACAAAGGTCGTCTCCCGGAGGGAGACAAAGGTTGTCTCCCGGAGGGAGACAAACGTTGTCTCCCGGAGGGAGACAAATGTTGTCTCCCGGAGGGAGACAGTTTGTCTCCTAGAGGGAGACAAAGATCGTCTCCTAGAGGGAGACAAAGGTCGTCTCCCGGAGGGAGACATAGATTTTCTCCCGGAGGGAGACAAAGGTTGTCTCCCGGAGGGAGACAAATGTTGATATAAAGATAAAGGTTGTCTCCCGGAGGGAGACAATTGCTGTCTCCCGAAGGGAGAAAATTGTTGTCTCCCGAAGGGAGAAAAATGTTGTCTCCCAGAGGGAGACAAAGGTTTTCCCCCGGGGGGAGACAAATGTTGTCTCCCGGAGGGAGACAAGGGTTGTCTTTTTTCATTTCATTTTTCATTTTAAAATTATTTACCCAGGGTACAATTCAGTCTATATACTGTTTTACAATTGGCCCTGCAAAAACTATTCACAAAATAAAGAGTTATATAATACAAAATTTACAGTGAAAAATAAAAAATAATGTATATGATTATTTTCCCTTGAGTTTGGACTTGAAGGCCTTGGTTTGGACCGGAGGGAGACAAATGTTGTCTCTCAGAGGGAGACAAATGTTGTCTCCCGGAGGGAGACAAATGTTGTCTCCTGGCGGGAGACAAAGGTTGTCTCCCGAAGGGAGACAAAGGTTGTCTCCGGAGGGAGACAAATGTTGTTTGCCGTATGGAGATAAAGGTTGGCTCCCCAAGGGAGACAAATGTTGTCTCCCGAAGGGAGACAAAGGTCGTCTCCCGGAGGGAGACAAATGTTGTCTCCCGGAGGGAGACAAAGGTTGTCTCCCGGAGGGAGACAAAGGTTGTCTCCCGGAGGGAGACAAAGGTTGTCTCCCGGAGGGAGACAATTGTTGTCTCCCGGTGGGACACAAAGGTTGTCTCCCGGAGGGAGACAAATGTTGTCTCCCGGATGGAGACAAAGGTTGTCTCCCGGAGGGAGACAAAGGTTGTCTCCCGGAGGGAGACAAATGTTGTCTCCCGAAGGGAGAAAAAGGTTGTCTCCCGGAGGGAGACAAAGGTTGTCTCCCGGAAGGAGACAGTTTGTCTTATAGAGGGAGACAAATGTTGTCTCCCGGAGGGAGACAAAGGTTGTCTCCCGGAGGGAGACAAATGTTGTCTCCCGGAGGGAGACAAATGTTGTCTCCCGGAGGGAGACAAATGTTGTCTCCAAGAGGGAGACAAAATTTGTCTCCCGGAGAGAGACAAAGGTTGTCTCCCGGAGGGAGACATAGGTTGTCTACCGGAGGGAGACAAATGTTGTCTCCAGGAGGGAGACAAATGTTGTCTCCCGGAAGGAGACATAGATTGTTTCCCGGAGGGAGACAAATGTTGTCTCGCGGAGAGAGACAAATGTTGTCTCCCGGAGGGAGACAAAGGTTGTCTCCTGGAGGGAGACAAATGTTGTCTCCCGGAGAGAGACAAATGTTGTCTCCCGGAGGGTTGACAAAGGTTGTCTCCTTGAGGGAGACAAAAGTTGTCTCCCGGAGGGAGACAAATGTTGTCTTCCTGAGGGAGACAAAAGTTGTCTCCAGGAGGGAGACAAATGTTGTCTCCCGGAGGGTGACAGTTTGTCTCCCAGAGGGAGACAAAGGTCGTCTCCTGGAGGGAGACAAATTTTGTCTCCCGGAGAGAGACAAATGTTGTCTCCCGGAGGGAGACAAATGTTGTCTCCCGGAGGGAGACAAAGGTTGTCTCCCGGAGGGAGACAAATGTTGTCTCCTGGAGGGAGACAAAGGTTGTCTCCCGGAGGGAGACAAATGTTGTCTCCCGGAGGAAGACAAATGTTGAGATAAAGATAAAGGTCGTCTCCCGGAGGGAGACAAAGGTTGTCTACCGGAGGGAGACAAATGTTGTCTCCCGGAGGGAGACGAAGATTGTCTCCCAGAGGGAGACAAAGGTTGTCTCCCTGAGGGAGACAAATGTTGTCTCCCGGAGGTAGACAAATGTTGTCTCCCGGAGGGAGACAAATGTTGTCTCCCGGAAGGAGACATAGATTGTTTCCCGGAGGGAGACAAATGTTGTCTCGCGGAGAGAGACAAATGTTGTCTCCCGGAGGGAGACAAAGGTTGTCTCCTGGAGGGAGACAAATGTTGTCTCCCGGAGAGAGACAAATGTTGTCTCCCGGAGGGTTGACAAAGGTTGTCTCCTTGAGGGAGACAAAAGTTGTCTCCCGGTGGGAGACAAATGTTGTTTCCCTGAGGGAGACAAAAGTTGTCTCCAGGAGGGAGACAAATGTTGTCTCCAGGAGGGAGACAAATGTTGTCTCCCGGAGAGTGACAGTTTGTCTGCCAGAGGGAGACAAAGGTCGTCTCCTGGAGGGAGACAAATTTTGTCTCCCGGAGAGAGACAAATGTTGTCTCCCGGAGGGAGACAAAGGTTGTCTCCCGGAGGGAGACAAATGTTGTCTCCTGGAGGGAGACAAAGGTTGTCTCCGGAAGGGAGACAAAGGTTGTCTCTCAGAAAGAGACAGGTTGTCTCCCGGAGGGAGACAAAGGTTGTCTCCGGAGGGAGTTAAATGTTGTTTCCCGAAGGGAGACAAAGGTCGTCTCCCGGAGAGAGACAAATGTTGTCTCCCGGAGGGAGACAAAGGTTGTCTCCCGGAGGGAGACAAATGTTGTCTCCCGGAGGGAGACAAATGTTGTCTCCTGGAGGGAGACAAAGGTTGTCTCCCGAAGGGAGACAAAGGTTGTCTCTCAGAAAGAGACAGGTTGTCTCCCGGAGGGAGACAAAGGTTGTCTCCGGAGGGAGACAAATGTTGTTTCCCGAAGGGAGACAAAGGTCGTCTCCCGGAGAGAGACAAATGTTGTCTCCCGGAGGGAGACAAAGGTTGTCTCCCGGAGGGAGACAAATGTTGAGATAAAGATAAAGGTTGTCTCCCGGAGGAAGACAAATGTTGAGATAAAGATAAAGGTCGTCTCCCGGAGGGAGACAAAGGTTGTCTACCGGAGGGAGACAAATGTTGTCTCCCGGAGGGAGACAAAGATTGTCTCCCAGAGGGAGACAAAGGTTGTCTCCCTGAGGGAGACAAATGTTGTCTCCCGGAGGTAGACAAATGTTGTCTCCCGGAGGGAGACAAATGTTGTCTCCCGGAAGGAGACATAGATTGTTTCCCGGAGGGAGACAAATGTTGTCTCGCGGAGAGAGACAAATGTTGTCTCCCGGAGGGAGACAAAGGTTGTCTCCTGGAGGGAGACAAATGTTGTCTCCCGGAGAGAGACAAATGTTGTCTCCCGGAGAGAGACAAATGTTGTCTCCCGGAGGGTTGACAAAGGTTGTCTCCTTGAGGGAGACAAAATTTGTCTCCCAGAGAAAGACAAATGTTGTCTCCCTGAGGGAGACAAATGTTATCTCCTGGAGGGAGACAAATGTTGTCTCCCGGAGGGAGACAAATGTTATCTCCCGGAGGGAGACAAATGTTGTCTGCCGGAGGGAGACAAATGTTGTCTCCCGGAGAGAGACAAATGTTGTCTCCCGGAGGGAGACAAATGTTGTCTCCCAGAGGGTGACAGTTTGTCTCCCAGAGGGAGACAAAGGTCGTCTCCCGGAGGGAGACAAAGGTTGTCTCCCGGAGGGAGACAAACGTTGTCTCCCGGAGGGAGACAAATGTTGTCTCCCGGAGGGAGACAGTTTGTCTCCTAGAGGGAGACAAAGGTCGTCTCCTAGAGGGAGACAAAGGTCGTCTCCCGGAGGGAGACATAGATTGTCTCCCGGAGGGAGACAAAGGTTGTCTCCCGGAGGGAGACAAATGTTGATATAAAGATAAAGGTTGTCTCCCGGAGGGAGACAAATGCTGTCTCCCGAAGGGAGAAAATTGTTGTCTCCCGAAGGGAGAAAAATGTTGTCTCCCAGAGAGAGACAAAGGTTGTCCCCCGGAGGGAGACAAATGTTGTCTCCCGGAGGGAGACAAAGGTTGTCTTTTTTCATTTCATTTTTCATTTTAAAGTTATTTACCCAGGGTACAATTCAGTCTATATACTGTTTTACAATTGGCCCTGCAAAAACTATTTACAAAATAAAGAGTTATATAATACAAAATTTACAGTGAAAAATAAAAAATAATGTATATGATTATTATCCCTTGAGTTTGGACTTGAAGGCCTTGGCTTGGACCGGAGGGAGACAAATGTTGTCTCTCAGAGGGAGACAAATGTTGTCTCCCGGAGGGAGACAAATGTTGTCTCCTGGCGGGAGACAAAGGTTGTCTCCCGAAGGGAGACAAAGGTTGTCTCCGGAGGGAGACAAATGTTGTTTGCCGTATGGAGATAAAGGTTGGCTCCCCAAGGGAGACAAATGTTGTCTCCCGAAGGGAGACAAAGGTCGTCTCCCGGAGGGAGACAAATGTTGTCTCCCGGAGGGAGACAAAGGTTGTCTCCCGGAGGGAGACAAATGTTGAGATAAAGATAAAGGTTGTCTCCAGGAGGGAGACAGTTTGTCTCCTAGAGGGAGACAAAGGTCGTCTCCTAGAGGGAGACAAAGGTCGTCTCCTAGAGGGAGACAAAGGTCGTCTCCCGGAGGGAGACATAGATTGTCTCCCGGAGGGAGACAAAGGTTGTCTCCCGGAGGGAGACAAATGTTGATATAAAGATAAAGGTTGTCTCCCGGAGGGAGACAAATGCTGTCTCCCGAAGGGAGAAAATTGTTGTCTCCCGAAGGGAGACAAATGTTGTCTCCCAGAGGGAGACAAAGGTTGTCCCCCGGAGGGAGACAAATGTTGTCTCCCGGAGGGAGACAAATGTTGTCTCCCGGAGGGAGACAAAGGTTGTCTTTTTTCATTTCATTTTTCATTTTAAAATTATTTACCCAGGGTACAATTCAGTCTATATACTGTTTTACAATCGGCCCTGCAAAAACTATTTACAAAATAAAGAGTTATATAATACAAAATTTACAGTGAAAAATAAAAAAAAATGTATATGATTATTTTCCCTTGAGTTTGGACTTGAAGGCCTTGGTTTGGACCGGAGGGAGACAAATGTTGTCTCTCAGAGGGAGACAAATGTTGTCTCCCGGAGGGAGACAAATGTTGTCTCCTGGCGGGAGACAAAGGTTGTCTCCCGAAGGGAGACAAAGGTTGTCTCCGGAGGGAGACAAATGTTGTTTGCCGTATGGAGATAAAGGTTGTCTCCAGAGGGAGACAAATGTTGTTTGCCGTATGGAGATAAAGGTTGGCTCCCCAAGGGAGACAAATGTTGTCTCCCGAAGGGAGACAAAGGTCGTCTCCCGGAGGGAGACAAAGGTTCTCTCCCGGAGGGAGAAAAATGTAGTCTCCCGGAGGGAGACAAAGGTTGTCTTCCGGAGGGAGACAAATGTTGTCTCCCGTATGGAGAAAAGGTTGTCTCCCGAAGGGAGAAAAATGTTGTCTCCCGAAGGGAGAAAAATGTTGTCTCCCAGAGGGAGAAAAAGGTTGTCCCCCGGAGGGAGACAAATGTTGTCTCCCGGAGGGAGACAAAGGTTGTCTCCCGGAGGGAGACAAATGTTGTCTCTCGGAGGGAGACAAAGGTTGTCTCCCGAAGGGAGAAAATGTTGTCTCCCAGAGGGAGACAAAGGTTGTCCACCGGAGGGAGACAAATGTTGTCTCTCGGAGGGAGACAAAGGTTGTCTCCCGAAGGGAGACAAAGGTTGTCTCCCGGAGGGAGACAAATGTTGTCTCCCGGAGGGAGACAAAGGTTGTCTCCCGGAGGGAGACAAATGTTGAGATAAAGATAAAGGTTGTCTCCAGGAGGGAGACAGTTTGTCTCCTAGAGGGAGACAAAGGTCGTCTCCTAGAGGGAGACAAAGGTCGTCTCCTAGAGGGAGACAAAGGTCGTCTCCCGGAGGGAGACATAGATTGTCTCCCGGAGGGAGACAAAGGTTGTCTCCCGGAGGGAGGCAAATGTTGATATAAAGATAAAGGTTGTCTCCCGGAGGGAGACAAATGCTGTCTCCCGAAGGGAGAAAATTGTTGTCTCCCGAAGGGAGAAAAATGTTGTCTCCCAGAGGGAGACAAAGGTTGTCCCCCGGAGGGAGACAAATGTTGTCTCCCGGAGGGAGACAAATGTTGTCTCCCGGAGGGAGACAAAGGTTGTCTTTTTTCATTTCATTTTTCATTTTAAAATTATTTACCCAGGGTACAATTCAGTCTATATACTGTTTTACAATCGGCCCTGCAAAAACTATTTACAAAATAAAGAGTTATATAATACAAAATTTACAGTGAAAAATAAAAAAAAATGTATATGATTATTTTCCCTTGAGTTTGGACTTGAAGGCCTTGGTTTGGACCGGAGGGAGACAAATGTTGTCTCTCAGAGGGAGACAAATGTTGTCTCCCGGAGGGAGACAAATGTTGTCTCCTGGCGGGAGACAAAGGTTGTCTCCCGAAGGGAGACAAAGGTTGTCTCCGGAGGGAGACAAAGGTTGTCTCCGGAGGGAGACAAATGTTGTTTGCCGTATGGAGATAAAGGTTGTCTCCAGAGGGAGACAAATGTTGTTTGCCGTATGGAGATAAAGGTTGGCTCCCCAAGGGAGACAAATGTTGTCTCCCGAAGGGAGACAAAGGTCGTCTCCCGGAGGGAGACAAAGGTTCTCTCCCGGAGGGAGAAAAATGTAGTCTCCCGGAGGGAGACAAAGGTTGTCTTCCGGAGGGAGACAAATGTTGTCTCCCGTATGGAGAAAAGGTTGTCTCCCGAAGGGAGAAAAATGTTGTCTCCCGAAGGGAGAAAAATGTTGTCTCCCAGAGGGAGAAAAAGGTTCTCCCCCGGAGGGAGACAAATGTTGTCTCCCGGAGGGAGACAAAGGTTGTCTCCCGGAGGGAGACAAATGTTGTCTCTCGGAGGGAGACAAAGGTTGTCTCCCGAAGGGAGAAAATGTTGTCTCCCAGAGGGAGACAAAGGTTGTCCACCGGAGGGAGACAAATGTTGTCTCTCGGAGGGAGACAAAGGTTGTCTCCCGAAGGGAGACAAAGGTTGTCTCCCGGAGGGAGACAAATGTTGTCTCCCGGAGGGAGACAAAGGTTGTCTCCCGGAGGGAGATAAATGTTGTCTCCCGGAGGGACAGAATTGTTGTCTCCCTTATTGAGACAAAGGTTGTGTCCCAAGGGAGACAAAGGTTGTCTCCCGGCGGAAGACAAATGTTGTTTGCCGTATGGAGATAAAGGTTGTCTCCCAGAGGAAGACAAAGGCTGTCTCCCGGAGGGAGACAGTTTGTCTCCCAGAGGGAGACAAAGGTCGACTCCTGGAGGGAGACAAAGGTTGTCTCCCGGAGGGAGACAAATGTTGAGATAAAGATAAAGGTTGTCTCCCGGAGGAAGACAAATTTTGTCTCCCGAAGGGAGACAAAGGTCGTCTCCCGGAGGGAGACAAAGGTTGTCTCCCGAAGGGAGAAAAATGTTGTCTCCCAGAGGGAGACAAAGGTTGTCCCCCGGAGGGAGACAAATGTTGTCTCCCGGAGGGAGACAAAGGTTGTCTACCGGAGGGAGACAAAGGTTGTCTCCCGGAGGGAGACAAATGTTGAGATAAAGATAAAGGTCGTCTCCCGTAGGGAGACAAATGTTGTCTCCCGGAGGGAAACAAAGTTTGTCTCCCGGAGGGAGACAAAGGTTCTCTCCCGGAGGGAGAAAAATGTAGTCTCCCGGAGGGAGACAAAGGTTGTCTTCCGGAGGGAGACAAATGTTGTCTCCCGTATGGAGAAAAGGTTGTCTCCCGAAGGGAGAAAAATGTTGTCTCCCGAAGGGAGAAAAATGTTGTCTCCCAGAGGGAGACAAAGGTTGTCCCCCGGAGGGAGACAAATGTTGTCTCCCGGAGGGAGACAAAGGTTGTCTCCCGGAGGGAGACAAATGTTGTCTCTAGGAGGGAGACAAAGGTTGTCTCCCGAAGGGAGAAAAATGTTGTCTCCCAGAGGGAGAAAAAGGTTGTCCCCCGGAGGGAGACAAATGTTGTCTCTCGGAGGGA
The DNA here is from genome assembly GCA_964019985.1 of Aurelia sp. 4 Dawson et al 2005. Classification (NCBI taxonomy): domain Eukaryota; kingdom Metazoa; phylum Cnidaria; class Scyphozoa; order Semaeostomeae; family Ulmaridae; genus Aurelia; species Aurelia sp. 4 Dawson et al 2005. The sequence continues at coordinate 5,347,404 of OZ026495.1, forward strand.
GACAAAGGTTGTCTCCCGAAGGGAGACAAAGGTTGTCTCCCGGAGGGAGACAAATGTTGTCTCCCGGAGGGAGACAAAGGTTGTCTCCCGGAGGGAGATAAATGTTGTCTCCCGGAGGGACACAATTGTTGTCTCCCTTATTGAGACAAAGGTTGTGTCCAAAGGGAGACAAAGGTTGTCTCCCGGCGGAAGACAAATGTTGTTTGCCGTATGGAGATAAAGGTTGTCTCCCAGAGGAAGACAAAGGCTGTCTCCCGGAGGGAGACAGTTTGTCTCCCAGAGGGAGACAAAGGTCGACTCCTGGAGGGAGACAAAGGTTGTCTCCCGGAGGGAGACAAATGTTGTCTCCTGGAGGGAGACAAAGGTTGTCTCCCGCAGGGAGACAAAGGTTGTCTCTCAGAAAGAGACAGGTTGTCTCCCGGAGGGAGACAAAGGTTGTCTCCGGAGGGAGACAAATGTTGTTTGCCATATGGAGATAAAGGTTGGCTCCCCAAGGGAGACAAATGTTGTCTCCCGAAGGGAGACAAGGGTCGTCTCCCGGAGAGAGACAAATGTTGTCTCCCGGAGGGAAACAAAGTTTGTCTCCCGGAGGGAGACAAAGGTTCTCTCCCGGAGGGAGAAAAATGTAGTCTCCCGGAGGGAGACAAAGGTTGTCTTCCGGAGGGAGACAAAGTTGTCTCCCGTATGGAGAAAAGGTTGTCTCCCGAAGGGAGAAAAATGTTGTCTCCCGAAGGGAGAAAAATGTTATCTCCTGGAGGGAGACAAATGTTGTCTCCAGGAGGGAGACAAATTTTATCTCCCGGAGGGAGACAAATGTTGTCTGCCGGAGGGAGACAAATGTTGTCTCCCGGAGAGAGACAAATGTTGTCTCCCGAAGGGAGACAAAGGTTGTCTGCCGGAGGGAGACAAATATTGTCTCCCGGAGGGAGACAAAGGTTGTCTCCCGGAGGGAGATAAATGTTGTCTCCCGGAGGGACACAATTGTTGTCTCCCTTATTGAGACAAAGGTTGTGTCCCAAGGGAGACAAAGGTTGTCTCCCGGCGGAAGACAAATGTTGTTTGCCGTATGGAGATAAAGGTTGTCTCCCAGAGGAAGACAAAGGTTGTCTCCCGGAGGGACACAATTGTTGCCTCCCTTATACAGACAAAGGTTGTGTCCCAGAGGGAGACAAAGGTTGTCTCCCGGAGGGAGACAAATGTTGTTTGCCGTATGGACATAAAGGTTGTCTCCCAGAGGAAGACAAAGGTTGTCTCCCGGAGGGAGACAAATGTTGTCTGCCGGAGAAAGACAAAGGTTACCTCAAGGAGGGAGACAATTGTTGTCTCCCGTATGGAGATAAAGGTTGTGTCCCGGAAAGGAGACAAAGCTTGTCTTCCGGAGGGAGACAAATGTTGTTTGCCGTCGGGAGACAATTGTTGTCTCCCGGAGGGAGACAAATGTTGTCTCTTGGAGGGAGACAAAGGTTGTCTACCGGAGGGAGACAAAGGTTGTCTCCCGGAGGGAGACACAGGTTGTCTCCCGGAGGGAGACAAAGGTTGTCTCCCGGAGGAGGACAAAGGTTGTCCCCCGGAAGGAGACAAAGGTTTTCTCCCGGAGGGAGACAAAGGTTTTCTCACGGAAGGAGACAAAGGTTGTCTATTGAAGGGAGACAAAGGTTGTCTCCCGGAGGGAGACAAATGTTGTCTCCGGAGGGAGACAAATGTTTTCTCCCGGAGGGAGACAAAGGTTGTCTCCCGGAAGAAGACAATGGTTGTCTCCCGGAGGGAGATAAAATGTTGCCTCCCGGAGGGAGCCAAAGGTTGTCTCCCGGAGGGAGACAAATGTTGTCTCCCGTATGGAGACAAAGGTTGTCTCCCGGAGGGAGACAAATGTTGTTTGCCGTATGGAGATAAAGGTTTTCTCCCGGACGAAGACAAAGGTTGTCTCCCGGAAGGAGACAAAGGTTGTCTCCCGGAGGGAGACAAAGGTTGTCTCCCGTATGGAGACAAAGGTTGCCTCCCGGAGGGAGACAAAGGTTGTCTCTCGGAAGGAGACAAAGGTTGTCTCCAGGAGGGAGACCCAGGTTGTCTCCCGAAAGGAGACAGAGGTTGTCTCCCGGAGGGAGACAAATGTTGTCTCCCGAAGGGAGCCAAAGGTTGTCTCCCGGAGGGAGACAAATGTTGTCTCCCGTATGGAGACAAAGGTTGTCTCTCGGAGGGAGACAAATGTTGTTTGCCGTATGGAGATAAAGGTTGTCTCCCGGACGAAGACAAAGGTTGTCTCCCGGAGGGAGACAAAGGTTGTCTCATGTATGGAGACAAAGGTTGCCTCCCGGAGGGAGACAAAGGTTGTCTCTCGGAAGGAGACAAAGGTTGTCTCCAGGAGGGAGACCAAGGTTGTCTCCCGGAGGGAGACAAATGTTGTCTCCGGAGGGAGACAAATGTTTTCTCCCGGAGGGAGACAAAGGTTGTCTCCCGGAAGAAGACAATGGTTGTCTCCCGGAGGGAGATAAAATGTTGCCTCCCGGAGGGAGCCAAAGGTTGTCTCCCGGAGGGAGACAAATGTTGTCTCCCGTATGGAGACAAAGGTTGTCTCCCGGAGGGAGACAAATGTTGTTTGCCGTATGGAGATAAAGGTTTTCTCCCGGACGAAGACAAAGGTTGCCTCCCGGAAGGAGACAAAGGTTGTCTCCCGGAGGGAGACAAAGGTTGTCTCCCGTATGGAGACAAAGGTTGCCTCCCGGAGGGAGACAAAGGTTGTCTCTCGGAAGGAGACAAAGGTTGTCTCCAGGAGGGAGACCCAGGTTGTCTCCCGAAAGGAGACAGAGGTTGTCTCCCGGAGGGAGACAAATGTTGTCTCCCGAAGGGAGCCAAAGGTTGTCTCCCGGAGGGAGACAAATGTTGTCTCCCGTATGGAGACAAAGGTTGTCTCTCGGAGGGAGACAAATGTTGTTTGCCGTATGGAGATAAAGGTTGTCTCCCGGACGAAGACAAAGGTTGTCTCCCGGAAGGAGACAAAGGTTGTCTCCCGGAGGGAGACAAAGGTTGTCTCCCGGAGGGAGACAAAGGTTGTCTCATGTATGGAGACAAAGGTTGCCTCCCGGAGGGAGACAAAGGTTGTCTCTCGGAAGGAGACAAAGGTTGTCTCCAGGAGGGAGACCAAGGTTGTCACCCAGAGGGAGACAAAGGTCGTCTCCCGGGGGAGAGAAAGGTTGTCTCCCGGAGGGAGACACAGGTTATATCCCAGACGGAGATAAAGGTTGTCTCCCGGAGGGAGGCAAAGAATGACTCCTGGAGGGAAACAAAGCTTGTCTCACGGAGGGCGACAAATGTTGTCTCCCGGAGGGAGACAAAGTTTACCTCAAGGAGGGAGACAAACGTCGTCTCCCGGAGGGAGTCAAAAGGTTGTCTCCCGGAGGAAGACAAATGTTGTCTCCCAGAGGGAGACAAAGGTTGTCTCCCGGAGGGAGACAAATGTTGTCTCTCGTATGGAGACAAAGGTTGTCTCCCGGAGGGAGACAAAGGTTGTCTCACGGAGGGAGACAAATGTTGTTTGCCGTATGGAGATAAAGGTTGTCTCCCGGAGGAAGACAAAGGTTGTCTCCCGAATGGAGAAAAATGTTGTCTCCCGGAGGGAGACAAAGGCTGTCTCCCGGAAGGAGACAGGTTGTCTCCCAGAGGGAGACTGTTTTTCTTCAACAGGGAGACAAAGGTTGTCTCCCGGAGGGAGACAAATGTTGTCTCCCGTATGGAGATAAAGGTTGTCTCCCGGAGGGAGGCAAAGATTGACTCCTGGAGGGACACAAAGCTTGTCTCACGGAGGGCGACAAATGTTGTCTCCCGGAGGGAGACAAAGTTTACCTCAAGGAGGGAGACAAACGTCGTCTCCCGGAGGGAGTCAAAAGGTTGTCTCCCGGAGGGAGACAAATGTTGTCTCCCAGAGGGAGACAAAGGTTGTCTCCCGGAGGGAGACAAATGTTGTCTCCCGTATGGAGACAAAGGTTGTCTCCCGGAGGGAGACAAAGGTATTCTCACGGAGGGAGACAAATGTTGTTTGCCGTATGGAGATAAAGGTTGTCTCCCGGAGGAAGACAAAGGTTGTCTCCCGGATGGAGACAAATGTTGTCTCCCGGAGGGAGACAAAGGCTGTCTCCCGGAAGGAGACAGGTTGTCTCCAAGAGGGAGACTGTTTTTCTCCAACAGGGAGACAAAGGTTGTCTCAAGGAGGGACACAAATGTTGTCTCCCGTATGGAGACAAAGGTTGTCTCCCGGAATGAGACAAATGTTGTCTTCCGTATGGAGACAAAGGTTGTCTCCCGGAGGGAGACAAAGGTTGTCTCACGGAGGGAGACAAATGTTGTTTGCCAAATGGAGATAAAGGTTGTCTCCCGGAGGAAGACAAAGGTTGTCTCGAGGATGGAGACAAATGCTGTCTCCCGGAGGGAGACAAAGGCTGTCTCCCGGAAGGAGACAGGTTGTCTCCAAGAGGGAGACTGTTTTTCTCCAACAGGGAGACAAAGGTTGTCTCAAGGAGGGACACAAATGTTGTCTCCCGTATGGAGACAAAGGTTGTCTCCCGGAATGAGACAAATGTTGTCTTCCGTATGGAGACAAAAATTCTCTCCCGGAGGGAGACAAATGTTGTTTGCCGTATGGAGATAAAAGTTGTCTCCCGGAGGATGACAAAGGTTGTCTCATATAGGGAGACAGTTTGTCTCCCAGAGGGAGACAAAGGTCGTCTCCCGGAGGGAGACAAAGGTTGTCTCCCGGAAGGAGACAAAGGTTGACTCCCGGAGGGCGACAAAGGTTGTCTACCGGAAGGAGACAAAGGTTGTCTCCCGGAAGGAGACAAAGGTTTTCTCCCGGAGGGAGACGAAGGTTGTCTCCCGGAAGGAGACAAAGGTTGACTCCCAGATTGAGACAAAGGTTGTCTCCGGGAGGGAGACAAATGTTGTCTTCCGTATGGAGACAAAGATTCTCTCCCGGAGGGAGACAAAGGCTGTCTCTCGGAAGGAGACAGGTTGTCTCCCAGAGGGAGACTGTTTTTCTCCAACAGGGAGACAAAGGTTGTCTCCCGGAGGGAGACAAATGTTGTCTCCCGTATGGAGATAAAGGTTGTCTCCCGGAGGGAGGCAAAGATTGACTCCTGGAGGGACACAAAGCTTGTCTCACGGAGGGCGACAAATGTTGTCTCCCGGAGGGAGACAAAGTTTACCTCAAGGAGGGAGACAAACGTCGTCTCCCGGAGGGAGTCAAAAGGTTGTCTCCCGGAGGGAGACAAATGTTGTCTCCCAGAGGGAGACAAAGGTTGTCTCCCGGAGGGAGACAAATGTTGTCTCCCGTATGGAGACAAAGGTTGTCTCCCGGAGGGAGACAAAGGTTGTCTCACGGAGGGAGACAAATGTTGTTTGCCGTATGGAGATAAAGGTTGTCTCCCGGAGGAAGACAAAGGTTGTCTCGAGGATGGAGACAAATGCTGTCTCCCGGAGGGAGACAAAGGCTGTCTCCCGGAAGGAGACAGGTTGTCTCCCAGAGGGAGACTGTTTTTCTCCAACAGGGAGACAAAGGTTGTCTCAAGGAGGGAGACAAATGTTGTCTCCTGTATGGAGACAAAGGTTGTCTCCCGGAAGGAGACAAATGTTGTCTTCCGTATGGAGACAAAAATTCTCTCCCGGAGGGAGACAAATGTTGTTTGCCGTATGGAGATAAAAGTTGTCTCCCGGAGGATGACAAAGGTTGTCTCATATAGGGAGACAGTTTGTCTCCCAGAGGGAGAAAAAGGTCGTCTACCGGAGGGAGACAAAGGTTGTCTCCCGGAAGGAGACAAAGGTTGACTCCCGGAGGGCGACAAAGGTTGTCTACCGGAAGGAGACAAAGGTTGTCTCCCGGAAGGAGACAAAGGTTTTCTCCCGGAGGGAGACAAAGGTTGTCTCCCGGAAGGAGACAAAGGTTGACTCCCAGATTGAGACAAAGGTTGTCTCCGGGAGAGAGACAAATGTTGTCTTCCGTATGGAGACAAAGATTCTCTCCCGGAGGGAGACAAATGTTGTTTGCCGTATGGAGATAAAGGTTGTCTCCCGGAGGATGACAAAGGTTTTCTCCCGGAGGGAGACGAAGGTTGTCTCCCGGAAGGAGACAAAGGTTGACTCCCAGATTGAGACAAAGGTTGTCTCCGGGAGGGCGACAAATGTTGTCTCCCGGAGGGAGACAAAGTTTACCTCAAGGAGGGAGACAAACGTCGTCTCCCGGAGGGAGTCAAAAGGTTGTCTCCCGGAGGGAGACAAATGTTGTCTCCCAGAGGGAGACAAAGGTTGTCTCCCGGAGGGAGACAAATGTTGTCTCCCGTATGGAGACAAAGGTTGTCTCACGGAGGGAGACAAATGTTGTTTGCCGTATGGAGATAAAGGTTGTCTCCCGGAGGAAGACAAAGGTTGTCTCGAGGATGGAGACAAATGCTGTCTCCCGGAGGGAGACAAAGGCTGTCTCCCGGAAGGAGACAGGTTGTCTCCCAGAGGGAGACTGTTTTTCTCCAACAGGGAGACAAAGGTTGTCTCAAGGAGGGAGACAAATGTTGTCTCCCGTATGGAGACAAAGGTTGTCTCCCGGAAGGAGACAAATGTTGTCTTCCGTATGGAGACAAAAATTCTCTCCCGGAGGGAGACAAATGTTGTTTGCCGTATGGAGATAAAAGTTGTCTCCCGGAGGATGACAAAGGTTGTCTCATATAGGGAGACAGTTTGTCTCCCAGAGGGAGACAAAGGTCGTCTACCGGAGGGAGACAAAGGTTGTCTCCCGGAAGGAGACAAAGGTTGACTCCCGGAGGGCGACAAAGGTTGTCTACCGGAAGGAGACAAAGGTTGTCTCCCGGAAGGAGACAAAGGTTTTCTCCCGGAGGGAGACAAAGGTTGTCTCCCGGAAGGAGACAAAGGTTGACTCCCAGATTGAGACAAAGGTTGTCTCCGGGAGAGAGACAAATGTTGTCTTCCGTATGGAGACAAAGATTCTCTCCCGGAGGGAGACAAATGTTGTTTGCCGTATGGAGATAAAGGTTGTCTCCCGGAGGATGACAAAGGTTGTCTCATATAGGGAGACAGTTTGTCTCCCAGAGGGAGACAAAGGTCGTCTCCCGGAGAGAGACAAAGGTTGTCTCCCGGAAGGAGACAAAGGTTGACTCCCGGAGGGCGACAAAAGTTGTCTCACGGAAGGAGACAAAGGTTGTCTCCCGGAGGGAGACAAATGTTGTCTATTGGAGGGAGAGAAAGGTTGTCTACCGGAGGGAGACAAATGTTGTCTGCCAGAGGGAGACAAAGGTTACCTCAAGGAGGGAGACAATTGTTGTCTCCCGTATGGAGACAAAGGTTGTGTCCTGGAGGGAGACAAAGCTTGTCTTCCGGAGGGAGACAAATGTTGTTTGCCGTAGGGAGACAAAGGTTGTCTCCCGGAGGGAGACAATTATTGTCTCCCGTATGGAGACAAAGGTTGTGTCCCGGAGGGAGACAAAGCTTGTTTCTCGGAGATAAACAAGTGTTGTTTGCCTTATGGAGATAAATGTTGTCTCCCGGAGGGAGACAAATGTTGTTTGCCGTATGGAGATAAAGGTTGTCTCCCAGAGGAAGACAAAGGTTGTCTCCCGGATGGAGACAGTTTGTCTCCAGGAGGGAGACAAAGGTTGTCTCCCGGAGGAAGACAAAGGTTGTCTCCTGGAGGGAGACAAAGGTTGTCCCCCGGAAGGAGACAAAGGTTGACTCCCAGAGGGAGACAAAGGTTGTCTCCGGGAGGGAGACAAATGTTGTCTTCCGTATGGAGACAAAGATTCTCTCCCGGAGGGAGACAAATGTTGTTTGCCGTATGGAGATAAAGGTTGTCTCCCGGAGGATGACAAAGGTTGTCTCATATAGGGAGACAGTTTGTCTCCCAGAGGGAGACAAAGGTCGTCTCCCGGAGGGAGCCAAAGGTTGTCTCCCGGAAGGAGACAAAGGTTGACTCCCGGAGGGCGACAAAAGTTGTCTCACGGAAGGAGACAAAGGTTGTCTCCCGGAGGGAGACAAATGTTGTCTATTGGAGGGAGAGAAAGGTTGTCTACCGGAGGGAGACAAATGTTGTCTGCCAGAGGGAGACAAAGGTTACCTCAAGGAGGGAGACAATTGTTGTCTCCCGTATGGAGACAAAGGTTGTGTCCTGGAGGGAGACAAAGCTTGTCTTCCGGAGGGAGACAAATGTTGTTTGCCGTAGGGAGACAAAGGTTGTCTCCCGGAGGGAGACAATTATTGTCTCCCGTATGGAGACAAAGGTTGTGTCCCGGAGGGAGACAAAGCTTGTTTCCCGGAGGGAAACAAGTGTTGTTTGCCTTATGGAGATAAACGTTGTCTCCCGGAGGGAGACAAATGTTGTTTGCCGTATGGAGATAAAGGTTGTCTCCCAGAGGAAGACAAAGGTTGTCTCCCGGATGCAGACAGTTTGTCTCCAGGAGGGAGACAAAGGTTGTCTCCCGGAGGAAGACAAAGGTTGTCTCCTGGAGGGAGACAAAGGTTGTCTACCGAAGGGAGACAAATGTTGTCTCCCGGAGGGAGACAAAGGTTACCTCGAGGAGGGAGACAAAGGTTCTCTCCCAGAAGGAGACAGGTTGTCTCCCGGAGGGAGACAAAGGTTACCTCAAGGAGGGAGACATTTTTTCTCCCAGAGGGAGACAAAGGTTGTCTCCCGGAGGGAGACAAATGTTGTCTCCCGTATGGAGACAAAGGTTGTCTCCCGGAGGGAGACAAAGATTCTCTCCCAGAGGGAGACAAATGTTGTTTTCCGTATGGAGATAAAGGCTGTCTCCCGGAGGATGACAAAGGTTGTCTCCTGGAGGGAGACAGTTTGTATCCAAGAGGGAGACAAAGGTCGTCTCCCGGAAGGAGATAAGGGTTGGCTCCCGGAGGGAGACAGAGTTTGTCTCCCAGATGGAGACAAAGGTTGCCTCCCGGAAGGAGACAGGTTGTCTCCCGGAGGGAAACAAATGTTGTCTCCCGTATGGAGACAATGGTTGTCTCCCGGAGGGAGACAAACTGTGTCTACCGGAGGGAGACAAATGTTGTTTGCCGTATGAAGATAAATGTTGTCTCCCGGAGGAAGACAAAGGTTGTCTCCCGGAGGAAGACAAATTTTGTCTCCCGAAGGGAGACAAAGGTCGTCTCCCGTAGGAAGACAAATGTTGCCTCCCGGAGGGAAACAAAGTTTGTCTCCCGGAGGGAGACAAAGGTTCTCTCCCGGAGGGAGAAAAATGTAGTCTCCCGGAGGGAGACAAAGGTTGTCTTCCGGAGGGAGACAAATGTTGTCTCCCGTATGGAGAAAAGGTTGTCTCCCGAAGGGAGAAGAATGTTGTCTCCCGAAGGGAGAAAAATGCTGTCTCCCAGAGGGAGAAAAAGGTTGTCCCCCGGAGGGAGACAAATGTTGTCTCCCGGAGGGAGACAAAGGTTGTCTCCCGGAGGGAGACAAATGTTGTCTCTCGGAGGGAGACAAAGGTTGTCTCCCGAAGGGAGAAAAATGTTGTCTCCCAGAGGGAGAAAAAGGTTGTCCCCCGGAGGGAGACAAATGTTGTCTCTCGGAGGGAGACAAAGGTTGTCTCCCGAAGGGAGACAAAGGTTGTCTCCCGGAGGGAGACAAATGTTGTCTCCCGGAGGGAGACAAAGGTTGTCTCCCGGAGGGAGATAAATGTTGTCTCCCGGAGGGACACAATTGTTGTCTCCCTTATTGAGACAAAGGTTGTGTCCCAAGGGAGACAAAGGTTGTCTCCCGGCGGAAGACAAATGTTTTTTGCCGTATGGAGATAAAGGTTGTCTCCCAGATTAAGACAAAGGCTGTCTCCCGGAGGGAGACAGTTTGTCTCCCAGAGGGAGACAAAGGTCGACTCCTGGAGGGAGACAAAGGTTGTCTCCCGGAGGGAGACAAATGTTGTCTCCTGGAGGGAGACAAAGGTTGTCTCCCGAAGGGAGACAAAGGTTGTCTCTCAGAAAGAGACAGGTTGTCTCCCGGAGGGAGACAAAGGTTGTCTCCGGAGGGAGACAAATGTTGTTTGCCATATGGAGATAAAGGTTGGCTCCCCAAGGGAGACAAATGTTGTCTCCCGTATGGAGAAAAGGTTGTCTCCCGAAGGGAGAAAAATGTTGTCTCCCGAAGGGAGAAAAATGTTGTCTCCCAGAGGGAGACAAAGGTTGTCCCCCGGAGGGAGACAAATGTTGTCTCCCGGAGGGAGACAAAGGTTGTCTCCCGGAGGGAGACAAATGTTGTCTCTCGGAGGGAGACAAAGGTTGTCTCCCGAAGGGAGAAAAATGTTGTCTCCCAGAGGGAGAAAAGGGTTGTCCCCCGGAGGGAGACAAATGTTGTCTCTCGGAGGGAGACAAAGGTTGTCTCCCGAAGGGAGACAAAGGTTGTCTCCCGGAGGGAGACAAATGTTGTCTCCCGGAGGGAGACAAAGGTTGTCTCCCGGAGGGAGATAAATGTTGTCTCCCGGAGGGACACAATTGTTGTCTCCCTTATTGAGACAAAGGTTGTGTCCCAAGGGAGACAAAGGTTGTCTCCCGGCCGAAGACAAATGTTTTTTGCCGTATGGAGATAAAGATTGTCTCCCAGATTAAGACAAAGGCTGTCTCCCGGAGGGAGACAGTTTGTCTCCCAGAGGGAGACAAAGGTCGACTCCTGGAGGGAGACAAAGGTTGTCTCCCGGAGGGAGACAAATGTTGTCTCCTGGAGGGAGACAAAGGTTGTCTCCCGAAGGGAGACAAAAGTTGTCTCTCAGAAAGAGACAGGTTGTCTCCCGGAGGGAGACAAAGGTTGTCTCCGGAGGGAGACAAATGTTGTTTGCCATATGGAGATAAAGGTTGGCTCCCCAAGGGAGACAAATGTTGTCTCCCGAAGGGAGACAAAGGTCGTCTCCCGGAGAGAGACAAATGTTGTCTCCCGGAGGGAGACAAAGGTTGTCTCCCGGAGGGAGACAAATGTTGATATAAAGATAAAGGTTGTCTCCCGGAGGAAGACAAATTTTGTCTCCCGAAGGGAGACAAAGGTCGTCTCCCGGAGGGAGACAAATGTTGTCTCCCGGAGGGAAACAAAGTTTGTCTCCCGGAGGGAGACAAAGGTTCTCTCCCGGAGGGAGAAAAATGTAGTCTCCCGGAGGGAGACAAAGGTTGTCTTCCGGAGGGAGACAAATGTTGTCTCCCGTATGGAGAAAAGGTTGTCTCCCGAAGGGAGAAAAATGTTGTCTCCCGAAGGGAGAAAAATGTTATCTCCTGGAGGGAGACAAATGTTGTCTCCAGGAGGGAGACATATGTTATCTCCCGGAGGGAGACAAATGTTGTCTGCCGGAGGGACACAATTGTTGTCTCCCTTATTGAGACAAAGGTTGTGTCCCAAGGGAGACAAAGGTTGTCTCCCGGCGGAAGACAAATGTTGTTTGCCGTATGGAGATAAAGGTTGTCTCCCAGAGGAAGACAAAGGTTGTCTCCCGGAGGGACACAATTGTTGCCTCCCTTATTGAGACAAAGGTTGTGTCCCAGAGGGAGACAAAGGTTGTCTCCCGGAGGGAGACGAATGTTGTTTGCCGTATGGACATAAAGGTTGTCTCCCAGAGGAAGACAAAGGTTGTCTCCTGGAGGGAGACAAATGTTGTCTGCCGGAGGGAGACAAAGGTTACCTCAAGGAGGGAGACAATTGTTGTCTCCCGTATGGAGACAAAGGTTGTGTCCCGGAAAGGAGACAAAGCTTGTCTTCCGGAGGGAGACAAATGTTGTTTGCCGTCGGGAGACAATTGTTGTCTCCCGGAGGAAGACAAATGTTGTCTCTTGGAGGGAGACAAAGGTTGTCTACCGGAGGGAGACAAAGGTTGTCTCCCGGAGGGAGACACAGGTTGTTTCCCGGAGGGAGACAAAGGTTGTCTCCCGGAGGAGGACAAAGGTTGTCCCCCGGAAGGAGACAAAGGTTTTCTCCCGGAGGGAGACAAAGGTTTTCTCACGGAAGGAGACAAAGGTTGTCTATTGAAGGGAGACAAAGGTTGTCTCCCGGAGGGAGACAAATGTTGTCTCCGGAGGGAGACAAATGTTTTCTCCCGGAGGGAGACAAAGGTTGTCTCCCGGAAGAAGACAATGGTTGTCTCCCGGAGGGAGATAAAATGTTGCCTCCCGGAGGGAGCCAAAGGTTGTCTCCCGGAGGGAGACAAATGTTGTCTCCCGTATGGAGACAAAGGTTGTCTCCCGGAGGGAGACAAATGTTGTTTGCCGTATGGAGATAAAGGTTGTCTCCCGGACGAAGACAAAGGTTGTCTCCCGGAAGGAGACAAAGGTTGTCTCCCGGAGGGAGACAAAGGTTGTCTCCCGTATGGAGACAAAGGTTGCCTCCCGGAGGGAGACAAAGGTTGTCTCTCGGAAGGAGACAAAGGTTGTCTCCAGGAGGGAGACCCAGGTTGTCTCCCGAAAGGAGACAGAGTTTGTCTCCCGGAGGGAGACAAATGTTGTCTCCCGAAGGGAGCCAAAGGTTGTCTCCCGGAGGGAGACAAATGTTGTCTCCCGTATGGAGACAAAGGTTGTCTCTCGGAGGGAGACAAATGTTGTTTGCCGTATGGAGATAAAGGTTGTCTCCCGGACGAAGACAAAGGTTGTCTCCCGGAAGGAGACAAAGGTTGTCTCCCGGAGGGAGACAAAGGTTGTCTCCCGGAGGGAGACAAAGGTTGTCTCATGTATGGAGACAAAGGTTGCCTCCCGGAGGGAGACAAAGGTTGTCTCTCGGAAGGAGACAAAGGTTGTCTCCAGGAGGGAGACCAAGGTTGTCTCCCGGAGGGAGACAAAGGTTGTCTCCCGGAGGGAGACAAAGGTTGTCTCCCGGAAGGAGACAGAGGTTGTCTCCTTATTGAGACAAAGGTTGTGTCCCGGAGGGAGACAAAGGTTGTCTCCCGGAGGGAGACAAATGTTGTTTGCCGTATAGAGATAAAGGTTGTCACCCAGAGGGAGACAAAGGTCGTCTCCCGGGGGAGAGAAAGGTTGTCTCCCGGAGGGAGACACAGGTTATATCCCAGACGGAGATAAAGGTTGTCTCCCGGAGGGAGGCAAAGATTGACTCCTGGAGGGAAACAAAGCTTGTCTCACGGAGGGCGACAAATGTTGTCTCCCGGAGGGAGACAAATTTACCTCAAGGAGGGAGACAAACGTCGTCTCCCGGAGGGAGTCAAAAGGTTGTCTCCAGGAGGAAGACAAATGTTGTCTCCCAGAGGGAGACAAAGGTTGTCTCCCGGAGGGAGACAAATGTTGTCTCTCGTATGGAGACAAAGGTTGTCTCCCGGAGGGAGACAAAGGTTGTCTCACGGAGGGAGACAAATGTTGTTTGCCGTATGGAGATAAAGGTTGTCTCCCGGAGGAAGACAAAGGTTGTCTCCCGGATGGAGACAAATGTTGTCTCCCGGAGGGAGACAAAGGCTGTCTCCCGGAGGGAGACAAATGTTGTTTGCCGTATGGAGATAAAAGTTGTCTCCCGGAGGATGACAAAGGTTGTCTCATATAGGGAGACAAATGTTGTCTCCCGTATGGAGACAAAGGTTGTCTCCCGGAAGGAGACAAATGTTGTCTTCCGTATGGAGACAAAAATTCTCTCCCGGAGGGAGACAAATGTTGTTTGCCGTATGGAGATAAAAGTTGTCTCCCGGAGGATGACAAAGGTTGTCTCATATAGGGAGACAGTTTGTCTCCCAGAGGGAGACAAAGGTCGTCTCCCGGAGGGAGACAAAGGCTGTCTCCCGGAAGGAGACAAAGGTTGACTCCCGGAGGGCGACAAAGGTTGTCTACCGGAAGGAGACAAAGGTTGTCTCCCGGAAGGAGACAAAGGTTTTCTCCCGGAGGGAGACAAAGGTTGTCTCCCAGAAGGAGACAAAGGTTGACTCCCAGAGGGAGACAAAGGTTGTCTCCGGGAGGGAGACAAATGTTGTCTTCCGTATAGAGACAAAGATTCTCTCCCGGAGGGAGACAAATGTTGTTTGCCGTATGGAGATAAAGGTTGTCTCCCGGAGGATGACAAAGGTTGTCTCATATAGGGAGACAGTTTGTCTCCCAGAGGGAGACAAAGGTCGTCTCCCGGAGGGAGACAAAGGTTGTCTCCCGGAAGGAGACAAAGGTTGACTCCCGGAGGGCGACAAAAGTTGTCTCACGGAAGGAGACAAAGGTTGTCTCCCGGAGGGAGACAAATGTTGTCTATTGGAGGGAGAGAAAGGTTGTCTACCGGAGGGAGACAAATCTTGTCTGCCAGAGGGAGACAAAGGTTACCTCAAGGAGGGAGACAATTGTTGTCTCCCGTATGGAGACAAAGGTTGTGTCCTGGAGGGAGACAAAGCTTGTCTTCCGGAGGGAGACAAATGTTGTTTGCCGTAGGGAGACAAAGGTTGTCTCCCGGAGGGAGACAATTATTGTCTCCCGTATGGAGACAAAGGTTGTGTCCCGGAGGGAGACAAAGCTTGTTTCCCGGAGGGAAACAAGAGTTGTTTGCCTGATGGAGATAAACGTTGTCTCCCGGAGGGAGACAAATGTTGTTTGCCGTATGGAGATAAAGGTTGTCTCCCAGAGGAAGACAAAGGTTGTCTCCCGGATGGAGACAGTTTGTCTCCAGGAGGGAGACAAAGGTTGTCTCCCGGAGGAAGACAAAGGTTGTCTCCTGGAGGGAGACAAAGGTTGTCTCCCGGAAGGAGACAAAGGTTGACTCCCAGAGGGAGACAAAGGTTGTCTCCGGGAGGGAGACAAATGTTGTCTTCCGTATGGAGACAAAGATTCTCTCCCGGAGGGAGACAAATGTTGTTTGCCGTATGGAGATAAAGGTTGTCTCCCGGAGGATGACAAAGGTTGTCTCATATAGGGAGACAGTTTGTCTCCCAGAGGGAGACAAAGGTCGTCTCCCGGAGGGAGACAAAGGTTGTCTCCCGGAAGGAGACAAAGGTTGACTCCCGGAGGGCGACAAAAGTTGTCTCACGGAAGGAGACAAAGGTTGTCTCCCGGAGGGAGACAAATGTTGTCTATTGGAGGGAGAGAAAGGTTGTCTACCGGAGGGAGACAAATGTTGTCTGCCAGAGGGAGACAAAGGTTACCTCAAGGAGGGAGACAATTGTTGTCTCCCGTATGGAGACAAAGGTTGTGTCCTGGAGGGAGAAAAAGCTTGTCTTCCGGAGGGAGACAAATGTTGTTTGCCGTAGGGAGACAATTATTGTCTCCCGTATGGAGACAAAGGTTGTGTCCCGGAGGGAGACAAAGCTTGTTTCCCGGAGGGAAACAAGTGTTGTTTGCCTTATGGAGATAAACGTTGTCTCCCGGAGGGAGACAAATGTTGTTTGCCGTATGGAGATAAAGATTCTCTCCCGGAGGGAGACAAATGTTGTTTGCCGTATGGAGATAAAGGTTGTCTCCCGGAGGGAGACAAATGTTGTCTATTGGAGGGAGAGAAAGGTTGTCTACCGGAGGGAGACAAATGTTGTCTGCCAGAGGGAGACAAAGGTTACCTCAAGGAGGGAGACAGTTGTTGTCTCCCGTATGGAGACAAAGGTTGTGTCCTGGAGGGAGACAAAGCTTGTCTTCCGGAGGGAGACAAATGTTGTTTGCCGTAGGGAGACAAAGGTTGTCTCCCGGAGGGAGACAATTATTGTCTCCCGTATGGAGACAAAGGTTGTGTCCCGGAGGGAGACAAAGCTTGTTTCCCGGAGGGAAACAAGTGTTGTTTGCCTTATGGAGATAAACGTTGTCTCCCGGAGGGAGACAAATGTTGTTTGCCGTAGGGAGATAAAGGTTGTCTCCCAGAGGAAGACAAAGGTTTTCTCCCGGATGGAGACAGTTTGTCTCCAGGAGGGAGACAAAGGTTGTCTCCCGGAGGAAGACAAAGGTTGTCTCCTGGAGGGAGACAAAGGTTGTCTACCGAAGGGAGACAAATGTTGTCTCCCGGAGGGAGACAAAGGTTACCTCAAGGAGGGAGACAAAGGTTCTCTCCCAGAAGGAGACAGGTTGTCTCCCGGAGGGAGACAAAGGTTACCTCAAGGAGGGAGACATTTTTTCTCCCAGAGGGAGACAAAGGTTGTCTCCCGGAGGGAGACAAATGTTGTCTCCCGTATGGAGACAAAGGTTGTCTCCCGGAGGGAGACAAAGATTCTCTCCCAGAGGGAGACAAATGTTGTTTTCCGTATGGAGATAAAGGCTGTCTCCCGGAGGATGACAAAGGTTGTCTCCTGGAGGGAGACAGTTTGTATCCAAGAGGGAGACAAAGGTCGTCTCCCGGAAGGAGATAAGGGTTGGCTCCCGGAGGGAGACAGAGTTTGTCTCCCAGAGGGAGACAAAGGTTGCCTCCCGGAAGGAGACAGGTTGTCTCCCGGAGGGAAACAAATGTTGTCTCCCGTATGGAGACAATGGTTGTCTCCCGGAGGGAGACAAACGGTGTCTCCCGGAGGGAGACAAATGTTGTTTGCCGTATGAAGATAAATGTTGTCTCCCGGAGGAAGACAAATGTTGTCTCTTGGAGGGAGACAAAGGTTGTCTACCGGAGGGAGACAAAGGTTGTCTCCCGGAGGGAGACACAGGTTGTCTCCCGGAGGGAGACAAAGGTTGTCTCCCGGAGGAGGACAAAGGTTGTCCCCCGGAAGGAGACAAAGGTTTTCTCCCGGAGGGAGACAAAGGTTTTCTCACGGAAGGAGACAAAGGTTGTCTATTGAAGGGAGACAAAGGTTGTCTCCCGGAGGGAGACAAATGTTGTCTCCGGAGGGAGACAAATGTTTTCTCCCGGAGGAAGACAAAGGTTGTCTCCCGGAAGAAGACAATGGTTGTCTCCCGGAGGGAGATAAAATGTTGCCTCCCGGAGGGAGCCAAAGGTTGTCTCCCGGAGGGAGACAAATGTTGTCTCCCGTATGGAGACAAAGGTTGTCTCCCGGAGGGAGACAAATGTTGTTTGCCGTATGGAGATAAAGGTTGTCTTCCGGACGAAGACAAAGGTTGTCTCCCGGAAGGAGACAAAGGTTGTCTCCCGGAGGGAGACAAAGGTTGTCTCCCGTATGGAGACAAAGGTTGCCTCCCGGAGGGAGACAAAGGTTGTCTCTCGGAAGGAGACAAAGGTTGTCTCCAGGAGGGAGACCCAGGTTGTCTCCCGAAAGGAGACAGAGGTTGTCTCCCGGAGGGAGACAAATGTTGTCTCCCGAAGGGAGCCAAAGGTTGTCTCCCGGAGGGAGACAAATGTTGTCTCCCGTATGGAGACAAAGGTTGTCTCTCGGAGGGAGACAAATGTTGTTTGCCGAATGGAGATAAAGGTTGTCTCCCGGACGAAGACAAAGGTTGTCTCCCGGAAGGAGACAAAGGTTGTCTCCCGGAGGGAGACAAAGGTTGTCTCCCGGAGGGAGACAAAGGTTGTCTCATGTATGGAGACAAAGGTTGCCTCCCGGAGGGAGACAAAGGTTGTCTCTCGGAAGGAGACAAAGGTTGTCTCCAGGAGGGAGACCAAGGTTGTCTCCCGGAGGGAGACAAAGGTTGTCTCCCGGAGGGAGACAAAGGTCGTCTCCCGGGGGAGAGAAAGGTTGTCTCCCGGAGGGAGACACAGGTTATATCCCAGACGGAGATAAAGGTTGTCTCCCGGAGGGAGGCAAAGATTGACTCCTGGAGGGAAACAAAGCTTGTCTCACGGAGGGCGACAAATGTTGTCTCCCGGAGGGAGACAAAGTTTACCTCAAGGAGGGAGACAAACGTCGTCTCCCGGAGGGAGTCAAAAGGTTGTCTCCCGGAGGAAGACAAATGTTGTCTCCCAGAGGGAGACAAAGGTTGTCTCCCGGAGGGAGACAAATGTTGTCTCTCGTATGGAGACAAAGGTTGTCTCACGGAGGGAGACAAATGTTGTTTGCCGTATGGAGATAAAGGTTGTCTCCCGGAGGAAGACAAAGGTTGTCTCCCGGATGGAGACAAATGTTGTCTCCCGGAGGGAGACAAAGGCTGTCTCCCGGAAGGAGACAGGTTGTCTCCCAGAGGGAGACTGTTTTTCTCCAACAGGGAGACAAAGGTTGTCTCCCGGAGGGAGACAAATGTTGTCTCCCGTATGGAGATAAAGGTTGTCTCCCGGAGGGAGGCAAAGATTGACTCCTGGAGGGACACAAAGCTTGTCTCACGGAGGGCGACAAATGTTGTCTCCCGGAGGGAGACAAAGTTTACCTCAAGGAGGGAGACAAACGTCGTCTCCCAGAGGGAGTCAAAAGGTTGTCTCCCGGAGGGAGTCAAAAGGTTGTCTCCCGGAGGAAGACAAATGTTGTCTCCCAGAGGGAGACAAAGGTTGTCTCCCGGAGGGAGACAAATGTTGTCTCTCGTATGGAGACAAAGGTTGTCTCACGGAGGGGGACAAATGTTGTTTGCCGTATGGAGATAAAGGTTGTCTCCCGGAGGAAGACAAAGGTTGTCTCCCGGATGGAGACAAATGTTGTCTCCCGGAGGGAGACAAAGGCTGTCTCCCGGAAGGAGACAGGTTGTCTCCCAGAGGGAGACTGTTTTTCTCCAACAGGGAGACAAAGGTTGTCTCCCGGAGGGAGACAAATGTTGTCTCCCGTATGGAGATAAAGGTTGTCTCCCGGAGGGAGGCAAAGATTGACTCCTGGAGGGACACAAAGCTTGTCTCACGGAGGGCGACAAATGTTGTCTCCCGGAGGGAGACAAAGTTTACCTCAAGGAGGGAGACAAACGTCGTCTCCCGGAGGGAGTCAAAAGGTTGTCTCCCGGAGGGAGACAAATGTTGTCTCCCAGAGGGAGACAAAGGTTGTCTCCCGGAGGGAGACAAATGTTGTCTCCCGTATGGAGACAAAGGTTGTCTCCCGGAGGGAGACAAAGGTTGTCTCACGGAGGGAGACAAATGTTGTTTGCCGTATGGAGATAAAGGTTGTCTCCCGGAGGAAGACAAAGGTTGTCTCGAGGATGGAGACAAAAGGTGTCTCCCGGAGGGAGACAAAGGCTGTCTCCCGGAAGGAGACAGGTTGTCTCCCAGAGGGAGACTGTTTTTCTCCAACAGGGAGACAAAGGTTGTCTCAAGGAGGGAGACAAATGTTGTCTCCCGTATGGAGACAAAGGTTGTCTCCCGGAAGGAGACAAATGTTGTCTTCCGTATGGAGACAAAAATTCTCTCCCGGAGGGAGACAAATGTTGTTTGCCGTATGGAGATAAAAGTTGTCTCCCGGAGGATGACAAAGGTTGTCTCATATAGGGAGACAGTTTGTCTCCCAGAGGGAGACAAAGGTCGTCTCCCGGAGGGAGACAAAGGCTGTCTCCCGGAAGGAGACAAAGGTTGACTCCCGGAGGGCGACAAAGGTTGTCTACCGGAAGGAGACAAAGGTTGTCTCCCGGAAGGAGACAAAGGTTTTCTCCCGGAGGGAGACAAAG
Organism: Aurelia sp. 4 Dawson et al 2005; assembly: GCA_964019985.1. Lineage (NCBI taxonomy): Eukaryota > Metazoa > Cnidaria > Scyphozoa > Semaeostomeae > Ulmaridae > Aurelia > Aurelia sp. 4 Dawson et al 2005. The sequence goes on from OZ026495.1 coordinate 5,366,772, forward strand.
GTTGTCTCCCAGAAGGAGACAAAGGTTGACTCCCAGAGGGAGACAAAGGTTGTCTCCGGGAGGGAGACAAATGTTGTCTTCCGTATGGAGACAAAGATTCTCTCCCGGAGGGAGACAAATGTTGTTTGCCGTATGGAGATAAAGGTTGTCTCCCGGAGGATGACAAAGGTTGTCTCATATAGGGAGACAGTTTGTCTCCCAGAGGGAGACAAAGGTCGTCTCCCGGAGGGAGACAAAGGTTGTCTCCCGGAAGGAGACAAAGGTTGACTCCCGGAGGGCGACAAAAGTTGTCTCACGGAAGGAGACAAAGGTTGTCTCCCGGAGGGAGACAAATGTTGTCTATTGGAGGGAGAGAAAGGTTGTCTACCGGAGGGAGACAAATGTTGTTTGCCTTATGGAGATAAACGTTGTCTCCCGGAGGGAGACAAATGTTGTTTGCCGTATGGAGATAAAGATTCTCTCCCGGAGGGAGACAAATGTTGTTTGCCGTATGGAGATAAAGGTTGTCTCCCGGAGGATGACAAAGGTTGTCTCATATAGGGAGACAGTTTGTCTCCCAGAGGGAGACAAAGGTCGTCTCCCGGAGGGAGACAAAGGTTGTCTCCCGGAAGGAGACAAAGGTTGACTCCCGGAGGGCGACAAAAGTTGTCTCACGGAAGGAGACAAAGGTTGTCTCCCGGAGGGAGACAAATGTTGTCTATTGGAGGGAGAGAAAGGTTGTCTACCGGAGGGAGACAAATGTTGTCTGCCAGAGGGAGACAAAGGTTACCTCAAGGAGGGAGACAATTGTTGTCTCCCGTATGGAGACAAAGGTTGTGTCCTGGAGGGAGACAAAGCTTGTCTTCCGGAGGGAGACAAATGTTGTTTGCCGTAGGGAGACAAAGGTTGTCTCCCGGAGGGAGACAATTATTGTCTCCCGTATGGAGACAAAGGTTGTGTCCCGGAGGGAGACAAAGCTAGTTTCCCGGAGGGAAACAAGTGTTGTTTGCCTTATGGAGATAAACGTTGTCTCCCGGAGGGAGACAAATGTTGTTTGCCGTAGGGAGATAAAGGTTGTCTCCCAGAGGAAGACAAAGGTTGTCTCCCGGATGGAGACAGTTTGTCTCCAGGAGGGAGACAAAGGTTGTCTCCCGGAGGAAGACAAAGGTTGTCTCCTGGAGGGAGACAAAGGTTGTCTACCGAAGGGAGACAAATGTTGTCTCCCGGAGGGAGACAAAGGTTACCTCAAGGAGGGAGACAAAGGTTCTCTCCCAGAAGGAGACAGGTTGTCTCCCGGAGGGAGACAAAGGTTACCTTAAGGAGGGAGACATTTTTCTCCCAGAGGGAGACAAAGGTTGTCTCCCGGAGGGAGACAAATGTTGTCTCCCGTATGGAGACAAAGGTTGTCTCCCGGAGGGAGACAAAGATTCTCTCCCAGAGGGAGACAAATGTTGTTTTCCGTATGGAGATAAAGGCTGTCTCCCGGAGGATGACAAAGGTTGTCTCCTGGAGGGAGACAGTTTGTATCCAAGAGGGAGACAAAGGTCGTCTCCCGGAAGGAGATAAGGGTTGGCTCCCGGAGGGAGACAGAGTTTGTCTCCCAGAGGGAGACAAAGGTTGCCTCCCGGAAGGAGACAGGTTGTCTCCCGGAGGGAAACAAATGTTGTCTCCCGTATGGAGACAATGGTTGTCTCCCGGAGGGAGACAAACGGTGTCTCCCGGAGGGAGACAAATGTTGTTTGCCGTATGAAGATAAATGTTGTCTCCCGGAGGAAGACAAAGGTTGTCTCCAGGAAGGAGACAGGTTGTCTCCCGGAGGGAGACAAATGTTGTCTCCCGTATGGAGACAAAGGTTGTCTCCCGGAGGGAGACAAATGTTGTCTCCCGTATGGAGACAAAGGTTGTCTCCCGAAAGGAGAAAAATGTTGTCTCCCGGAGGGAGACAAATGTTGTCTCCCGTATTGAGACAAAGGTTGTCTCCCGCCGGGAGACAAATGTTGTTTGCCGTAGGGAGATAAAGGTTGTCTCCTGGAGGAAGACAAAGATTGTCTCCTGGAAGGAGACAGGTTGTCTCCCGGAGGGAGAGAAAGGTTGTCCCCCGGAGGGAGACAATTGTTGTTTCCGTATGGAGATAAAGGTTTTCTCCCGGAGGGAGACAAATGTTGTTTGCCATATGGAGATGAAGGTTGTCTCCCGGAGGAAGACAAAGGTTGTTTCCCGGAAGGAGACAGGTTGTCTCCCAGAGGGAGACAAAGGTTGTCTCCCGGAGAGAGACAAAGGTTGTCTCCCGGAGGGAGACAAAGGTTGTCTCTCGAAGGGAGACAAATGTTGTCTCCCGGAGGGAGACAAAGGTTGTCTCCCGGAGGGAGACAAATGTTGTTTGCCGTATGGAGATAAAGGTTGTCTCCCGGAGGAAGACAAAGGTTGTCTGCTGGAGGGAGACAGTTTGTCTCCCAGAGGGAGACAAAGGTCGTCTCCCGGAGGGAGACAAAGGTTGGCTCCCGGAGGGAGACAAAGGTTGGCTCCCGGAGGGAGACACAGGTTGTCTCCCGGAGGGAGACAAATGTTGTCTCCCAGAGGGAGACAAAGGTTGTCTCCCGGAGGGAGACAATTGTTGTCTCCCGTATGGAGACAAATGTTGTCTCCCAGAGGGAGACAAAGGTTGTCTCCCGGATGGAGACAAAGGTTGTCTCCCGGAGGGAAACAAAGGTTGTCTCCCGGAGGGAGACAATTGTTGTCTCCTGTATGGAGACAAATGTTGTCTCCCGGAGGGAGATAAAGGTTGTCTCCCGGAGAGAGACAAAGGTTGTCTCCCGTAGGGAGACAAATGTTGTCTCCCGGAGGGAGACAAATATTGTCTCCCGTATGGAGACAAAGGTTGCCTCCCGGAGGGAGAGAAAGGTTGTCTCCCAGAGGGAGACAAATGTTGTTTGCCATATGGGGATGAAGGTTGTCTCCCGGAGGAAGACAAAGGTTGTCTCCCGGAAGGAGACAGGTTGTCTCCCGGAAGGAGACAAAGGTTGTCTCCCGGAAGGAGACAAATGTTGTTTGCCGTGTGGAGATAAAGGTTGTCTCCCGGAGGAAGACAAAGGTTGTCTCGGGGAGGGAGACAAATGTCTCCCGGAGGGAGAGAAAAGTTGTCTCCCGTATGGAGACAAAGGTTGTCTCCCAGAGGGAGACAAATGTTGTCTCCCAGAAGGAGACAAAGATTTTATCCCAGACGGAGACAAAAATTGTCTCCCGGAGGGAGGCAAATGCTTTTTGCAGTATGGAGATAAAGGTTGTCTCCCAGAGGCTGACAAAGGTTGTCTTTCGGAGGGAGACAAAGGTTGTCTCCCGTATGGAGACAAAGGTTGTCTCCCGTATGGAGACAAAGGTTGTCTCCCAGAGGCACAGTGGGCCCAGAATGCCAACTTTTGGAAATTTCATGATACCTTGCGAAAAAAATAAGATGCATGTCTGTTGGAACGCAGCTTGGAATGTAGGTCGTGTCAGGGTTAAAAAACCACAAGTGGCTCATTTTGTGTGAAAACTGCTGTTCCAGGAGGAAAGAAACCCAACTCACCATATTTCGGCACGTTGTGCAACTACTTGAATGTCAGACATATCTTAGGAATTCTTGTATTTTAAAACGAAATGGGTTCATAAATCGCATCAAATTCAAACATACATACGATTAATAAACAACTTCATGGAAAGAATATCAATATGAATGTAATTTTAGAAATAAAGAATAACGACTTATTACATGCCGTTCAGTAGTCCTGTACAATTATCTGTCAAATAGTGCCAACACCATACTGTCGTACAAATTATTGATTGGCTGCCCATTGCGATGTGATCGTACAGTGTGGTCTGTAGACCCACACACTGTGCATTTCATTCTAGAGTAGTGTGCTCTATTAATGTGCTGTATAACAGTTGGGTGGCTTCTTTCTAGAAGCCGTGCCATAACGTCTTCCATTTGCAGCAATGGGTCGCATTTGCGGGAGAGATCCCTCAAAAAATTGCGCACATCTTTATTGGTTGCTTCAATGGCTTCCTCTGAATATGCACCAAGTGCAGTGTTCCCGTTAAGCTTGATTAATTCAACGCTGTGTTGTACCGATCCATGCAAAGTGTGGTTAATTCGTGCCCAGGGAAAATTCATGGCGAGGTCGGCAATAAACTCTTCGCAAAGCTTCTCGAAGAGATCCACCTTGATCTTTTGTGTCGAAGAGATGATCCTGAGAATAACACTGAGCTGTTTGTGTGCAAGGAGAACCATTTCACGATTTTGATCAGTGCACAGATGAAAGATGACGGCGACACATTCTTCTGAGAAGAAACGGCGCCCTTGTGCCCCAGTAGTTGACGTGCCACCTTTAGCTCCTGCACTGTTGACTCTTTCTAGATCTAGGCCTGTTGCAACTTCAATTTGGTATAAGACCCGCTCCTTGGATGCTTTCAATAATTGCCTGTTGGGGCCAGCTTTGTCTTTCCAGCTTCTATGGTTAATGTGTCAGCGCGTCAACAATTTGATAAACCAGGAAGTGCCATTTATATACGCATGTGTCAATGTAATTGACTTTTGTGATGATGTAGTAATTGGCCTCATTGTGATCCCTTGCCTTGTCTCAAAATCACCGGTTTCCCTTGGTACAATACCATTCTTATCCACTAGCTTCAAAAACAACCTAAATGTTTCATCTGATTCTCTGGTAATCGGAAATCCTTCATGAATGGATGCAGGATCAGTCCAGTCATTCTGTTTCGAAACGCATAAGATACAATTTGCACCACCTAACCCACTTATCTTCCTCTTCAACTTTAAATCTTTCATAGTATCCCTTATTTCCAATTGAATTATCACTTCCTCTCCCTTGAATGAAAACATTTGATTTTCTTCCTCCAAATCCTCCAAATCCAAATCCTCAAAATGGCGTCAGATTTATTTCAGTTCAGAGTATTCGCAAATTTTGTCGCGGAGGGGGCACGTTCCCTCAGTATATGCGTAAGAAACCGACAATAAACAAGGACGCCTCAAAAAACTCATCATTTCTGTACTAGCGTTGATAACATCTTGAGAGAAGTGAAGTAACGTAACGTTACGGTCTTCGCCGAAACAGATACAGGAAACACAATAAGTAAAGTAAATTCACTACTCAACGGAAAGAACGAAGAATTGCGAAGGCCTCGAATGAACAATATTCTATGTACAAATATTTGTCAATCTATGTCCATTAATGTCCGTTACAAATTCAATGTCATCTAAGCATAGTCAGTAGAAAGGACTGGTCATGAATCATACAATAGCCCATTGTTCTATGTTATTGAACCCGCGCGTTCAAAGGACTTGCCGATCTAATGTGCACACATTATCGAAACAGGGCGAAAAAGTGAAAGGGAATAAACATTATGAGGGTTTCTGCCGTGGTATTTCTCGAAATTTCAAGCTCAAATTTGTGAAAGAAGTAGGAGGAAGAAGGAAAGTTTCAGCAAGAATGTTCTGGTCCTGGTTTCGAAATTTTAAGTTTCTCAGTACGGAAAAACGTCCGATTTGGCTTGCAGAAATCGTGAACGATATCCCTTGAGTAAGAGTTGTTGACAAAAGTTTCAAGCTACTTTAGCGACGGTTTCATATGAGTTTTCCTTCTTTTGTTCATTAAAGTTCGATATCGCAGTCAGCGAGTCTTAACTGGGATAGGGGTTAAGGTCTTTGCTAACATCAGCCCCAAGTAAGGGAGGGGCAAATGAGGAGAATACGATTAAATCAGCAAACTGTTATTTTTTCCACCTTTCATTAGCTCTGAATCTGGACAGAATCTGTTTTCGCATGGTTTAGCATACACTCATCTTTATAAGAAACCAATGACTTGGCCGAGTACAGAAATTAAAAATATGTTAAGAATTTCCTTTGTCAAAGTAGAGATACATAGTTTCTTAAGCGATATTCCACGGGGGGGGGTTCTCGGCTAAATTTCGGGTAGGGGTGTGCCGCCCACAGTTCTCAAGGCGACTGAAGAATACAAGATAATTTCATAAAAATTATTCAATTAGACATTGATCTATATGAATGTTAATCTCTGCATTTTTCGTACCACTTTCAAATTCCATTCGGCAAATAGGACAGTTTGTTGTTGCTTTTTTCACCTTGACATTGTTCTGAAAAGAATTCTTCAAAGCTGATTGTTTCTGGCGTTTATTTCGTTCGAAACCCGAGTTGCCCGACGAAGTTCGTTTCCCGTTTGTTTTAGTTTGTTTTACGTTCTTAATATTTGAATTTGAACCAGATTTTGAGAAGAATTTGGATTTACACGAAGAGTTTTGATCTGCTGCTTCTTTCTGAACTTCAGTTTTCGTTCGCAAGCCGTCAGCCTTTTCCGTTGCTGTGTTCGCTTCACTATCGTCACTGTCTATTTCTTCGGCCTTCGTCGATGCGTTGTCCGAGTCTGAGTCGGACGATTCTCGTTTCTTCACTTTGAAGAAATTTCGTAAAGTGATTGGGGGTGTTGTTGCTTTTGATTTGAGATTTCGTACAACAGCAGACTGGTTTTCCTTAGTAACTTGATATTCCTGAAAATAAAAAAAATTGCAAAATCAGTAAAAATGTTATCTGAGAAGTGGCGTTTCGCTTTTCCCTGGAATGACACAATGAAGCATGGGTAGCTAGAAGCAACAGGCGTACTTACATTGACTTCATGCATGGTAAGAATTGGTTCCTTCTACAAAAGCGTCTTTTTCTTTGTCCGGTCCTTCAACAGCCACATATTGAGCTCCAAATGTAGCCAAACTACACATGATTTAAAGTTCGTTAATAATATTCCCTACAACTACAAATTTGTTGCTGCGCTCCTCCATAGAGGCACATCTGAAGTGTCTAACTACTCATTACTTAAGGGTCGAGAAACAATGGATCGGTAGGGCACTTGCTATCGCTAACAAGATGTTTTGAAAGTGCTTTTTCAACACAAACGGGAATTTCAAATGGTACTCTCGAGTACCGAATAATCGTCCCCCCCCGCTTATTAATTTTTGAAAAATTTTCTAACCCCCCCGCTCTTATTCCAACCCCCCCTTTTATTAATTTTTGGAAAAATGAAATGATATTAGACATAATTTCTGAATAAACGCAAGAAAAAGTCTCAAGAAGTGCATTCAACAGAACCAGAGTTCAAAAGTAAATGTATCAGTAACATCACTGTTCACATAAATATATAACAGATAGGTGTTTACCTAAGAAAAGGGCTGTTTTCTATTTCTCCAAGCAGTCCCCCCCCGATTATTCCAACCCCCCGATTATTGTTATGTCGAACCATTTCCAACCCCCCCCCGATTATTCTAACCCCCCCGTTTATTCGGTACTTGAGAGTAGTTGGTTACGAACTGAAATTAGATTCTCTGGCAAGACGTTTTGTACAGCCTGTCCTCATGCTCACATTTGTTTTCATGGCTTAGTGAGCCTGATCTTAAGACAGACTGTAGCTATATACAATAATCTCTCGCCAATTCATTAATTGGTCCTATTTGTCTTTTTCAATATACCATTAAAGACGTAAAATACATGTTAAGGATTACTTTAACAACAAACTACATAATATTACAAGAACTTTGCCATAAAGAGCAAACGACTATGACTACCCCACAGCATCAAACAAAAAGTTAAACAACATGCATTTTTACATAAATGCTACACACGATTTAAAAAAGGAAAATGAGAGATTCTCAAGAATGGCTAACATTATACGTTAAGCTGCCTTAAAGGACAAGTCCGGGGTTGATAAAATCATTGTTAAAAAGCAACCTTACCAACTGCTGACGACCAATCGTGAGTTCTTTCCAAGTTTTGATGCCTCCAATTTTCATAATTTGGTTAATGAATCTTCGTAAGTTAGGCCAAATATCGTCGCCATTTTGTATTTGGTACGAGCGCGCAAAGGCGCGATAAGGAGGCTAGCAATGTAAGTGCTATAATATCAAAGCATTTGGTAGTCTCGTTCAGGTCAACGGGAAGTGACGTTGTATAAAATTACTAAAATGACGTCATTAGCAGATTGAAATATGTGGCTTCGCAGATTAAAAGGGGAAAATTGAAAACAGCACTGCACACCATTCAAAACAGTGTAATCTCTTGAATAATCAACAATTGTAACAACCCCGGACTTGTCATTTAAAGTGACAAATGTGTACTTGCAAAGAAATCTAACTGCAACTTACGATTTGGTCTTTAGTGCTGGCTTGCTGCTCTTTCAAATGCCTCGTCACTTCACAAATCAAAGGTTCTGGATACTTCAAACCAATAAGCCTCTTTCCATTATCCAGTTCTACTCGAACAACTCGTAATGTTCTGTTCTCTCTCCTTTATCAAACAAACATAAAACAGGGTCAAATAGGTGTGTTCATGAACAAAAGGTTGGACTCTAATGAAAAACATTTAAAATTTGTGACGTTGACACGTGCAACATTTAAGGAGACCGCGAGTGCGTGGGGTGTTTCTGTAATCTGCAACAGACAGGCAGACAGATGTCTGTACCGGATCATTGAAAAAGTTTTGGGCTCACATTTCTGGCTAGGTATTATAAGCGTGAAAATTAGGACTGATTCCGCTGGTGCCAAATGGCCCAGGTCAAGTTCTTTGTTTCATTCGTTAAACTCCTTTAAATATGTTTTAAGGTTCAGCAGTGCAATTAGTCGCATCAAAGTGATGTTCGCTTCAGACAACCCCCAGAGACACCTTGTTTATTGTAGAGACACCTTGTTGGCTGCCTATTGATGAAGCAAAAGACAAACATAATCACGGAAATGGTAACTCAATCAAAAAGGTGAAATTCTGAAAATTAACATGCATCATGGACCGAAATTATAAAATCAGTGATTTTTCAAAGCGGAATATTGTATGTTGATTGCCAGGAAGTACTTCAGAAAAACTGGAAATTGAAACTCACGTTAGGCCAAGCCCTTCTGCGTAGCGATTAACAGTCATCTCTAGAACGCTGAGTAATGAAATAATTCCTCCACAAAGAAGGTGAAGATGTGTTGTTCTGCAACCAACTAGAATAGAAAGAGGCATATGTGCAATCTTTTTTCTGTGTTTCTACCTAGCATGCAAAGTTAGTTTTAGGACACTGAGAAGCTAAGCTTATCGAAACAGTGTTCTCGTGCTTCCTCTCGACGTACCTTGTTTTAATCAAAGTAAAAAAAATTAAAACACGAAAATTCGTTACTTTCTACTGTGCCATCCACAGCAGGAAAAGACACAAGGTCATCTGGTCCCTCCTTTGGACGGCACTCACAATTCTAATACTTTAGGGCAAAAGGCCAATGTAGCTTTGCATCAAATAATACAAACCCTAAAAATTTTTAATAAGGAAACCAATCAGGCTTATAAATCTCACGATTTAATAGATTTTTTGGTACCAAGCTACCATGATAAAACTAACAATGTTAGGGGGATGGGTCGCTGGTGTTTACTCTCTAATTATTGCATTCAATCTAAAAGCTCTGTTGCATTGATGAATGAAATTGTTGCTTCTATGCTGATTCTGTTTTCAACTACGTTTATATCTTTGCTTCCAAACAGGAGTAATCTGCACAGTGTATCCGAATCCAATTCGTTTGTGTCTAAACCCAGGATGGTAAGTTCTGATCAAGCACATATCAGGAGTTCAGTTGAAAGGCTAGAGTTGACTCAAAGGAGAACAGTTACATATCATTACGAAAAGGTTTGCTAATCCACATTGTCAGATTAAATAATGGGATATAAGTTACATTGACAGGAATTGGCAGGACCATGGATCTCAAGATAGTTATTTTTGGTTCTTGGAGCTTCCACGACCAAGGGATAGCCAAAGAAACGACAAATGAGGTGTTGTATTCATTACCAGTTAACAGGCCAACTTATTTATCCATCCATAACCTGTCTAACACCACTGAGTGGCATTAGGCGTCTATTCGCGGCTTTATCAACATGAGAAGGAATACCTGAGCAGGCCGGTCCAGCTTTGCAGCTTGCTCCATGAATGCACTTCTTCTCTGTCTTGTCATACTGTTCTTTCCAGCCACGTTCTAGTAATGAAAAATCAGCTAAAATATTGAAAATGTTGCATCGGGCGTAGAATGCCAAAATACAAATGACCATAGCTCTAAATCGGCCCACAGTGGAGACCCACAAACTGTAATTTGGTTTCCATTAAAATAATGAAATAAGGAAATAATTTATCTAAGACAAGGTCTAACAAAAACAGCTACCTGCTCCTAAGCATGTGGGAGTGGAAAAGAGATGCACAAAATATTTCTATTCTGGAACCTTGCAATTGAGGAAATTTTTCTGCAAAGTCACATTATGTTATGCAAAATGACTTTGCTGGTCATGATGTGATGAAAAGGTCCAATGGACATTCCAGCCAAACCAAATTATCCAAAAGAACCAACATTATCTTTCAGATTCTACTCACTTACTTCAGTGAAGAATTTTCGAAAATTCTTAAGGATTCTTTTGCAAAGCCTTCCACTTTTCCCGGAAATACTCTAGAGAAAGCAACTTTCGCGGGCAGAAGGTTTCGCGATTTTCGGGTTTTTTGGCATCTTTCACGAAAATTTCTAAACAAGGCATAATCTAAATTCAAATTCGCAAAAGTTTTTAGTCACGAAATTACAGAAATTCTCGACTTGCGAGAGTTTTTTTCATCCAATTTTTTTCGTTTTACTTCAATTTTTTGCGTTGCTTTTCCTTAATCAGCCCAATCTTTGGTCTCTTTGGCCATAAAAACTTGTAAATTGTCACCGTGGCCGTTAAGGCGAAACAGAGAATATTGTCGATCCTTGGACGAAATACTTGTTGTTTGAAGTTTATCCCCTCATTTTTCTTCAGTCGCGAAAGTTTTTCACGCGAAAATGCACTTCTTTGGCGATGGCAAAAATTTTTGTCACAAAATTTGCGGAAAAACGTCTTTCGCGAAAGTTTATGCCCTCAATTTCACGATAGTTTTTCTCTCGCGAAACTTTCTGCCAGCGAAATTTTCTGCCTCTAAAGTATTATCAGCAGGATAGAAGAGTCAAAACAACTTTCTCTTTTTCACAGAAAGTGTAAAACAATCATCTCCTTGTGTGAGAAGACTTTTAACGAAAAATTTTCTGGCAGAGCTGAGAATTTCTGAGAACCTGGTTCTTGCAGCTCTGGAGTGGAAAGGCAAAAGTGTTTTCAAGCGCAAATCCTATACATACCTGCTTCACTTGGCTCTATGTTCTTGTACTTCAACAGCAATTCATCTTTGGTCTCTTCGAATGGTGACAAACCAGTATTTGGCCTGTAAAACGTTATAAATGATGTCTTATGAAAAGAAAACTATTTTTTAGCAGAAATTATCGTTATAACGCCAACTTTGATCAAAATATCTGTTCAAATAAAATCGGCAATGCCATTTTCAAGTTAGGAGCGATTTTGGCTATACGCCGTTCTCAGCTTGTTTGGCAACTATTTTACATCTTCATAATAAACCGATGGACAAACATTAAACTTGTAACCTGAAGGGAAACACTGTCAACTCCTGTAAGAGACTTATAATCAAAATATAAGATAAACCTGTAACTACAATCCTGGCCATAAGGTGTTGAGAAAAAATCGACTTTCCCCTATTTTTTAGACCTCGCAACCAAAATACCGTCAAAATGTCCACTTCCCCCCACCCCCCATCTCAATGTTGTTTTTTTGTCTTCAGAAGATATGGCAGTTATCAGATTTTAGGATATCTTCACAAACAACATTGAATTGGGGGAGCGGGGGTTTGCTAAATGAAAAAATTCGAGATTTTCCAAACATTCTCAACACTTATGGCTAGGATTGTCTTTGGACCAATTAAAATCGCTCCTTAAAGAGTGCGTATCAAATGGTCCTTGAAACTGAATTTAATACCAAAATGGAATAATTTGGCATATGTATCATTTCTTGACTTGCGGTGTGCAGGAAAGTAAGGTCATTTGTCTGATTCATATCCCTTAATCCATAATTCAAAGGATCCTAAGATACTTTAAAAGTAGAGGTAAGGATATCTCCATACACAAATTAGATAACTGTCCCTCATGGACGCATCTCGTGCAAAATCCTGGTCTCTGTCAAGCCAATCACGAGAAACAGTACTAAGGAACTAGGGCATCCTACTGAGCCATGGAAATTACCTGAAAAGTCAACGAAGCTTAAGCAGCAATGATGGCCCATCATAGTTTCTTATACAAATACATGTATCGAAAAATGTTTGCCAACGGGTAACGCACGGGTAACGCAACTGGTAACGAAAATTTGTCTGAAAGCTCAGTACTGATTTCCAACGGGTAACACGGGTAACGGACTATTTATTAAAATAATACGTATTATTTTAATAAAAAGTCCGTTACCCGTGTTACCCGTTGGAAATCAGTACTGAGCCTTCAGACAAATTTTCGTTACCCGTTGCGTTACCCGTTGGCAAACATTTTTCGGATAAAACTGAACGTCTCCCACCTCCATAAAGTAAAGATTTATAGATAAACAGTCGGAAACTTTGGGATCTCCAACAATCTTTGCATTAGAGCAGTCTTCTAGCAATCTGGCGAAGGTTCTACAACCTACAATAAATAGGCACAATGATGCACCCCTTTGGATGGCTTCAGGGGAATCAAGCGCCGGCATACTTCTACCTCAAAAACGTAAGAAATTTATAATTCCAATTTAGGCCCCCATGGAATCTATAGGAAGACCACGGAGATGTGCTATCTATAGCTAACAAATCTTTCACAACTCTATGCGAGATAAAACCTCCATAAATAGAGTGAGATGCAAAGAAAATTCTGAGATGTATCGTTAAGGGAAAGCATGAAATTTTAGCTTAAACCGATCTATTCCTCGTTCGTATGCCAATCCTGTGCAGTTTATGATAGCCGCTAGAACGGCAATTAATAAGACACTGACGATACTCAAAAAAAGCCGCTTAGCACAATTACTTGGCTCCAAAGAGCCATTCTCTGTAATTTCTAAGTTGACCTTGCTTTGCAAACTAAATTATGACGTCATAACTGCAAACCGTGACGTTGAACGTTAATTTCGTTTCCAGATTTGAATTCTACTGGCCAAAGTTGTTGGACAAGTGTAAATTTGAATTGATCCCAATGACTTTCAAAAATAACCCTCCTCAGACAATCCTGGCTATAAGGTGTTGAGAAAAAATCGACTTTCCCCTATTTTTTAGACCTCGCAACCAAAATACCGTCAAAATGTCCACTTCCCCCCACCCCCCATCTCAATGTTGTTTTTTTGTCTTCAGAAGATATGGCAGTTATCAGATTTTAGGATATCTTCACAAACAACATTGAATTGGGGGAGCGGGGGTTTGCTAAATGAAAAAATTCGAGATTTTCCAAACATTCTCAACACTTATGGCTAGGATTGTCTTTGGACCAATTAAAATCGCTCCTTAAAGAGTGCGTATCAAATGGTCCTTGAAACTGAATTTAATACCAAAATGGAATAATTTGGCATATGTATCATTTCTTGACTTGCGGTGTGCAGGAAAGTAAGGTCATTTGTCTGATTCATATCCCTTAATCCATAATTCAAAGGATCCTAAGATACTTTAAAAGTAGAGGTAAGGATATCTCCATACACAAATTAGATAACTGTCCCTCATGGACGCATCTCGTGCAAAATCCTGGTCTCTGTCAAGCCAATCACGAGAAACAGTACTAAGGAACTAGGGCATCCTACTGAGCCATGGAAATTACCTGAAAAGTCAACGAAGCTTAAGCAGCAATGATGGCCCATCATAGTTTCTTATACAAATACATGTATCGAAAAATGTTTGCCAACGGGTAACGCACGGGTAACGCAACTGGTAACGAAAATTTGTCTGAAAGCTCAGTACTGATTTCCAACGGGTAACACGGGTAACGGACTATTTATTAAAATAATACGTATTATTTTAATAAAAAGTCCGTTACCCGTGTTACCCGTTGGAAATCAGTACTGAGCCTTCAGACAAATTTTCGTTACCCGTTGCGTTACCCGTTGGCAAACATTTTTCGGATAAAACTGAACGTCTCCCACCTCCATAAAGTAAAGATTTATAGATAAACAGTCGGAAACTTTGGGATCTCCAACAATCTTTGCATTAGAGCAGTCTTCTAGCAATCTGGCGAAGGTTCTACAACCTACAATAAATAGGCACAATGATGCACCCCTTTGGATGGCTTCAGGGGAATCAAGCGCCGGCATACTTCTACCTCAAAAACGTAAGAAATTTATAATTCCAATTTAGGCCCCCATGGAATCTATAGGAAGACCACGGAGATGTGCTATCTATAGCTAACAAATCTTTCACAACTCTATGCGAGATAAAACCTCCATAAATAGAGTGAGATGCAAAGAAAATTCTGAGATGTATCGTTAAGGGAAAGCATGAAATTTTAGCTTAAACCGATCTATTCCTCGTTCGTATGCCAATCCTGTGCAGTTTATGATAGCCGCTAGAACGGCAATTAATAAGACACTGACGATACTCAAAAAAAGCCGCTTAGCACAATTACTTGGCTCCAAAGAGCCATGCTCTGTAATTTCTAAGTTGACCTTGCTTTGCAAACTAAATTATGACGTCATAACTGCAAACCGTGACGTTGAACGTTAATTTCGTTTCCAGATTTGAATTCTACTGGCCAAAGTTGTTGGACAAGTGTAAATTTGAATTGATCCCAATGACTTTCAAAAATAACCCTCCTCAGACAATCCTGGCTATAAGGTGTTGAGAAAAAATCGACTTTCCCCTATTTTTTAGACCTCGCAACCAAAATACCGTCAAAATGTCCACTTCCCCCCACCCCCCATCTCAATGTTGTTTTTTTGTCTTCAGAAGATATGGCAGTTATCAGATTTTAGGATATCTTCACAAACAACATTGAATTGGGGGAGCGGGGGTTTGCTAAATGAAAAAATTCGAGATTTTCCAAACATTCTCAACACTTATGGCTAGGATTGTCTTTGGACCAATTAAAATCGCTCCTTAAAGAGTGCGTATCAAATGGTCCTTGAAACTGAATTTAATACCAAAATGGAATAATTTGGCATATGTATCATTTCTTGACTTGCGGTGTGCAGGAAAGTAAGGTCATTTGTCTGATTCATATCCCTTAATCCATAATTCAAAGGATCCTAAGATACTTTAAAAGTAGAGGTAAGGATATCTCCATACACAAATTAGATAACTGTCCCTCATGGACGCATCTCGTGCAAAATCCTGGTCTCTGTCAAGCCAATCACGAGAAACAGTACTAAGGAACTAGGGCATCCTACTGAGCCATGGAAATTACCTGAAAAGTCAACGAAGCTTAAGCAGCAATGATGGCCCATCATAGTTTCTTATACAAATACATGTATCGAAAAATGTTTGCCAACGGGTAACGCACGGGTAACGCAACTGGTAACGAAAATTTGTCTGAAAGCTCAGTACTGATTTCCAACGGGTAACACGGGTAACGGACTATTTATTAAAATAATACGTATTATTTTAATAAAAAGTCCGTTACCCGTGTTACCCGTTGGAAATCAGTACTGAGCCTTCAGACAAATTTTCGTTACCCGTTGCGTTACCCGTTGGCAAACATTTTTCGGATAAAACTGAACGTCTCCCACCTCCATAAAGTAAAGATTTATAGATAAACAGTCGGAAACTTTGGGATCTCCAACAATCTTTGCATTAGAGCAGTCTTCTAGCAATCTGGCGAAGGTTCTACAACCTACAATAAATAGGCACAATGATGCACCCCTTTGGATGGCTTCAGGGGAATCAAGCGCCGGCATACTTCTACCTCAAAAACGTAAGAAATTTATAATTCCAATTTAGGCCCCCATGGAATCTATAGGAAGACCACGGAGATGTGCTATCTATAGCTAACAAATCTTTCACAACTCTATGCGAGATAAAACCTCCATAAATAGAGTGAGATGCAAAGAAAATTCTGAGATGTATCGTTAAGGGAAAGCATGAAATTTTAGCTTAAACCGATCTATTCCTCGTTCGTATGCCAATCCTGTGCAGTTTATGATAGCCGCTAGAACGGCAATTAATAAGACACTAACGATACTCAAAAAAAGCCGCTTAGCACAATTACTTGGCTCCAAAGAGCCATGCTCTGTAATTTCTAAGTTGACCTTGCTTTGCAAACTAAATTATGACGTCATAACTGCAAACCGTGACGTTGAACGTTAATTTCGTTTCCAGATTTGAATTCTACTGGCCAAAGTTGTTGGACAAGTGTAAATTTGAATTGATCCCAATGACTTTCAAAAATAACCCTCCTCAGACAATCCTGGCTATAAGGTGTTGAGAAAAAATCGACTTTCCCCTATTTTTTAGACCTCGCAACCAAAATACCGTCAAAATGTCCACTTCCCACCACCCCCCATCTCAATGTTGTTTTTTTGTCTTCAGAAGATATGGCAGTTATCAGATTTTAGGATATCTTCACAAACAACATTGAATTGGGGGAGCGGGGGTTTGCTAAATGAAAAAATTCGAGATTTTCCAAACATTCTCAACACTTATGGCTAGGATTGTCTTTGGACCAATTAAAATCGCTCCTTAAAGAGTGCGTATCAAATGGTCCTTGAAACTGAATTTAATACCAAAATGGAATAATTTGGCATATGTATCATTTCTTGACTTGCGGTGTGCAGGAAAGTAAGGTCATTTGTCTGATTCATATCCCTTAATCCATAATTCAAAGGATCCTAAGATACTTTAAAAGTAGAGGTAAGGATATCTCCATACACAAATTAGATAACTGTCCCTCATGGACGCATCTCGTGCAAAATCCTGGTCTCTGTCAAGCCAATCACGAGAAACAGTACTAAGGAACTAGGGCATCCTACTGAGCCATGGAAATTACCTGAAAAGTCAACGAAGCTTAAGCAGCAATGATGGCCCATCATAGTTTCTTATACAAATACATGTATCGAAAAATGTTTGCCAACGGGTAACGCACGGGTAACGCAACTGGTAACGAAAATTTGTCTGAAAGCTCAGTACTGATTTCCAACGGGTAACACGGGTAACGGACTATTTATTAAAATAATACGTATTATTTTAATAAAAAGTCCGTTACCCGTGTTACCCGTTGGAAATCAGTACTGAGCCTTCAGACAAATTTTCGTTACCCGTTGCGTTACCCGTTGGCAAACATTTTTCGGATAAAACTGAACGTCTCCCACCTCCATAAAGTAAAGATTTATAGATAAACAGTCGGAAACTTTGGGATCTCCAACAATCTTTGCATTAGAGCAGTCTTCTAGCAATCTGGCGAAGGTTCTACAACCTACAATAAATAGGCACAATGATGCACCCCTTTGGATGGCTTCAGGGGAATCAAGCGCCGGCATACTTCTACCTCAAAAACGTAAGAAATTTATAATTCCAATTTAGGCCCCCATGGAATCTATAGGAAGACCACGGAGATGTGCTATCTATAGCTAACAAATCTTTCACAACTCTATGCGAGATAAAACCTCCATAAATAGAGTGAGATGCAAAGAAAATTCTGAGATGTATCGTTAAGGGAAAGCATGAAATTTTAGCTTAAACCGATCTATTCCTCGTTCGTATGCCAATCCTGTGCAGTTTATGATAGCCGCTAGAACGGCAATTAATAAGACACTGACGATACTCAAAAAAAGCCGCTTAGCACAATTACTTGGCTCCAAAGAGCCATGCTCTGTAATTTCTAAGTTGACCTTGCTTTGCAAACTAAATTATGACGTCATAACTGCAAACCGTGACGTTGAACGTTAATTTCGTTTCCAGATTTGAATTCTACTGGCCAAAGTTGTTGGACAAGTGTAAATTTGAATTGATCCCAATGACTTTCAAAAATAACCCTCCTCAGACAATCCTGGCTATAAGGTGTTGAGAAAAAATCGACTTTCCCCTATTTTTTAGACCTCGCAACCAAAATACCGTCAAAATGTCCACTTCCCCCCACCCCCCATCTCAATGTTGTTTTTTTGTCTTCAGAAGATATGGCAGTTATCAGATTTTAGGATATCTTCACAAACAACATTGAATTGGGGGAGCGGGGGTTTGCTAAATGAAAAAATTCGAGATTTTCCAAACATTCTCAACACTTATGGCTAGGATTGTCTTTGGACCAATTAAAATCGCTCCTTAAAGAGTGCGTATCAAATGGTCCTTGAAACTGAATTTAATACCAAAATGGAATAATTTGGCATATGTATCATTTCTTGACTTGCGGTGTGCAGGAAAGTAAGGTCATTTGTCTGATTCATATCCCTTAATCCATAATTCAAAGGATCCTAAGATACTTTAAAAGTAGAGGTAAGGATATCTCCATACACAAATTAGATAACTGTCCCTCATGGACGCATCTCGTGCAAAATCCTGGTCTCTGTCAAGCCAATCACGAGAAACAGTACTAAGGAACTAGGGCATCCTACTGAGCCATGGAAATTACCTGAAAAGTCAACGAAGCTTAAGCAGCAATGATGGCCCATCATAGTTTCTTATACAAATACATGTATCGAAAAATGTTTGCCAACGGGTAACGCACGGGTAACGCAACTGGTAACGAAAATTTGTCTGAAAGCTCAGTACTGATTTCCAACGGGTAACACGGGTAACGGACTATTTATTAAAATAATACGTATTATTTTAATAAAAAGTCCGTTACCCGTGTTACCCGTTGGAAATCAGTACTGAGCCTTCAGACAAATTTTCGTTACCCGTTGCGTTACCCGTTGGCAAACATTTTTCGGATAAAACTGAACGTCTCCCACCTCCATAAAGTAAAGATTTATAGATAAACAGTCGGAAACTTTGGGATCTCCAACAATCTTTGCATTAGAGCAGTCTTCTAGCAATCTGGCGAAGGTTCTACAACCTACAATAAATAGGCACAATGATGCACCCCTTTGGATGGCTTCAGGGGAATCAAGCGCCGGCATACTTCTACCTCAAAAACGTAAGAAATTTATAATTCCAATTTAGGCCCCCATGGAATCTATAGGAAGACCACGGAGATGTGCTATCTATAGCTAACAAATCTTTCACAACTCTATGCGAGATAAAACCTCCATAAATAGAGTGAGATGCAAAGAAAATTCTGAGATGTATCGTTAAGGGAAAGCATGAAATTTTAGCTTAAACCGATCTATTCCTCGTTCGTATGCCAATCCTGTGCAGTTTATGATAGCCGCTAGAACGGCAATTAATAAGACACTGACGATACTCAAAAAAAGCCGCTTAGCACAATTACTTGGCTCCAAAGAGCCATGCTCTGTAATTTCTAAGTTGACCTTGCTTTGCAAACTAAATTATGACGTCATAACTGCAAACCGTGACGTTGAACGTTAATTTCGTTTCCAGATTTGAATTCTACTGGCCAAAGTTGTTGGACAAGTGTAAATTTGAATTGATCCCAATGACTTTCAAAAATAACCCTCCTCAGACAATCCTGGCTATAAGGTGTTGAGAAAAAATCGACTTTCCCCTATTTTTTAGACCTCGCAACCAAAATACCGTCAAAATGTCCACTTCCCCCCACCCCCCATCTCAATGTTGTTTTTTTGTCTTCAGAAGATATGGCAGTTATCAGATTTTAGGATATCTTCACAAACAACATTGAATTGGGGGAGCGGGGGTTTGCTAAATGAAAAAATTCGAGATTTTCCAAACATTCTCAACACTTATGGCTAGGATTGTCTTTGGACCAATTAAAATCGCTCCTTAAAGAGTGCGTATCAAATGGTCCTTGAAACTGAATTTAATACCAAAATGGAATAATTTGGCATATGTATCATTTCTTGACTTGCGGTGTGCAGGAAAGTAAGGTCATTTGTCTGATTCATATCCCTTAATCCATAATTCAAAGGATCCTAAGATACTTTAAAAGTAGAGGTAAGGATATCTCCATACACAAATTAGATAACTGTCCCTCATGGACGCATCTCGTGCAAAATCCTGGTCTCTGTCAAGCCAATCACGAGAAACAGTACTAAGGAACTAGGGCATCCTACTGAGCCATGGAAATTACCTGAAAAGTCAACGAAGCTTAAGCAGCAATGATGGCCCATCATAGTTTCTTATACAAATACATGTATCGAAAAATGTTTGCCAACGGGTAACGCACGGGTAACGCAACTGGTAACGAAAATTTGTCTGAAAGCTCAGTACTGATTTCCAACGGGTAACACGGGTAACGGACTATTTATTAAAATAATACGTATTATTTTAATAAAAAGTCCGTTACCCGTGTTACCCGTTGGAAATCAGTACTGAGCCTTCAGACAAATTTTCGTTACCCGTTGCGTTACCCGTTGGCAAACATTTTTCGGATAAAACTGAACGTCTCCCACCTCCATAAAGTAAAGATTTATAGATAAACAGTCGGAAACTTTGGGATCTCCAACAATCTTTGCATTAGAGCAGTCTTCTAGCAATCTGGCGAAGGTTCTACAACCTACAATAAATAGGCACAATGATGCACCCCTTTGGATGGCTTCAGGGGAATCAAGCGCCGGCATACTTCTACCTCAAAAACGTAAGAAATTTATAATTCCAATTTAGGCCCCCATGGAATCTATAGGAAGACCACGGAGATGTGCTATCTATAGCTAACAAATCTTTCACAACTCTATGCGAGATAAAACCTCCATAAATAGAGTGAGATGCAAAGAAAATTCTGAGATGTATCGTTAAGGGAAAGCATGAAATTTTAGCTTAAACCGATCTATTCCTCGTTCGTATGCCAATCCTGTGCAGTTTATGATAGCCGCTAGAACGGCAATTAATAAGACACTGACGATACTCAAAAAAAGCCGCTTAGCACAATTACTTGGCTCCAAAGAGCCATGCTCTGTAATTTCTAAGTTGACCTTGCTTTGCAAACTAAATTATGACGTCATAACTGCAAACCGTGACGTTGAACGTTAATTTCGTTT
Source organism: Aurelia sp. 4 Dawson et al 2005 (assembly GCA_964019985.1). Taxonomy (NCBI): domain Eukaryota; kingdom Metazoa; phylum Cnidaria; class Scyphozoa; order Semaeostomeae; family Ulmaridae; genus Aurelia; species Aurelia sp. 4 Dawson et al 2005. Next base: position 5,387,701 of record OZ026495.1, read on the forward strand.
CCAGATTTGAATTCTACTGGCCAAAGTTGTTGGACAAGTGTAAATTTGAATTGATCCCAATGACTTTCAAAAATAACCCTCCTCAGACAATCCTGGCTATAAGGTGTTGAGAAAAAATCGACTTTCCCCTATTTTTTAGACCTCGCAACCAAAATACCGTCAAAATGTCCACTTCCCCCCACCCCCCATCTCAATGTTGTTTTTTTGTCTTCAGAAGATATGGCAGTTATCAGATTTTAGGATATCTTCACAAACAACATTGAATTGGGGGAGCGGGGGTTTGCTAAATGAAAAAATTCGAGATTTTCCAAACATTCTCAACACTTATGGCTAGGATTGTCTTTGGACCAATTAAAATCGCTCCTTAAAGAGTGCGTATCAAATGGTCCTTGAAACTGAATTTAATACCAAAATGGAATAATTTGGCATATGTATCATTTCTTGACTTGCGGTGTGCAGGAAAGTAAGGTCATTTGTCTGATTCATATCCCTTAATCCATAATTCAAAGGATCCTAAGATACTTTAAAAGTAGAGGTAAGGATATCTCCATACACAAATTAGATAACTGTCCCTCATGGACGCATCTCGTGCAAAATCCTGGTCTCTGTCAAGCCAATCACGAGAAACAGTACTAAGGAACTAGGGCATCCTACTGAGCCATGGAAATTACCTGAAAAGTCAACGAAGCTTAAGCAGCAATGATGGCCCATCATAGTTTCTTATACAAATACATGTATCGAAAAATGTTTGCCAACGGGTAACGCACGGGTAACGCAACTGGTAACGAAAATTTGTCTGAAAGCTCAGTACTGATTTCCAACGGGTAACACGGGTAACGGACTATTTATTAAAATAATACGTATTATTTTAATAAAAAGTCCGTTACCCGTGTTACCCGTTGGAAATCAGTACTGAGCCTTCAGACAAATTTTCGTTACCCGTTGCGTTACCCGTTGGCAAACATTTTTCGGATAAAACTGAACGTCTCCCACCTCCATAAAGTAAAGATTTATAGATAAACAGTCGGAAACTTTGGGATCTCCAACAATCTTTGCATTAGAGCAGTCTTCTAGCAATCTGGCGAAGGTTCTACAACCTACAATAAATAGGCACAATGATGCACCCCTTTGGATGGCTTCAGGGGAATCAAGCGCCGGCATACTTCTACCTCAAAAACGTAAGAAATTTATAATTCCAATTTAGGCCCCCATGGAATCTATAGGAAGACCACGGAGATGTGCTATCTATAGCTAACAAATCTTTCACAACTCTATGCGAGATAAAACCTCCATAAATAGAGTGAGATGCAAAGAAAATTCTGAGATGTATCGTTAAGGGAAAGCATGAAATTTTAGCTTAAACCGATCTATTCCTCGTTCGTATGCCAATCCTGTGCAGTTTATGATAGCCGCTAGAACGGCAATTAATAAGACACTGACGATACTCAAAAAAAGCCGCTTAGCACAATTACTTGGCTCCAAAGAGCCATGCTCTGTAATTTCTAAGTTGACCTTGCTTTGCAAACTAAATTATGACGTCATAACTGCAAACCGTGACGTTGAACGTTAATTTCGTTTCCAGATTTGAATTCTACTGGCCAAAGTTGTTGGACAAGTGTAAATTTGAATTGATCCCAATGACTTTCAAAAATAACCCTCCTCAGACAATCCTGGCTATAAGGTGTTGAGAAAAAATCGACTTTCCCCTATTTTTTAGACCTCGCAACCAAAATACCGTCAAAATGTCCACTTCCCCCCACCCCCCATCTCAATGTTGTTTTTTTGTCTTCAGAAGATATGGCAGTTATCAGATTTTAGGATATCTTCACAAACAACATTGAATTGGGGGAGCGGGGGTTTGCTAAATGAAAAAATTCGAGATTTTCCAAACATTCTCAACACTTATGGCTAGGATTGTAGAGAGGAAACTGTTAAACCAGCAAGAAAATCAAGTAATTACTTACCAACAACGTTTTTATACCAAATTATTACAACAAATAAGCGTTTCATCGTACACTCTCCAGCTTGGTTAATGCGAAGAACAGATAAATGACATGACCGGGCTAGTTAATACCGAACAAAACAAAAGACATTTGAGTAGCGTGACCATCACACCTGAGCCACTGATTGTCTTATCTCAAACAAAGACCATCCAATAAAGAAGCGCCAAAACTTTCGGCAGCAACTTCAAAGAAGTTGCAGAGCGTAGACCTACAGGTTACGTTACAAGTTTATTGTACATCCATGGGTTTCCTATGCTGAGTCCATTATTTAAGGCTCTTTTACATCTATTATTTACATTTACTCTAGTCTAGGTTCCTAAAACAGATGTGCAGAGTAAATATGAGGGGCTGCATAGCTGTTGTTGCTGTTTCTTGAACAGGAATGTTGCGTGTCATGGATCTCATGACATAACTATAATAGACGATTACGCTAAAGATGGCGGCGAGGCACTTTTTACCAAGATGCACTGCGTTCTTTATTCGAATTCCTGTAGAATCGTTAAGGATTCGTGATTAGAACGCAATGCATTTTGGTAAAAAGTTCCTCGCCGCCATCTTTAGCGTAATCGTCTATTGTTTTACATAAGCAGAAAAATTTAGGAACTTGTTTGGTGTGCATGTGCCATATTTAAGAGATCCCAAAAACGCAAAGGAAATTGGAAGAAAATATGTTATTAAACAAAGGAGCCCGTTTATGGAATGACCTTCCTGCTAATTTGAAGAATATAACGCAAATAAAAGAATTTTCAAAACATTTAAAACACAAAATCATAAATAACTATTGAATAAATTAAGGTTGCAATAAATTAACATATAATTCCACTATAACCCAAAATATTTAGCATTGCCATTAAACTTTAATAATGCAATATTGTACTAATACACTTCCTTTTTTCTCTGTTTGTTTGTTTGTTTGTTTGCTAGTTTTGCTTTTTGCTTTTGCTTCTTAAGTTAACGGCCTAGGCTCGATAAGCTTTGCTTCGCCTAGGTCGTATAGAATACACATTTTTTAATGACACTATTGTATTAGGTTGTATTTCTATGAATAAAATTGAATTGAATTGAATTGAATGAATCTTGCAGAGTGATTAGTGGTTATTAGAAATTTTTTCTATTCATGCCCCTTTCTATACTTATGACTTCTTCAATAGAATCGAAAATTCTGTCACATTTGACGTCACTATAGTCATTCACAAATCTCGCAATCTGATTGGTACTCTAGGAAGCTCACCGTTTGAGCCTAAATAGGGTCAGGTTTTTTAGAGCAATGTTATGACATTCTGTTCACCGAAGCGCCATTATAAAGTCAAAAGGAGCGCAAGGATCAAGGGACCCCAGGCCATAACTCTAGTGCTGATCTTGCTCTCGAAATCTTTTGGGTCAACCGGTAATAGACCATTTTGACAATCAGAAAAGGAGACTGGGGAGAGCGGTTTGTTCTGGTAAATGGCTGCCATGGAGCTTCTACGAATGATAGATTTCCCTCCGCAAAAACTTTTAGTTTTAAATTCACGGTTGAAACTACAAATCTTTGAGGAAGAACTCCCTAAAAAAGTAGCCACAAGACAAGGATCTCCACAAGACAAGGAAGCTTTGGTGGAGTGAAATCTACCATTCGCAGAAGCTCCGTGGCCGCCATTTACCAGAACAAACCGCTCTCCCCAGTCTCCTTGTTTTAATTGTCAAAATGTTCTATTCAAGACAGACCTTGAATGTCTTTGTTTGTATTTATGCCTAGGTTTCAAGGAAATGTTATATGTTATCCTACATAGATATGTATAGTTCCTTTACACAGTATCTTCTGAAAATCATACCTGTAAATTATGTATAAATTCATTGCATTTTCTTTCTCCACAGCCAATAGATAAAGTCTTCGGCCTTTCTGTTCCCGTTTGGAGCAATAAAACCCATCTAATTGTCCATTATGGCTTTCATGTTTCTTTACGGCCTCATCCCAGCTTAGTCCACGATCAACCGATAGCATAACATGCCTTTGAAAAAGAAACAACATTTCAACATCACATATAATTCAGGGATAACCTTGAAAACTACTCAGCTTGAAGGTCTAATGGTAGCAAGCAAAAATCTGTGGCTTTTCTTGGTTTCAACAGACCCCTTTCACAATAACGTAAATTCTCTTGAAATACTTCAAGCAACATCACTTGCCTCGATATAATGTGGCTCTAAATCTCAAAAGTTTGCATTGCTCTCAGCAACGCATGAAAATTCTTTGTACGTGTAGTTAATAATGGTATGAGATGACGTAGAATTTTGCTGAACAGGTAATCACATCTTTTACCTCGAACGGAATTTAATTGTGAAACAGCTCTATTTAGAAATTTGGTAATGTCACAACTTCAAAACCAGCAGAACATAGCAACGCCTTAAGGTGACTCTGCTTTCCACTTAAGCGAGCAGCAAATGGCCATCTTGGGAAACCTATCTCCTCAGAAAACATTTAATTTCTCCAATTCCATTCGGTCTATCGAAAAGCGGCAAAAAGGAAGTTGTGTTGTACAAAGTCTTTGCAACTGATTACGCGTATTTGTTTGCCAATAGAATCATTTAAAAAAGTTATCCTAGGGAAGGCTTCTATTCACTGTCAAAAAAGTAACAAAAATAATATAATTAGATTGCGAGAAAATCTATCCTAGCTTCTTGAATCTGACTAGGGAAAATTGTAGATCAACAACCAAGGTAAAGATATAGCGAAGGAAAACCAAATGTTTTTCGAGTAGTCCCCGGAGACCAATCAACTTTTCTGAAATCAACAAAAAGCTTTGAAAAATAATTTGCAGCAAGCCTTAACGAAAACATCACAGTCAACATATCTTTCGATTGCTAAGACCATGCAGAACAAGGTCCTTTTTACAGCAGTTCGATAGAATAGTATAGGAGAAATAAGCCGTTTTCTGATTAGAATGGTTTGCAAAAACCAGAAGCTCGCTGCTCGCTGGAGTGGAAAAGCAGAACAATTTCTAATATTTTTTCAGCCAGTTATAATAAATATGCAATCAGTTTATGATACATTCAAATGGCTGCTTGGAAAGCCTTTGACTGTAAATGTTAACCAAAGCTTGATCACATATACGAAATCAAAATTTTTTGAAGGTATCTAGTGCTCTAAAAGTACTTTACATAAAGTTGTAAACAGTATCCGTTTCATCCATAGCCAGCAACAACAAATCAATGTGCTGTAAAGATGAAACTTCATTGATTTGCACTTGCTCACTCACGGTCCCAGCAAGGAAAGCATTTTTTTCCAGCTCTGACCACAGTCTCGGTGCTGAATCTTGGGTGGACGATCTATTTCATTTTCTAATACTGAATATTTGAAAGTTTTAGTAGATATTTAAAGTTAAATAGCATTTCACAGACAAAGACAAGAAAACATTGCAATGAAGCTTACGTAAAGCTGCGATGACAGCGGCCACCACTAAATTGGAAGCTTCAGTCACGTGCGCGGGTTGTCCCGTACTTTCCCATTATTTGTACACTTCCTTTAATTCTACAGTTTTGACCACCCGCGTTACGTTACGGACATTCACGCTAAGTACAACCAAGAGACTCTTCAAATAACAACAATAATGTACCCTTACTTTGTGGCATTCGTTGTAATGTTTGCTTCAGTGAATACAACCGATGGCTCTCCAATCATTGTTATTGAGTTAGCTTTCACATCTGTTACGCCTTCGTTATACCTGTATGCAAAAATATGGCGTTTAAATATGGGTGGTAGGACACAATTAGGGTGAACTAGATCAGATTGGATTCTTTTACCTACCTTTAAATGCCATAAAATTCTCTTCCTTGACATTGGCAGCCATTCTCAGCCATATTTCCGGGCCTTGAACTGAAGAGCTCCGTCACATGTGCTTTTCGTAATGTTTGGGCCTAAGTTGCCCTTTGACATCTCCTGCACATTTTTGTCCTAGGCAGTGGTCTTAAATTTGTGCAACTTCTTGCCACAGCTAGCAATGCTTACATAGAGAACGGGAGTCAGTGTTTTGTTTTCCAAGAATTTACCTGATTTGGAGCCCCCATCCAAACCTCTTCTATAGCAAGTAAAAAGGGCTGTATATTTTGCAATGTTACGCCAGTCATCAAATCAACTCAACAAAAAGCATAATTGTTCCGAATAGCAACCTTTCTTGAATGTTTGGATTCGAACTAAACTGATATCAAATCGTTGGAAAAGATCATACCTCCCATCACGTTTTGCAGATCGTATCAGTGATTTCATTCCTTCGTAGAAGTATGCAAATATCTTCAAGGTAGAAAAATCAGGCCTCAGTAAAAGTAATATGTACCTGCAAGCGAATGGCTAAAGAAAACAAGCCTGCACTCAAATGCTCTGAGCATTGAAAAAGTGTCAGCAACTAATTTTCAATCATATTTCGTGCCCGCGAGCGGCACTCGTGCGTTTGATAGGGCTTGATAGGGCCTGAGAAAAACTTCTCTAATAAAGCTGGACAGGTCTTCGAACTTGTAAATAGAAACTTTCGCAGAAAGCTGAGCAGCTAGCAATATTGACAGCCGGCAGGCGTTGAACGATCATTCATAAGTTTGGAGCGACAGATCCGACTGAATGAGGGGGTATACTCTCTAGCCTATTGAAGCATATGACCATCATTGAAGATCTTGGCTATTATCAACAAAATCCGCAGGGCCAATCTTTAGATTCATCCTTCTTTGTCATGACAAACTCACAACTTCTCTTAATAATCAGCTCAATAATCACGTGCGCAAGGCGACAGTTTGCCCTACTGGTTTCACGGCAACTTTGGAAGCTTTCCTTGTTTTGAATTTCTGGTTGAGAGAATTTCTTTTGTCTGTGGTCACAAGTCCCTTTGAATTTTATTGTAAATCAAAAGCAACTGATGCCATTTGGTTACAAAAATCTGTCCATATGGATCAGCTTTGTAAACCTTGTGTGTCAATTTCACGTAATCACTCAAAATAAGAATTAATTCCTATTCTTAATATTCTTAAACTTACCAAGTTTTGTTTCTCAACTGTCAGGCCAAGAATCCTATTAAGGAATTTTGAGACATTGTTCTGCTCCTGTTGTTTTACAGTTGCACCCAAGACACTATGGTCTACCAAATCCATTTTCGACAAGCATTCCTGAAAGAAGATTGTTAAAAATTCGTTCAAATCTCTAACAGACAAAATAAGAGGGAAGGAGATCAGTTCGCTTTCCCTTGATCAGATCCTCCTGTGAACTCTACAATTTATCCACAAATCTGGTCGATTTTATTAGAAAACCTTCTTACCCCATTATGAGCCATTTTTTTGTTTGTTTTCCTTTTCTATGTCATTTGTTTTTTATTCGTATATTTAATGTCTGCCTCAAATTAGATACCACGTGATATCAGTAATAATGTCAATTGCCCACTCGGTCGCTTTAGTTGTTCGATCGTTGAAATTTTTTATGGTGGCACGTAATTTGAGAAAGACACACTAGTTTCTATCTCTATGTTAAATTGGCCTTGGGTTGGTCACAGCCTCTTTGCTCCTCGGGGTATCGCTCTAGTAGTATTGCACAGTTGTATAGTAATTTTGTAACGTAGTACTACACTACGGTAGTGTAGTTTGTAAACTCATATTGTAAAACTTTGGATGAAAGAAAAGTTCGCTTCCCATCTTAGTGATTTCGTATTTCCTATTTGGTACTCAGCTGTCAAGAGAAAGCATCGTATGCATATCATTGCTGTCAAAAAAGGGAGAGAACCTTCGAAATAACAGTACAAGTCTGCAGCATCGCTATGATCAAATCTTCGAAAACTAACACTGCAATTGTTGAAAAAGGCAAAAGTAACCATTTTACCAAGGTTGGCTTTCCCAAGTTAGGTAAAGCAGATACAGTAATAAATCACATTTTGATCTTTGATTTAGATCTTTTTCGTCCCCAAACAAGCAAAGTATCGTTTGTAGGTAGGAGTTTTTTTCTGAAAAGCCCGAGGAAACATCCATCTAAGTACTGACTGATAGCTTGTTTTACAATGCAGCACTCCAGGAAGACTGCTTTTTGGCGTTTTTTAGGCTGGGCGGTTTGAGAAAAAACTGTAGGTGATTTAGGCCATGTCCAAATCTTGAAGCCTAAGGACATGAATCGTAGTTTGAGCGTCTATCAGTCTTTCAACGGCGATAACTACGAATATGCAACAGTCTACTCTCGGTACTATAAATTTCTCAAACACCTGAACCTCCTTCGGTGCATCCAGTATCTCTGAATAGATTTTTTTATACATTGAGCTAAAAACTTACAATACATGTTATTGAATTACTCTATTTATAAGCTACTTTACAGTGCTACTAGGAAAAGACCACGAGCAGCACAGCTATATCTATCTAGCCCAGAGCTATTAAATAAAAACTTTTGAAATTAAAGGAACCGAACCAAACTGAAAATGAAAGAAAAAGGAAAGAAAGCTTCACGTGACTACTAAAAAATAAACAGCATTTACTTTTGAGAGACGTGGTCGTAGCCTGAACAACTGAGTTTTAAAGTTCTAATCAAACCAACTACAGGGTCTATCAAACAATTGTTCGACGTTTGATTAAATCCTAAAAAATAACGATACGTTGAATGGGCACTAGGTCAAGTAACCCTTTTCGTCCTGAGATTTTACATTAAGTTTTGACACAAAAATCTTGCAAATCTGCTAAAAATTAATTGAGTTACAAGCCTTTGAAGTTCAAGCTTGTGCGAAAGCTGTAACCAGCGGCCTCGAAATGGCACCTTTTGTAAAATCCTTTCTCTCAGTTTTCAGTTTCAGTTCCGTTATTTCTCAATTATTTTAGGGCAAACCAATTGGGATTTGAACAGGTTTTTGATAACCTAACTTTCAAGTATATGGATGCTTTGAGGAAACAGATTCAGTCTCTCACCGATTATGTTTGGGAGCAACTGTTTTTGAACCCATGCAATGTCAAGCAAATTTTGGCAATAATTATAAGGATAAATTACTTTAGAAGTCCTTTTTGGTTTGCTTAATGAGAGTATGATTTTGTATTCCATCAGTTAATGAGAGTGTGACTTCTTCTAATTCCATCTTCGAGCTTTTTTGCATTACAACTAATCTGGGGGTCTCTGGTTTCAGCTGCCGCATATTTTTGGTCTTTGAAAGCTCGCAACTCAGTGAATTTTCAGCCAATTTGCAAGATTCTCGTCTCTAAAATTCTTTCATAACCTTAGGGACGCGGTTATCTTCCCATGAGCCTGTTCAAGTTATCGTTATTCTTCAATATTTAATCAAACGTCGAACAATTTTTTGAAATAACCCGTAGTTTTATGGATAACACTGAATAGCTGCCAGGTAAAATGCTAAATGGACAGTTATCATACAAACTGGTTACTTGATTTCATCTGCAGACTTCTTGCAAATGACATCCTATTTCTCGTACATTAATTCCTTCCAACAGAACACGCCTGTAGAAGCCGCAAGACGAGCTTGAGATACTCACAGTCATGATTTTATGAAACTCTTCCAACGTATAGTTTGAGTCCGTCTGTGCAGCTTCTGTCACATCTGAGTACATCACACCACTGAAGAAAATGTGCTGGAAGAAAAGGGTATGAATTCTTATATCTGTGAGTTTGTTATGAGCCTGCAATGGCATAAAATTAGCAGGTATGCCGGATGCAGCAATGAATTAGGCCATATTTACAAATAGGGCTGCACTGCATATACCAGTTGCCCAAGAGCGCTAAGAAGCTTTTCGGCCGTCAAAGATCATATCAACTGGATGCGGCATGGCAATCCAATCAATGATTTTAGCATCATTACTAATTTCGAAAGTTTACTAATAGCACAAGATAGGCTTAATTCCCAACAGTCATCAATTCCGCTGTCTTCCTGTTTTCCCCAGGGACTTACCTCGGTATTTCTCTCCTTTAGCAATTAGATTAAATTACTTAAATATCATTTTGCTTCTATCTTGATAATTCCATGCTTGATTACAAATAGTTTGCTTTAGCGTGATTTTATGACTTGATAATCATTCCAAACGCGTAAAAATGACTGAGTCTTTTTAATTCTTGGCCCAAGGTCAATTAACTTAACTGATTGTGTCGAGTTACTTCTATCAATGATTTATGAATATGTTAAATAAATATATGCATGTTTGTCGTCTGGCTCCTCACTCTACGACTTGCAACAAATTTGCCCTTCCCATCGGACCAGTCTTGTATATTCGGAAATGAAATCTGATCATTTATCAATCATTGAAAATTTATTACGTCTAATTTGAGGTAGACTTTCAGTTCTTTTTATTCTTTTATATATATAGAGGCGGCGGAGTTGCCATAGATTTTTGCTCTCCATGGTATTCGTCCTTGTAGCGTAGTAAAGTAGTTTGTAAGTAGCGTTAGATAAGTACCTTGTATCCTAAAATTTGATTGAATGTATATAAAAAATCACTACAAAAAATTAAATCTCAGTACTGCTTTTCTTGATCAAACCGTTATGATATTGTCACAAATCTATCAAGTATTCTTCAATGGAACACAGATTAAAACTTTATTACCTGTGCAATACATGTATACATTGTTCGTAATGCTTGTCTTCCATAAATACTGTCAAAATTGAACTGCGACAAATCTGCAGCAGTTGCTGCACGTCTGTCTCCTTTCGTGATGGCACCTAAAATTTCAAGCAATGGGATTTGTTAGTGGGTAAAATCTGGAGTAATAATACATACGCAAGTAAATTTGAAATACTGATATAGTACTTATATACAAGAACATTCCAATCTATTCCCTTTCATAAAACCGTAGGATAATTAACAATGTATAGCAAGCGCCAGCACTGAATTTTCAAAACTCCTCAATACACTTTTATTTATTTCAACTTTCCTTAGATTTTCTGCATCCCTCTATTTCAATGGTCTTACCTTTAATTACTTATCTTACGATTGCAAATGTTTGAATATTCTTCGCTATAAATTCTCACACGTGTTTTATTTTTTAGCTGAGGATGAGACAAGATCGTCTCAAATCATCGTGTAATAACATGACTTAGTCAACTAAATTCATCGATCTATTTACTGATTGCCAATTTATTTGTTATTTGTCATGATCTAGTCTTATAACACTGTTTATGTGTTAAAATCAACTGGAGTTGTTTATCAACTGGAATATGAACTGAATTGTTATCTTTTGTCCATTTCTACTCGTCTGGTCCCAACATGATTCTCGTCTCGTTGCGGATACGAGATACGCTTTGTCCGAGGAAGCAAATGTGCCCCCCCCCCGTGTAGTGGGTTAAAGCTCATGCGCCTGTCAGAGCTTCAACCCGAAAACGCTACGGCGCATAACCTGCCGCACGGGGGAACACGTAAGTTTCCACGTATAAAGCATATCTCGTCTCCCCATCAACGTCATCTACACGGATATCGTGGAGCCCCACCTTCGATACCGTTGTTCTATTTGGGGCTGCGCAGGCGCAACGAAAATCAATCAGCTGCAAAAACTTCAGGAACGTGTTGCAAGAATCGTAACAGCAGCTGCGACGCCCCATGCAGACGACTTATAGAAGGTCTGTGTTGGAAAACCATCCAAGGAAGCATTAAAAATGAGTCTGGAAGAATGGTCTTCAAAAATTCCTAGATGGGCTGGATCCACAATGTTCGTGTTTCGTGTATCAATTTCAGGAAAAATTCAGAATGCTCGTCGAGTAGCCTTCGCAATACAAAACGGACTTGAGGTACCTATGAAGGAACAGTAAATAGACAAAAATGTGTTTCTGTCAGAGAAGCAAAGTTGTGGAGTAGTCTTTCAGCTGAGCCCATCTTCCGTGAGCTAACTTGAGCAGATGACTTTAGGGTTGACTTCAATGCTTTTAATTGTAGATTTTGAAAATTGTAAATAGGATTTTAGATTGTAAAATAGGGCCTGGAAATAGTTTTTAAGAGCACTGATTCTTGTAATTCAGTTTTATTTTCATTTCATGGTAAGGCCATTTGAAAACTACCACTTGCGTTGAAGGGCTACCCTCCCTCCTATAATAGCTAAATCTATGAAACATGACAGTACGAAAAAGTCGAATTTTTACTGCTAAATCCATAGCGACGCTTGTTAAATTGACTTTTGCGTCCTTAACTCTTCAATTCGGACCATGGTTGTCTACTTCCAGATGACAGAGTAGAAACTACAATTGCATGTGCGAAAACTCGAAGCATTGAGTCCCCCTTACTCCCTGCAACGGATCCCAAAATTGGGCAACACTTGATGTTTTCTTCCCTGGGCCTCAAACTCTTGATTTATCACTTCAAAAAGAACCAAATACTTCCTTATTTCAGATTGCTCGATGACGTCATTTTACGAAATTTCTGCTCTGTCCTTAAAGGTAAAAAGGCTCGATTTCAATAGCATACCCAATGACTGCAGTCGCTTAGCCACAGCAGCTGCAAAACGTCTTTCTCCGCCAAGATTTGTCGTGACAAGTTTATAAACTGGACCACTGAAAGAAAAAACACCGGGTGGGTCTGAAAAGTCACACCGTACTTTGTTGTTAGTAACATATTTAATATACACAACCTACGAACCTATCACTTCCATGACTTGCAAATTTCCTCTAAGAAAGGATAATTCATAAAATAAATTGATGCAGAGGTCCTAAATTTCAAGCTGTTCAACAAGGAACAGCCAAAATCTGCATTTGCCTAAACATCGATTGGAATTTACCAAAAAAGTTTCCAATTTACAGGAGCCTCGACATAGAACGAGATCACACAACAGTACAGAGACTTACCCTCTCTAAATTGCCTTAAAAAAGGAAGTTAAACAACTCCTAAGGAGCTGGGAGTGCATTCTGGTCCCTGGGACCTCGCGATGTTTTGGGGGATGGTACCCGGTAAGTCCAGATTTGGTCTGTTCTGGACCGGACTGGGGCTTGTGGGGTGCTGTCCTTCTAAGTATTGTGAGGCCGTAGGGATCTGGGTGCATTCATCTACCTTAGTGGTAATACACCACTTCGATTAATAGCCTCGTTTAGGAAATTATTCAAAATTCTTTCATTTGAAATTTTGGAGGCCAAATTCGGATTTAGCACCCGAACCACAAGTTTTCATGTTGCTAGCAGTCGTGGTGTTACGTTTATGGCGACGTAAAGTTTGGAAATCTGTGAGGAATTTGACCGTGAAAATGACTCGGGGTGTAAAGTTTCACCCAGAACGATTCTTGACGGTCAAATCCCTTATAAATCTTTGAACTTTACATTGTCATAAATCAACATCACAAATGCCAGTAGGTTAAAAACATGTAACTAGACTAATGTTTAGGTGCTAAATCCGAATCTGGGCTCGAAATTTTCCTAGGAACAATAGGAAGGGATTTTGACAAATTTCCAAAACGAGGCTGCTTAATCGAAGTGGTGTATTAAAGCACGACCCCTAGGAAGAGCAGCCTTTAAGGTTTTTCAAAATTTCTATTTATGATTCTTATCTATCAAACTTTTGTAAGAGCTGATAAAGCATCGTGCCTAAACATATATATGATATGATAAAAAGGCTAATAATATGGTACAACAGTCTCAAAAGCTATTTTTATGGAGAAAAGAATTTTACTTGTCAAAATGCACATGTCAGAGTCAGATGCTGTTGACATTGAACGAATCAATTTCAAGAAGACAATGCTGCAATCTCTCCTTCGTGATCACGTGATCACAATCGGCAGCATTGGATTCTCACGGCCCAATGCAACATTAGCTTTGAAATTGGTAGTTCCGGCCGTTTTGCAGTGTTTCAATAAATGTTTTGCTGTCATTTTTCTATGCTGCAAAATATTTCGGACATCAAATATTTCGGAATAAAAAAATGTTCAGAAATTAAAATATTTGGACCAATGAAATGTCCAAAAATATTTTCCTCCGAATTTTTTTTGCAGAACCACAAAATAATTAAATATGAAACGAAAAGATTCAAAGGCGGATGACAAGCTTTTCCTTCTCCCCTTTCCTTTTTTACTTTTGGCGACTTTTCTTTGCCCGATTTGAATTTTCCATCAATTGCTCTGAATTTTCCAGGGCCTTCATTGCAGCACTTCGTGTGCTGAAGAGTTTACCCTGTATGAACATTCTTAGTGAAGGCTGTTGTACCGAAGATAAGATTTTTCTGAAAAATCACCGACCTGCTTTGATTTGATCGATGAGATCTTCCAAGCTGTTGAACTGCCTTATCTGCACTCCATGGTAATTCAGCGGTAATGTGAATGCGTCGCTTTTGGTTCTTTGCTCTCAAATCGGCATGCAGAGAAATTCCTGTATGAGAGAGAGAGAGCATGATTATGATCTATAATCTATTTTGATCTAATACGTTATTATGATCTACAAACCCTAATAACTTATATTTAATCGTATATTTTTAAGTATTGGCCATGGGGTAGACATTGTCTCTTGCTCTTCATGGTATCGATCTTGCAGTGTTGCATAGTAGTTACAGTATAGTAGAATGTAGTATATATTGCAATTTTTATATTGATATAACAAAGAAAGAGATCATATAACAAATGGTGAAAATAGTACGTTCCATTTGAGTGCATGATGTCTACAAAGCCGTTCTTTAAAGACAAATGACGGAGATATAAGGTGACTTAAATCAGGGGCCTGGGCAATCTAAATATAGTCTATTGTATTCAATTATATTTGATGATCTCGAGAGATTATCAAAACAATTGGACAAATGATGGCAGGCGCCCATCTTTTGTTCTATTTTTAAACTAGACGCTACATATCCATCATTTGTCTTTAAAGAGGTCAACTTAGACCTGAAAATCTTTGTTAATTCAAAAGTAAAATATACTAAAATTACAAAGGCATTAGCAGAATTTTTTATCTCATCAGGACGAAAACCATAAACAGCAAGGGTTTGACTTTGCTTGAAAAAGCGGGTCGAAACTATATTGGGGTTACGAAGTAGATTCAACATATCAGGGTGGACATAAAATTTCCTTTCGTCACTCAAACACCTTGTTGAGTGCAAGACTAAGGTCAACGCTGCTCACTTTAATAATTTTCCACACCAGGAATCATTGCGTAGAAAACAATTGAGTACAAAATAGCAGATGAAGAACTTTTTCCAATCTACAATGGATTCTTAAGTAAAGGTATTCAAAGAAAAGCGTCTCCAACCTGTACTTGCTGCATCTGATATTATGGCTACCAGTTTTGCTCCAGCCATGAAGCTGTTCCTCTGAAATAGACACAATGATATTCATAATTCTTTTCTGCCACATTTTGGTATGCTCCAAAGATCAAGTTAAAGTTTGAGATATTGATTATCCAGTCAACAGTTTTCTGTTTCACGAAAATCAGCAGTTTACAAGCTACCTGCTTTTGAAGCATACATAAAAATTGCACAAAATTTCAAACACATTGTCCCTTGATCCTTGCGTTCCTTTGACTTTATAATGGCGCTTCGGTGAACAGAATGTCATAACATTGCTCTAAAAAACCTGACCCTCTCTAGGCTCAAACGGTGAGCTTCCTAGAGTACCAATCAGATTGCGAGATTTGTGAATGACTATAGTTACGTCAAATGTGACAGAATTTTCGATTCTATTGAAGAAGTCATAAATAAAGAAAGGGGCATGAATAGAAAAAATTTCTAATAACCACTAATCACTCTGCAAGATTCATTCAATTCAATTCAATTCAATTTTATTCATAGAAATACGCCCTAATACAATAGTGACATTAAAAAATGTGTATTCTTTACGACCTAGGAGAAGCAAAGCTTATCGAGCCTAGTTCTTATTCAAATTCTTTAAGAAAAACAGTGGAACTTCTATATAACGGACACTTGTGGGAACAACGTTATCGGCCGTTTTAGAGAGGTATCCGCTATATGGGGTGTCATCTTTAGTCATATTGCACTTTAGGAGAAAATTGTTCATGCAGTTTTTACGGAGAAAATTGTCCATGCAGGTTATGCAGACATTTATTCTAAGCTTGGGCTTTTTACGATGCAAATTTTTAGATATCTGTTTTCATAATGTTTAATTTTGATGATTTGTAAATATTTTATCCACTATTTCCATTTCATATTTGTACATTGTAATGTTTTACGTTGGAATTAATTAGCTAACTCCTTTTAACTATTTTTACTGTTATCCAACTGTAAAGAAATCGATGATAATAATAATAGGGCGAAAATATTTGTCTGTTATTCAAAGGTGTCCGTTGTAGCCGTTGTACAGAAGTATCTGTTAATGGAGGCCCCACACTGTAGTAAATATCTTTACGATAGTTGATTATGCAAAAAAATCAATCTCATAATCAAGTATGAGATGCGAGCTAATGTGAAGTGATACATTAAGGATCCTGAGCAAGATCCATGGTGTCTGTTAGCGCCTGGTTTCCATATGATCGTAACAGTCGGCGGCCTACTGCGACACACTGGCGACGTGTCCCCAATCAGTCGGCGACATATGGAAACGATCATTGGCACTATCATATGGAAACCAGGCTCTAAACTCATCTCAACTCTTTCGATGCGTCCCCGTACTGTCCCCTTCTGATCGACGAGTCGTCTCATCGAGGATACAAGTAAGAGAGAATTACGCAATACTAGATCTTATTTAGAAATTCCCAGTGCGACGATGTGGAATTGGCTCAGCCTAGAATCAAAATTGTCCCCGACATTGAAAGCTTTCAATAAAAACACAGCAAAGCTTGCATCTAGCTAATTCTCTCGTACATCATATCTACCATATGCATGAGCATACCTACAATTTTTATACACATTGTTAACAGCTGTATAGATCAAATTAATTGTAATTTCATTTTCGATTTACGTGTAAATTTAGACAGTTTCTTTTCTTTTGTTAGTTTTTTTAACAGGGTACATTGTAAAACAGGATAACTGAATGTTTTACCCTGTATAAATATTACAAAATCAAATCAAATCAGACGTTGGAGACATCACTCAGAAAATGTTTCCATTCAACGAAACTGTCCCCGATGGGTCCCTGAGCCTGCCTTGGCAACGCGTCGCCAACTGTTACGATCATATGGAAACGAGGCTAATAGCCTATGGTTAAAAACCTTATAGTCTTTCGAGCAATCTAGCTTAATTGTCATTACTTATAACACAATTTAGCCTTGGTATAACTGATAAAGAGAAATTTTACACATGAGAAGCAAAACCAAATTTTGCGCATTTGCTTAACGGTGAGAAATTTTATTAACGTATCCATTAGTAGTTACACAATGGCATAGACCACACAAGGTGTTTTATAAGTTTAAAAGCATGGACACCGCAACGCGACGAGGAACAGCAACGAATATATGCGAAATTAAGAATTCATACAATACCCATATTTCGTCCTGCGATCCTGCAATGCAGGACTTCTTCAGGTCTGTGGGTATTTTATCCTGTTGTTTCCTCTAGAAACAACGAGATTACAACGCTGTTGTGTGTGTTCCTTGTTCACATACAGCGCTATTACGACGTTTCGTTACTTGGGCAAGAGTCCTTAAAAAACTATAGTATCTGAAACAACAGGATAACCAAGGCGCTGACCAAAATTAAAGCGCAGTTTAAGCAAAATTGACCAATCATGCCTTACAAAGGTAACTATGTGACGATCACTTTTGCGCCAAAAACATTAGGCACAGCACAGGCAGCAATGCAGAAGACTGGATTAAGTTGTCTTAGCAAAATCTCATCTGATATCCATTTCGAGACTTATCTCAATACTTGAGTAGTGAATATATCTACATCTACTGGGTGAGTCAGAAAAAACGTGGGGCGATTGTCGGACTGTGGCGTCGCACTGGGCCGCTCGATCATCTTCAAATAAATTTTTCCATGCAGCCAACAGTCTAACTTAGATCATAAAAGTTTCCCCAATGAAATCAGTTTCTTAATGCATTTGTTAAAAAAGATTTTCTTCCTAAGACCTTGTATGGGAGTCTTGCAAACTGATGAAACCTTTGACCAAGCCCCTTCAGCATTTTAGCCTTGCCAGAGTTGACGGTGCATGTGGTATTATCAAGGGATACTGAAAAAGTTATGCCTGGTTCACACTCGGTGGTTGAGGTCGTTAAGATCGCGTGGAAGGACAAAAAAGGCAAAGACGCAGAGTTTGAGCCATTTGTCTTTTGGATCTTTCTGCACGACTCTAATGACTAAAAAGACCTGGCTTATGAAATAGTGTTGTCTGCAAGAGATCCCATTGCGATTTACAGAGCACTGATCTGCTTGAAAGAAACCTCTTCGCAAGGCAAAGAAGCACGCATTATTTATGTCTTTCAAGCATTCTCCACGCAGTGCAAGTTTGATGAAACATCCCAGGGGAGAAAATACCATCTCCTAACTATTTCATTCCCCCTGATAATACCACGTTGTACCCTGTAACTTTTGCCAAGATAAATTGCGGAAGGGGCTTGACAAAAGATTTCATAAGTTTGCAAGACTCCCATATAAGGTCTTACGAAGAAAATATTTTTTAAAATGCAGCAAATTGCCGATTTCGATCGGGAAAGGTTTACGATCTAAGTTAAACTCTAGGCTGGGCTGCGCGGAAAAATTTAGTTCACAGCGATTGGCTGGCTAAATGCGATGTCACAGTCCGCCAAACGCCCCACGTTTTTCTGACTCACCCGGTACATAGATACTGAGCAGGAACGATAATCGGTATAATGTTCAGAGTGCAAGAAAACAAAAGAAAAAAATAAAATAAATAAATAATAATAATAACAAGTGCTACAGATGCCACTGATCAATGCTTGTATTGCAAATATACATGTCAAATGAGACACTGAAATCTTGTTTGTCATCAAGACCAAATCAAAAAGGGACTGATATATTGTTACCTCTTGGACATTCAGACTCTCAGTGTGTCCTGCTGTACCAATTCTGCATTCATAATGAGGTTCTGACTGTGGTGTGAGTCGAACGATGCGGCCAGATCTTCCAGTCATTTCTGCAACTCTGCTAGGCCCACCGAGCTTATCAATGATTTCATCAAGTGGACTGAAATTACAAATAAGGAAAGATGAAGAACGTTGGAATGATTTCAAGCTGTTGACAACAAATACATGGTTCTTCAGTAAACAAGGTCGGACCCCGGTAGACGCAATGCAATAGTGAAAGGCACACCACGCTCGTCCATACCATTTGATAGAATACTCTTTTCTGTGAATTTTCAGTTGGCGAAAAGACCCCTTATCACTGGAAATTTTCGAAGGTAACCCCCTTTTAAAGGAGTATTACTGAACCTTTCAGTGATTGTTACCGTACAAATACCAGTTCTGAGAACAAGTTTTGGGACTGTTGCACTTTAGGAACATTCACTTCACTGATATCTCCTTTACTGGAAAACAGCAGAATCTCATAAAACTAAGGATATCAAAGTTGGGCAAGTTTTCATTGACATTGCACCCACCGGGGACTACCAATGGGCCAATGGGACTACTGTCCACGAAAAATTAAAAACAAAAATAAAAAAACATAAAGGCCAGAAACAGGCTCCTTGTCACATAGCTGCATTTTTCCGATAAGATGCTTAAGACCATTGAATCTAAAGCACCGCTTGAAAGTAACTATGAATCTTCGATTTCAGTGCAAAGTTAGTTCGCTTGGGTAACGTCCTATACAGGGCTCAAAAAACTTTTACTGCCTGTAAGCAAGCTAAGCACTTCCGTTCCTCCTTACCCCCCTCTCTTCTTCTTTCCCTATATACCACCCCATTATATCTCTTTTCCTGTCTCTCATACATTCTTTCCCTTCTTTTCTTCCTTTCTTCGTTTCTTTCCTTTATTTTCCCTTTCCTTCCGTTTCTTTGTCCTTCTTTCCGTTCTTCCTTCCTGGAAAATTTTGAGCATTTCAGCTGCCTTCCTGATAGCGTTGCTGCCACGCTACTTCGGTTTTCTGGTCCTGGTCCCACATACCTGTTTGGTAGCGACACAGTTTCAACAAAACTCATCAGCATATTCTTGGCTTGGGCACTCCATGGGTCCTCTTTTCTCTCGCGTGGCTGAAAGGAGAAAAATAGCTGCAAAGGAGGACGAAAATTTTTGCTGTGCCTTGCAGTGAAGGGTCAAATCAATTTGCATGGCATGACTGGATGAGCCGAAAATAATTTGAATTTGTGAGAATTGGTGTCTCTACAAGCTACCTCATTTAAAAGCATGAATACACCGAGCAGTTTCAACCACAATGACCGTGACAAAATCATTTTGATTTAGGAAGAAACTTTCATAGGAATTAAAACATGCAGCATTTTCTGCTTCACCCAAATATCATCGCTAAAATCAAGGACTGTAAGCTATGATTCATGTTCTTTTCATCCGTAGGAAAACAATATCAATGCGATGTAAAATTAAGATGGTTGCAGACCTGTACATCACTGTACCTGCAGATTTTGACAACTAACTATATGCTCGCAATAGAATATTGCACTATGGATGCTGTCCGCGGATTTTTACTATTTTTTGTTAAATGATGAATCAATCAATGAAATCCATCGAATTCTTTAAGATGCATAGGGATCAGTGCAATCGTCTATAATAGACGACTACACTAAAGATCGTGGCATGACTGGATGAGCTGAAAATGATTTGAATTTGTGAGAATTTGTGTCTCTGCAAGCTACCTCATTTAAAAGCATAAATACACCGAACAATTTCAACAACCATGACCAACGCCAAAGCTATCACATATATCCTTGTCACTTGATTTTGTGAATAAGCCCTCCTCTCTAATAAGCACCCTCTCTATTAAGCCCCCCTCTGGAAGTTCCGAAATCAAATAAACCCTCAAAGGGCTTAATAGAACATTTACGGTATCTCTGTCTTGCATCAAAATTCCAGGACACTTTTTCATGTCTTCCGCGCATTTTTTCCCGAAAGTAGGAAATAAACCAATAAACTCATAAGCATACTCACATTTAAATGAATATCAGTTGGGAAAAACTGTTGGATGAACCGTCTTAATATTTCTCTTGTCAATGAAATAAACTGGTTGATAACACCACCTCTACGAGATATTTCTTGTTCCAAGCTTGCCTGTGAAATGATCCAGATATTCAAATTAATATTTTTAATTGCATTTTGATGACTGGGAATAATTAAGAAAATATTCACACGTCGATAAAAATGGGGAACTCTGTTGGTTAAGCGTTCAGATTTCATTAATACTTTAAGACTTAAGCTGAATATAGTAAGTAGTAATAGTTGCAGCAACTTGCTCTGAGTGAGCTTGTCAGGATTTGAAGCTACTTAAAGCTAATTTAGGCCATCCATGAATGCCGCGGTGAGGCAGGAGACCACTAGTTTCACGTCCCTTCCGAAGGACTGCTAAGTGAGTTACGAGGTCAGGCCTTCGAGGTCACCCACTTAGAAGTTGACCTCATTCGACCGACAATCACCTGACGAGAACTGTATCGGCCCCTCGGCCACTCATCCAGCAATACGCCGAGATGTACTTACTTAATCGTGTTTTAACTCATTGTTTACGTCTACCTATTTGGAATTATTACTGGATTTGTTGTCGTTCAGCGTTAGGATTCCCTAATTATCATAGCACTTCCCTTGTTTTTTTCCTTTTGTCACCCGGAGGCCCAAACGTAAAACAATTCACCGTTACACTTTCTGAAAAATCCAGCTGAATATGTTTGGACTTTGAAGCAAGGATGTAACAGAGCTGTAACTTCGATTCTGGAAACAGGACTACCAAAAAATCCAAAAATCTAGATAGCAACTGGCTCAAAGGTCACATCACGTCGAGCATGTAATTCAACATAGTAAGGCACAAGGTTCCTTCGAACAGATAACAAATGGACCTCTTTCATTCTCTCGGCCAACTGTCAAGAACTTTTAAGAACTTTTTTGTGGAAATCTGGCAGAAAACATAGCCAAACAGTATAAGGTCTTGAGCACATTACAAAACTGAGAAAAAAAGGGGAAAGAAAAGAAATGATACCTCTCCAGTTGTTTGAAGTCCAATTACGACACAATATCCGTCCTCTAAAGCTTCTTTCGCTTCTTCAACAATTTTGGGAACTTTCATACTCATACTGAAAAAGGTGAAACAGTTTCGAGATACTAACAGAATTAACATAGATAATGTATGCCGATACAATATACCATAGATTTTATTAGCAACAAAACGTTATAATGATTCGATGTTCTTTCTTTATTCAAATATGAAAATTTACAATGTATATTGCACCGAACTATACCTTTATAATTACTATACAACACTGCAAGTACGATACCATGGAGAGCGAAAGATAGTGACTACCCCACGGCCAGTTTGAAAGGACACGCAACGTTCAACTAACTACGACTAGAGGGGTATCGCCCTAATTGAGGGTATTTTAAATTGGTCGAATATTCCTGCTGAACGAAACAATTTTCAGAACGAAATTTCATATGAACACCTTCGTAAACTCTTCACTGTTGATGATATAAAATATATTTGTCAATGGTGATGTTGTCGTTAAGAGCGAGCTACTCGAGAACAGAGTGGTCGAGAGGGCCTAAATTTCCAACGTCGCCCTGGTTGAGGGTATCCAAACTTTCACATGGTTTCAGGTAAATTCAAAATAACTTGATGCGGAAATTAGCAGCATATCAAAGATTAAAGAGTTTTTGTTGCTATAAAATGTTTTCTGGTTGTATTTGCTGGTTTTCGTTATCCTAAGCAGTGACCTTTGTCGCCGCTTTCGTTGAAAGACTTTTCAAGCAAGCTGACATCAGTTTTCCTCCTTCGGTGAACTGAACGATGCTTAAATCAATTTATGATTTTAAAGAAAAAGTTTTTTACGGTCCATTGATAGAACAAACCTGTTGCTGCACCGTAACGTGTCCTTTTACAGCAAATAGTAGTCGCTTGGCGCCTGCCTTGCGTTGACAGTGCAGATATCGTTCAAGAACCGGAAGATACCACAGTACCCTCAACCAGGGCGACTTTAGGCCAATCAGACGGCATCCAAAAAGAAACCCGTCGTGGTGGAAGCGGATGTCATATCTCTGAAGTTACGTGAAGTAGTTATTCTGGACAAGCGGAGCTTGGCGAGAGGCTATTTGTTTGTTGTGAAAGTTTTGACAACGTCGAGAAACTGAGCAAAAAGAAAATTGTGCAACAAAATATGAAAGGAAGAATGGCGGACACTTACAATTACATCTCAGGTGACGTTCTTTGTACACTTCTCCCTCTGTTTGTGGACGGAATTTAAAGACACACAAACAAGAAAAAATTTAGCAAATGGCGTCACCAATTATTTTTGCGAACTTTTTAGTTTTAACAAGGCCCAAATGCCTTTTATTCAGCAACAAACGCAAGGGAGTTAAAATCGGTCAAAACGCGGTTACCCTCAACCAGGGCGATACCCCTCTACATTCAATACGATTAAAGAAAATGTTTATCGATGTCCTTATGCATTCATCAAACGCAGTACTATCAAAAGCTACTAACAGCAAAAGGAAAAAAGCTAGCTTTAAGTGGCAAGTCCGGGGTTGATAAAATAATTGTTAAAAAGTAACCTTGCCAACTGCTGAACACCAGCCATGAGTTCTTTCCAAGTTTTGATGCCTCCAATTTTCATAAATTGGTTAATGAATCTTCATGAGTTAGGCCAAATATCGTCGCCATTTTGTATTTTGTCCGAGTGTGCAAAGGCGCGATAAGGAGGCTAGCAATGGCAGGCTAGCAATCTCGTTCAGGTGAACGTGAAGTGACATCATATAAAATGACGTCATTTGCACTTCTTAGTTGATAGAAATATGTAGTTTCGCAGATTAAAAAAGAAAAAAATTGAAAAAAGTATTACAAACCATTCACAGCAGTGTAATCTCTTGAATAATCAACAATTATAACAACCCCGGACTCGTCCTTTAGGGGGAATCAGCTTAA
This sequence comes from Aurelia sp. 4 Dawson et al 2005, assembly GCA_964019985.1. Classification (NCBI taxonomy): domain Eukaryota; kingdom Metazoa; phylum Cnidaria; class Scyphozoa; order Semaeostomeae; family Ulmaridae; genus Aurelia; species Aurelia sp. 4 Dawson et al 2005. The sequence continues at coordinate 5,411,568 of OZ026495.1, forward strand.
TTAAAGTTGGTCCGAGCCAGGCTAAAAAAATAATCTATTTCATTTAGTAACTTTGCCACGTCTTCTTTCATTTTGTATCTTAGAAAACAATGGATGTATGGACATTTTTTTAGCTTAAATATAGCGGCTAGTTGATATACAATGCCTGCCAAAAGTCCCTTGGAACACTTAGGCCATTTCTTCATAATCCACATTTCTAACCATAGCCATCAGGTTCAAATACCCCCTCACCCCCGAAACAATCTTGATTTCGAAGGTTATTGTCCCAGCATTCCGGCAGAGTCGCGGATTGTCCTGTCATCCCGATTTTTGTCACAAAACAACATTTTTCTGAGGGGGAGATAGGGAAATCGCAAAACAAGGCGAACTTAGCAGAGGTGTTCCAAGACTTTTGCAGGTATTGTAGCTAAGTTGATTCCCTTTAAATGTGATCTGCAGCGAAAATCTTTATTGCTGCAGATTGATAGTGGATCGATAATGTGTTTTGATTCCTGGTCTCATTTTCGAATCATCAGATATTTTGCAGGATATTGGCTGATGTAGTCATTTCGCTTGCACAAATTCAAGAAAGTAAGCTATGCTGACTATGCATCTGAAGAGAAATACACTGCTCACGTTTAAAAACTAATGCATACCATACTTGATTATGTGTGAAGTTTGATACAATAACTACATATATAGATAAAAATGATAAAAGTGTTCGCTTCAGGCCATCTTTAACTATAACAAAGAAAATAAAATGAAGGAAATCAAATTACAAAACATGGAAGAGGAAAAGTTAAATAGCTTACCAAAGTTGCTTGAAAAATCTCTGATGACTTGCCCAAAACTGTGTCCAGAGTCGAGGTGTTCCTGTCTTTGTTCTCTCAACAGCGATTGCTAGCGACCTTCTCAGTTCGTTCCTAAAGAGAGAGTAAAAACGTAACGATAATTTGAAAAAATTTGCATTACAACTACGAGCTTCTTGCAGTTTTACTACCTGACTGAAGTTTCAAAAACGACGCAATACAAATCCCACCACTCCTATTGGTTAATCGCACATTTCTCGTGTGCTTCCCCTAGCCTTGAGCCTTTTATGATACGATACAAGGACGCGTTTTCGTCGCCACAGCAACTGCTTTAGGCCTGTGAGATTTACAGTGAACTCAAACAACATGACTGTAACAAAATGTGTTTGATTAAATGATGCGAGTCAAGATTAGAAGCTGTCAGGTAATGAAACTCAAAGCTCGGTCTGTACTTTTAAGACATCGTGTTTAATATTTTCCCGTACACCACAAAAACGGTTAGTATACGCATAGCATAAACCATCTTTTCATCTGCAATGGCCAATGACTCAGAAAAATTTGCAACACTAAGGAAGTTCGTTGTCCTGTCACCGATGAAAACTTCCAAGTCTACGCCATCGCCAAAGAAACCCTTGCCTTTCTCAATGGTTTGAATAGTTACTTTGAGTGTTTTACCAGTCTTACTTTCCAAAACAGTGAACACTGTCACTATGGATGATTGAGCGATCTCGGCTTATCATTCCTCTGGATCATGACTCAAATTCCAATTAACTCGAGAAAAGCCATTTCATCAGGCTAGATTGAGCAAACATACTGAAATTAAGAAAAAACAGGAATGTGTTTTATAAGTGAAATGGTAAGATTTACACACCACACATGAGCAGCTTGGTTCCATACTTTTACTTGCGCTGGTGTCAGATTGGCCTCTACCGTCATAAACTAAAATCAATAGAACATTCTAAAATGAAAAATATACACTCAGAATTGCTATGGGGCCGTAAAGTTGCATAAATTTGACGGTGGCCTATAGAAAGCGATCCGAAGAAACACTCTCAGGAATCACTCGCAATTTAGACGGAGTTACTCTAAAATAACGAGTTCACCTTAGAATAAGAGCTAGAGTTTACACCGTAATGTAGACAGAGTAAACTCTGATATCTTATTTATTTTCCTTGAAACCCTGACCTGACATCAAATGTCTAAATGTCAAACAGAATGTATATGGTATTTGTTAGTTTTTAATTGTGAGTAGTGTAGTTGTATGTTAGTTAAACGTTGCGTGTCTTTCTTTGTATTGGCCATGAGGCAGTCATTGTCTTTCATTTCCAATGATATCATCCCTGAGGTGTATTGTGGTAATTAGAGTATATACAGTAGAACGTAAGGTGTTGTGGCGCAGTGGTGTAATCCTCTGACTTTGCAGCCAGAACAGTCAGGCGGAGTGGGTTCGAGACGTGGTAGGGCCTCACCACTTGAGCGTCATGACAGGGGGACTCGATTAGCGCTTAGCTACTTCTGCGATCCCAGCGCTTGGCGCTAAAAACCGCAACTTGACCTTCACCAATATTGTTATTGTAATAATTTGTATGAATAAACACAAAGAAGAAACTCCAAAATAAATGTAAAGGTCTTCGGGCATTCTAAAAGCAAATTTTGTCAGCTACTAACTTATGAAAGGCTAAATTCGTCAAAGAAGTTGAACGTTTTCGTAGCATTCTCTGATTCATACTCTCTCCTTAAAATCTTGATAATAATAATTTACCTCGGTCTGTCTGTAGGACAAGCCTCTTGAGATGTACATCCCTGAAGCTTTCATTTCCATGGCCAACATTTCAAGAGTACCTACAATATGGAATGTACAAGATCAAATCAAATGTTCACATTAATTCGTATTTCAGAGTTAAAGATTTATTTTTTCTTCTCTTGCAAAATTCAACAGTTTTTATGAAACAAAAGTGAAAGCAACAAGAGAAAGGCGCGTAGATTCTTGCTAAGGGAAGCCTATATCCACATGTATAAGCTAAGCTGAGCAAACTTGTTACTTCAAAGAACATTTGAAAATAATAAGCACTTGCCAAGTCCTCTTCTATTGATGCTATCCAGGAATGGAGTGAAGTCCTTGAAGGCCGTTCCATTTCCCCATAGTCCAAGTCTTTCCATAAATGCCTTCGAAAATGGTATTGAAAAAGATTACAAAATGTGGTGAAATTCTGAGGGTATTAAGTTATGCTTAAAATCTCCTATGACGATCACAAGCAATAGGGCTCAAGTCTTTCATACCTTTAAAAAGGTGTATGTGTAAAATTGCATCGTATATTTTTACATTACATTAACTGACTAAATCTAAAGGAACTTGGGGTAATTTGCTATAAATCTGCCGTGACAATTTTATCATTGATTATTTTCAAAGTAGCAAAATTTTGATCGTTTTTGTAAAAACTCATCAAAAACTTCGAAAAAATTTAAATCACGCTAGATCTTAAATTACTTGAGAAAAATGTAAACATTCTTCCAGAAAACCATAGCCATGAAGGCGCACAATATGGTGGAAAGAAGAAATCTGCAGCTCTTTTCGTACGGGATTTAGAAATTTGACGACGTTACAGCCTCTAAATTAATAAATACCGCCATTAAAACAAATCAAGATATCAAAAAATTCCAACGTTGATTCACAGCAAATTACCCCCAAACTTCGTCTCAAGGACTTTAATTCAAAGAAAAACGTAATCGAATTTTACACCCAATGTTTTAAAGATTTGGGCCCTATGCTGATGATCATAAGACTATTGAATATGTTAGAAACACGATTGGTGTCTACTCAGGCTGCATGATTCCCAGAAATAAAAGGGCATTGGTGGCGTTTCAAGAAAGGAATGTAGCAATCGGAAGAACAACATTCTGCAAAGAAAGGTGCTAGGCAAATGACAACTGGACCCGCCAAAAAGTGCATTATATCGATAACATCAAGGAACAATGTAGCGTTGAGATATGAAACACATGAGTATGACTGAGAACAAGGAAGTTTGGTGATCTTTCAGCAAGGGGGTCAGCAAAGAGCTCAAATCTTTTAAAAAGGTGGGTGTAAAATTCTATTACATTTTTTCTTTGAATTAAAGTTCTTGAAAGGAACTTCGGGTAATTCGCAATAAATTTGCCGTGGCAATTTCTTGATACCTTGACTACTTTCAAAATGGTGGCATTTATGAATTTTGAGGCTGTGACGTCATCCAATTTCTAAATCCTTAACCAGAAGAGCAACAGATTTCTGCTTGCAACCATGTTGTAGACCTTCATACACTATGGTTATCTTGAAGATTGTATCAATTTCTCTCGATTAATTTAAGATTTACGATGATTTTAATTTCTTCAAAATTTTCGATGAATTTCTGCAAAATAAGTCAAAATGCCACCATTTTGAAAATAATCAATATATCAAAAAATTGCCACGGTTGATTTACAACAAATTACCCAAAGTTCCTTTCCAGCACATGAATTCAAAGAAAAATGTGATACAATTTTACACCCACCTTTTTAAAGATTTGAAAGATTTCAGCCGTATGCTCAAGGGGGTCACTATAGGCCAGAAAGTACCTTCAGTATTAAGAAGAAGATGAAGTGATAACTACTAAAGAAAGTAAACAGTCTCAGAGGACCAAAAAGAGATGAATTGGTCAGTTTTAAAACTAATATCGATCAAAAAGAATAGATTGTACTGTAAAGCTTCGGCTCAGCTATTTGCGATTTCAAACTTTGGATTCTTTGAGTTTTTAAAGCGTCATGACCATAGGGTTGCTATGTATCACCATGCTCCCTGAACTATTAAGCCTATAATAATTGTTTTCAAAGACAATACCAGAAATATCAATCCAAAGCCTCAATACAAAACCGAGCTTCCGCGGTTTCTTACAGAGGTCGAGGGCTAATATTTTCGGTATTGGCCGAAGGAAACAGTTATTACACAGTTTATTGCCCCAAGGTCTGAGCAGTATGACGGCCTTTCGTTCTTAAAAAAGTAAAAATAGGATTCTAAACCCAAAATGATCGTTGGCCTAGAATGAGGCCACTGCAGACGAAGCAACTTACTGTTGTTCGAAATTATTGCTCGACATGCTTAACGCATTGATCGTGTTTTGAATTCGAGGCTGCGTTGTTACGTAAAGAGGACATTGCCGGATGATAATGACTTATCATTAAGCTGCAATCGAACGTTTTCAGCCAATCATATCGTATACAGAGCTGCTCCCCTGACTTAAGGTAATGGCTTTTGGTAACGCATGTTCGTGAGATTAAAAGTAACAAAGTCAAAGTCTGCTGGTACCATATTCTTGACATCTGTGACACCGGTTGCACTGCAGTAAACAACACGAGCTTTTGGTAATAGTCTAGAAAGACAGACGAAAATATTAAGAGACATCTTCCAGCGGAAATGAATGTGCATCTAAAGCTGCAAAGATCTGTTTTTTTATGGATATATTAAAAGCCAAATACTTCGGACGTCAATACTTTCGGACACTTCATATATCCAAAACTTCTAACGTCCGAAATCTTTTGTGGTCTGAAATATTTAGTGTCCGAAAAATTTTGCAGCATGGGAAAATAACAGCAAAACATTTCAAATATTTGAAAACGTAATGACATGATAAAAAAAACTCTTAGGGTTTCAAAGGAATGTGTTCCGAGTGTTAATTCTCCCTCTCGCTCTCTGGGTGCCATATCCTCTTAGGACGTAGGTGACCATTGATTTCCAAAAATTCCTGTCCACGGAGGTCATTAGCATCTTTAATACCGATGAGTTTTCTTTCTCAAGTTCAGGCAATTGAACCTGCATCCGTTTACTGAGACTTGTCAGATAGTTTAAGCGTGGTCTTCAGCACCCTCTTTTGTCTTGTTATCTCTTCTATTTGTTCTTTCCTCGTTGTTCGCCCTAAGAATTTGACCTGTTTTTTTTTAATGAGCGTGATAAGCATCATTCCTTCTCCAGCTCTTGTTAAAAATTTCCTCATTTGACATGTGCTCCACCCAACAGTGAAGAATGTTGTATGTTCTTCAATTGAATCCATCTTAGCAATAATTTTCATCATCCTCAAACAAAAATTACTTGAGTAAATTTCAGACCAAGCATTCCTAAAACGAAGCAGTATCAATACATATACGTAAAAAATAAGCAAAATGTGAAACGCAAAACGTAATGTGAAATACGCAAAAATTAAACTACAAATATATACCGAGCGACCCAAGAAAATACTGATTCAAGGCAGTCTGTTTTGGAGAGAAAAGAAATTGCTGATTGAAATGCTTCAAACGTTGTTCTGTCGCTAAAAGACTTACTTACGTTATGAATATTATTAGCAATCTTTTTCGGCACGGTAAATTTTCTGAATTAAGGATTTCGAAGAAAAGGGCTTCCTTGACTTCCTCAAAAAGTCGTCAAAAACTGGGGATCGATTTAAAGCCATTTTAGATCTTCAAAACAATGAGGAACGTGTTTTAATGCAGCCTGGGAATATTTTTAGGTACCAATGGACTTTAAGCTTTCTCTGGAACATTCGACTGAGCTGAGCTGCCTACTCCCAGATTGAGCCGGGCACTGAAACATGCTCCTCAAATTTTTTTGAAGATCTGAAATTGTTGCAAATCGATCCTCTGTTTTTGATGGCTTTTTGAGGGTCCCAGGCATGCCCTTTTCCTCAAAATCCTTAACTCGGAAATTTACGGTATCGAAAATTGCGAAAAATACTCATAGCGTAGGCTAGTCTTTTAGTGACAAAACAATGTTTGAAGCATTTCAAACGGCCACTTACTTCGTTTTCTATAACAGATTGCGTTCGGTCACTTTTTTCTGGGTCACCCAGTAGCCTTTAAGTCATCCCAGAATTCTGTAAAACTTCTGAAATTCTGTGAAACAACGTCGGAGGATTTTTTGGAAATTTAATTGTCTGAAATTTTCGGTTTTTAACGTACGATAAATGTACTTCTTCAGCCCGTAGAGGGGTGGGGGTTACTTGAGTTTCCAAGATACTGGATTGCGCCACCCAAGAATTCGGAGAATTCTTTCAAAAGTACATCCATAAATCCGGAGAAATTTCTTAAAATCATACCCATAATCCGGAAATGTGAAAACAGCTCACCAAAATATGAATTGAGAAGTTAAGTTAAGTTACCCCCCCCCCTCCGGGCTCTTAAGTGCCTATGTAGATATGATACATCTCCTCAATGACCGCAAAAATCAACATACAATGGCACTCCCTACTGGCAATGTTCATCTCGTCTTATCCAGAATCTGAATGCTTCGAAAGTTTTCTATGTGAGACGTTACTTTAGATTCCTAGAAACACGATATTTTCTGTAATCTTCTTCCGTGATATCTGAAACGAAAGCCCGGTCATTTCAATTAAACAAAACACCTTATCAACCAAAATTGAATCTCCTAACCTTTGAATTTCTGTCACCGCTAATGCCACTTTAGTGCTTGATTTCTCTTTTCCCTGTAAACAAACAAGTTCAAGGAACACTAAGCAGTTAATAATGCTAATTCTCGTTATTATCTCTAATAATAATAATCCTCGTTATTTTCTGTCTTATGAAGCATCAAAAATTTTTCACGATATTTCCATGAACTATGAACTTAGATCCATGACGATAGACCTTAAACTTGTCAAAAATTGGTTGAGAATTGGAAAGAGGCCAGATCTATCTCGTGGTTCAGTACATCTATCCAAATTCCTCTGTTTGGAAATAATCCTGCAAATTCGTGCATTCGATCTAAAACATACATATTCGTTCCTTAGGTAGGTAGGTAATTACATTCAACGTGACTAGTATGCGAAAGTCTAAGAGACTTATTTCCAGCAGGGGCCACGGATGTTTTACCATCAACCCGCCGCAGCTACCAGATTTCCCTCACATGGCTCTGGTCGACCCGGACTAGAGTTACGGACAGCGACCAAACTGTCAGCGCGGGATTCGAGCCTCGATATTTGGTTTACGAGTCAGTCACCTTAACCACTCGCCTTAAAATGAGGCTTCGACCAAATTTTGAGAAGGTACAAACTTGACATCAAAGTAAGGTATGGCTTCAACTTTACTCTTTTCTAGAATAGCTGAAGGATCTATTGTCCTATTGAATCATGTTGACCAGACTATGGGTTCTCAAATAGATTTATACAATGATATGAATGAATCTTAAAAATCGTTAACATCAATGTGTTGGCCAGCTACAAAGGGAAAATTGATAAACTTACAGGAAGAAAATGCTTGGCTTTATGGCATTCATCAAAAATCAAACATCCTTCAAATTTTTCTCCACCACACCAATCAATGAGCTGCTTCAAACGGCTTTGTCGTGTTGAGTTTAAGCTAGGCCCTAGAATTGAAATATAAATGTCAGTTACACCATATCACTCTATACTCCTTCACTCCTAAAAACAACTCCTTGCATCATGACACTGCAAACTTGCCACATAGACGTAGAAACCGGAGGACACTGGGGGCACGTACCTCCCCCCAAGATTTTGCAATAAACAAAAAGGTTGTTACTATTTTCATTCACTGTTAGCTGATTTTCATTCAAATTGAATAACAACGGTTGAAAACGACACACTTCGATTCGCTAGTCGCAAAATGAAACCCTTGCATGCACGCGCTTTTGAGTTTTAATTTTTACACCACAAGATAAGCGAACAATGAAAGAAAGCAACGAGAAACAAGGCAAAACGGCAAATAAAACTTAGCAGGAACATTTGTAACTAAATTTGAGCAATGTTATCATTTATTAACTCTGTGAAAAAGTGTTCTGAAATTCGAAACAACTTCTTGCCACAGCCAGTAATATTTGTGCCTGGAACGAGAGTGATTATTTTTTCCTTCACAAATTTATCAGATTTGGACGCTTGATCCAAACCTCTTTTTTAAAAAGTAAAAGGTCTATGCTATGAGTCCCCATTGAGCGAATAGAAATGGCCTGCCTGTGATCTGCAAATATCTAATGCAGGGAAACAAGAGACTCAAAATTGTAAGCCTAATTGGGACATAATGACTGCAATCAGACCGTCTCCAATTGGACCGTCTTCAATGCAGTAAAATCTGCATGTAAGAACCACAACATTGAGAAAAATATTCCAAACGTTGTGAAAATTTCATTGTACCTGGAAAGAATAGTGTTTTTATACATTCCATTAAAAATTTACAATACATCATTACGAATTACTATACCTCCACCTAAGGCTACCCTACTATGGAGACGACTCCCGAAGGAGCAACACATTTAGTCTACCCAAGGGTCATAACATAAAAAAGAGATTAATAAAATAATGTTTCAAAATGCTAGGTGAATTCTAATAAATCTTGTAAAAAACCAAACAAACAAAGGTATATTCTTAGTTCTGGGGTTGTAAAATCGGGCATGGTAGACCACTATATGATATATGCTATACGGAAAGTAAACGCGTGGAGGATTAGGTCTACAAAATCAAAAAATCCTGAAGCTCGCAGTTTAAAGTAAATGAACGGATATATAGCGACATATCTAAACATAGCACAAAAGAACCGCAGGCGCCACTTATCTTCCTTTTGTTTCGTAGATCTAAAACATCAAATACAATTGGGTTATATTTAGATTACCCAGTCCCCCTAGCTAAGTTTGCTCTTAACCCCGTTGATTTACTTTAAGAAATTACTATTAAGCAAAATTTGTAAACGACCTAAAAGCAGTGAATTGGGAACTAGTGCTATCTCCGTTCTCTGAACCGCAAGTATTCATAAACCAAATAAAGCAGGTTAACAAAAAAATATCTCGGGGTAACAGTTGACGATACTTTAGGTTGGGAAGAACGGTATGAAACAGTTAAGAAAAAGGTTGCTTGGGGCCTAGTAGCAATGAAGAAACTGAAGAGCATCCTCCCACAATCAATGCTTTTTAAAGTGTACAAAGCGCTTGTTGAGAGTCATAGTCGTTATACTCACGTGTAGTCTGGGGGAGCTTATCGAACACTAAAATAACAGCCCTTCAGACTGCAAAATAGTGCATTTGAAATTATTCAAGCGTCAAAAACAAAGGACTCTTTGATTCAACCAACATTGAGCATCGATCAGATATTTCAGTTTGACCGATCGATTCTGATTTTTAAGATAATTAGCAAGAAATGTCCTGAGAGTCTGCACAATAAATTTGCTGAAAGATGCTCGATAAGCAAGTATGATACAAGAAACAAGACTGATCTCCAAATCCCAAGGCTAAATCTAGACTTCAATGAAAAAAATTTAATCATACTGGTCTAAAAACTTGGAATTCTTTTCCAACAAACATAAGAGAGTCTGGCACACTCACCCGGTTTAAGAATGGGCTAAAAAGTCATTTAAGCTGAGGAAAAAATATGTTTTTGCACGAATACATGGAAGAACAGTAAGGACTTATCATCAAACCTACTATTTTTTATTATACTTTCTTATACTGAATGGATATCGTGATTAAATAAGATAAAATGAAATGAAATGCAATTCATCTGGCTCTTGAAACCATGGAATTTTGCAACCATGAAATTTTTGTAAAGTTGAATTTAAATATATTTCGAGTGCTCGTAAGGAGGCGAGACAAATTTGAAAAATATTTCGATCTTTCTTCTTTGAACTGGAATTTGAATCATTCGAATCAGTGAAGTACTCCTGGTCCTATTAATTTTCTAAAGTGGGAACTTTTTTGGCTCAGCCGGTAGTTTTGAGCATCCAAACTTCGTAAATACGCTATCACGAATAGTTCTTTCTTTCGAGGTCAGCACAAAACACGTCCTCATAACATTCATCTTCTTTTTCTTGATTAAAGAATGCAGACTACTAGCATAAACAGATTGCCACGAAACAACGAATCTTTGAAGTTTAGTGGTTGGGGAATAATTCTAAATGCTTAACTTAGGCAATGAAATATCCAAATTACAAAATCTGATCGCTCAATCAATGTCTTAAAAAGCAAAAAATTTATTGACAAGTTTTCCGCTTTAGATAAAAGAATTCACAAATTATGTTTCTTGGTGAATTTAAATCCTGATGAGGCTTCTGCGGTTTTAAGACATTTGCGTTGTATAGAAATTTCCTGCTCATAGTAGTAAAAAATTCATTTCAAAAAGTTTATCCTGCGAAGACATTAAATTCAAAATGCAGCGATTAAGCACAAGAACTTCTTGCAATATTTGACTTTCAGACGAAACATCTTAAAATTTACATTTCTTGCGGTGTCTTGGTCCTCAAGAATTTTCTTGTTTTCTTCTGCAATTTCAAATAAGTAGTTTCAAAGGTTTCAAATTTGCCAAACCCTGCAAACTTCGCTATCCTGAGAGCTATAAATCTTCGATAGTAACGTGTAGCAATAGTTGCAGCAAATAAAAGAAATGCCTGCAGTATATGAACTAAAATGCGACGATTGAAATACACTCAACGAATTGGGCATTCCAGAACTTTGGACGATAGAATAAATCGTACTCAAGAAAGGGCATTACGCGTAGCATATAAAGATTACGGGACTGATTTTGGCGGTCACACCAAAATCTCATCCCGTTATAATCTGAAATGTTTCACTTTCTTGAAATTTATGCTTAACGTCGGAAAGTACGGCGCTATAACGATACGAAGATACCCGGTTACACTGTGCCCGTCATGTCTTTTGCAAAGCTGCCGGTGTTGCGGCTAACTATTTTGGCACAAAAGTAATTGTCACGTGATTACCTTGGTAAATCATGATTGGTTAATTTTCCTTAAACAACGCTGTAATTTAGGTCAGGTCCTTGTTTATCCCGTTGTTTTGGACACATGGGTTTTCAAGACCCTTGCCCCAAGAACGAAACGTTGTAACAGCGTTGTATGTGAAAATGAAGAGGGGTCACGTACAAAAGTGTTATAACTAAGCCCGTTGTTTCGAAAGGAAACAACGGGATAAACCGCCCAGTGTGACCGCAGCCAATAACATTCAGGAAACATCCACAAATTAGCTGCAATTAGCACTCGATGAATTTGTCATTTGTGCCTGCACAGCAACTAGGGCAGTTTCAGGTATCATGGATTGTCGCGTATTCTAGAACATTCTTCAGAAAATGAGGCCTACAGGCCTAGAAATGAGAAAAAGGTCACCAGTTTCACTTGATGCAACTTTTCAAACATCAGTCGCCATATTTTGCTGAAGTTAGGCAGCTTCAGCATTCTCTTTACTCTCCGTGTCGCTGATAACGAGTTACATCCGACGAAGGTGATATCTGGCCCCTCATTCTTGAGACGTTTCACATACAGGTCAGCTTACAAACAATAGAAATAGCTTGTTCCAAAATACCAAACAGCGTTCCATAATGCCTGACTCAAACAGGGCGCAACTTTTTGTCTCGCTTATCATCAACTACCGTCTGAGAAATAGGCTGTATTGACCAGGGAGCTACAGACGAAACAGGTGTATAGCCCCGTAGTATTGACGAAACATTAGAGTGCACTTAGGCCTAATTGCTAACACAAAGTGCGACTAAATTTCTTTTGAAATAAGCTGGCAATTTGGTTCTTTCTGCAAAGGGTAAAGATTGAAGGATAACTTTCCAAACGACTGAATCTCGCAAAGACGCAAAGGGGTATTCGGTGGTGAAACTATTATTGTTAAAGTGTTACGAAAGTTCAACTAAAAAGATGAACTGATAACATCTACCTTTCTTCAAAATATTGAAATGGAGGAAAATATTCGGCATCAATCATGCACGAAACTGTTCGGTACCAAAATCCTTGAAAGAAAATCAATACATAACCAAAAAAACTCATAGATATTTTCCACATGAGTCCCACTATCTGTAGGTTCGTTAAATTCCGTACATAAAAAACCCTTTCAAAGTTGTTAACAATGTTACAATTTTTAAGTCCCAACAATAGCATCTTTGTGTTACTCATTAAGAATCAAACACCGCACAGTATAGGCAAGCACAGAGGGCTATTTCTCGAACGCCATAACTGTTAGAGTTTACTTGGCCCAAGCACAACAAGAAGTCTTTCATATGTCTGAATCTTAAGGATTTTAAATGCTCAAATTCCATTTTGAAATTCCATCGCTCTTCGTCGCGTGGTCAGACTATCCTTGACACAATAAGATGTCAATCACTTAGCTGCATCACACCCTTCGCTGTTAAATCCGACCACCCAGAAAATTCCCTTACTGTAAACAAATAACTCTAATCGCGGACAACTGGCATAACGTAATGTCCGAACTCTCAAGCTGAAAATCCGTCTAAATAAATGAAGTAGTTGATACCTTTCTGCACAGAGGAAACCAACGTGGCATAAGTACTAAAGACAACACCTTCTTTGAAATCCTTCGGTAGACCAAAAACCCTACAAAGGAAGGACGTATGTTATATTACTAACGCAAATGTTAAAGAAAGTCATTCCTGTCCAGAAATAGATAATTATCTCCCTTTGAATTGGGAAAAATGTTTGGACGTCTGTTGGCAACTATGAACGAACCAAGGAAGGTGTTGTTGCGTAGTGATGTAATCTTCCATCTTTGCAACCAGAACAGTTAGGCAGACAGCCTTCAATCCCAGGTGACAGAGCAGAAACTGTGCACGCATATGCGAAAACTCGTAACTTTGAGCTTCACTAGCTCCCTGCAACAGATCCCGAAATTAGCCAACACTTGATATTTTCTTCTTTGGGCCTTCAACTCATGAATTATTATTTCAAAGAGCTTATCTATCCAAACACTTCCTCGTCTCAGATTTCTCAATGACGTCTTTACGCAGTTTCTTCTCTGTCATCCCGTAGAACCCCATCACTTATTTTTTATGACAAGAGGTCGCAGACTCGATTAGCACTTAGATACCGGGTGTCCCAAAAACCTTTCCCCACTTGAGCTATTATTTTTATAAAACTGTGTTTTATTTGGTAAAGAAAATAAAAGAAATCTGTTATACAATGCTCAATTTACATTTGAGTACTTGTTTCACTTCGGTATCTGCTCGCATTGATTTTCTATAACTATTTTCCTGAAAAGCAGAATATACGAAATGCTAAAGAATGCACTAAAAACGGTCTATCAATGTAATCGCTAAATTTTCACCTCAAAATCCACGGAAATTCTGTTTTCTTTTACTAAATTCCAACAGTACTGAGCTTGAACTCCATAGACGGACCCGAGAAAAATCATATTTGTTTGTTTTGTCTGTAAAAAGCACGATTATACTTGATGTTTGAAGAAAAAGTGTAATAACCAAGATAAGGTCCTGTGGTCCACACTTTAGCGTGTTGCCGACTTTGCATACCAATATTAAGAAATTGACAAGCAGTTGTATGGCTTCACACTATTGATGTAAAACATGGAATGAATGGAACATATCTCCATCGCTAGATGTCCCACTTTTTCAAGGACTTTTCCAGCATACAATTTTCGAAAAATCCATATTTTGGAGGCCTTCTGATGAGCAAAAAAATCGCGCAGAATCCTAGGGGTTCAAGTGGGCATTTAAGCAAGAGATCCCGGTGTTAAGTAAATTCATTCTTCAAATTCACTGAAAGTGCTCAGAACTCTGTCAAGCCTGCAGTATATCATGTTTGAATTTGCTTACCTAGTAAAGTAATTCAAGCTTCCAAACCGGAATACATTTAAAAATCCCGTGAAGGTTTGCAAATTTTGAACACTGCAGACATCGACATTAAGTCCACTGCTAACTGTGACCCGCTGAAATTTAGTTCCTAAATGTCCTCTTTTCTCTCTGTTTCGGCCTCTTCTACTTTCTTCACTTCTTTCCCTTCCTTTCCTTGTTACTATACTTTCTGTCTCTCTTCTTTCCAATGAAGGTGTTGTGGCGCAGTGGTGTAATCCTCTGACCTTACTGCCAGAACAGTCAGGCGGAGTGGGTTCGATACCCAATAGCGTCCTACCATTTGAGCGTCATGACAAGGGGTTGCGGACTCGATTAGGTCAGCTCTATCTTCTGCGATCCCAGCGCTTGGTGCTGAAAAACGCAAGTTCACCTTAACTTCACCTTCCAGCAAATTTCGAGCATTTTGGTTTACTTCCTAGTAGCGCCACTACCATACTACTTCGTGTTTTCAGCCTTGAAAATCAACCAAACGAAAACTGCACAAAATAGTTGATGACAAGCTCCGAACCTCGTTTCTTTATCCAGTTCTTGACAGCCATCGATCACTTTGATGTAACAACCAATATCTCGAAGATCCCTGTCGACAGAAACAATAATCAATTAAGACAATTAATTTCAGGGTCGAAAAGATGAGTGATTTTACTAAAGAAAAATTCACGTCTAAGTTAGAGTAACACGTCAGTTTGGATATCAGTCACATATTTTTATTCCACAGCCCGGCTAACGTGTTTACTTTTTGTCTCACCCAGCAAAAGGTCTATTCCCCTTAGCCTCACTACCATCATTACCATAAGGAACCTCAAGTTACGCTTATCGCATTGGGTTGAACTTCTGTTGTTGTTATCGTTCCACTTGGGACCTTATTCCAATAGAGCTATAAAAGCGGCAAAAAATTTCAATCGGCGACAGGATTCTGTCGCCCGGTCGTCTACCGATCAGCATGTAGCTTAAAGTAAGGCGGTTTTTGCTTTTGCGGCAAGTATGATCCTTTACCAAAGTACTGACACCTCATTTTATGTTGCGGCAGTTCTAGAAAACTAATTTATGAGGCATTTTAGGCCCAGTGGTTGTGAGAAAAAAGCAGCAGATGATTTAGACCCAGCTACATTCTAAAAAAGAATGTGAATCGAGCGACAGATTGATACATTTTGTAGAATGTTCGAATGTACACAATAGTGATAGAAGCTCAAACACCACTTCATAGAACTATTTGTAGAGCAGCTGAAAGGTTTCATATAGAATCAGTACGGAACTTTACCGTTTCTACACGAATAGGGGAATGAGTTGTAGCTGTAGCGTTATCAGTTCAGACAAAAGCGAAACTACGTGATGTAATCGTGTCTATATTTCCTGATGACGCGCTTCAAGTTTTTCACTTATCCTGCAGGTCTGGAAAATTCAAAATTTACAAATTTACGCAATTTGAATTTAATCAAAACAAAATAATCACAGCTAAACAAACATGATACAAATGGTAAAAATAGCATATGTTAACAGATCACTGGAATTTCATCATTCGGTTTGTTTATACGGCGTGATGCACAAGTCTAATTTAATATCAGACTCAATAGAACTAAAACAGATCTTTTCATAAAAAGTCATAATATATTCATGGGAAAGTTCTCAAAATTTCCATGCGTTCTATATCTCAATCAAATCGTTAAATTGTTATTTAGCTGCCAATTAAATTTTGAATCTGGTATTTTACAAAGAACAAAGATTGCCTTGAGTTTGAGTATTAAAAATTCTCGAAATTGAATGTACGTCATGCGAATGAAATAAAAAACTGTGTGCGCAGGCTTTTGCCGTCTCCAGCTTACATTCGTCAGACCATACAAATTTCAATTTTCTTCAATTTTTAAGGAGAGTAATTGAAAAAGAATGCTTGAATTTTCAATGAGGTATCGCCTTTAAAGAATCGTTAGCAAAAAGCATGAGATAATTCAATTATGGAGAGAAAAACGGAGAAATGGTGAGAAGGCCTAAGAATTTGAAAAGATGTATGTGAAAAGATAGGAAATCATTTGAGGACAATAGATCTTCCTAAAAATAGATGCAGGAAACAGTCGAGAAGATAAGGAAGACATGACGAAGAATCGTCGCTTTGGTTGTCAGAACATGGTGAACCAGGAGCAGAGCTTTGTGTCAGAATCAGGGTGTCTACCAAAGCTTTGTCATGAAACACGAGCTATAACATGAGAGTTGGAACACGCGTAATTTTTATCTGATTTACAACAAAGGCAGCGTCAAACTCATGAAATAGTGTGCACGGAGATGTCTCAAAAACAGTGTGCCGTGCAACCATAAATCCGATTTTCCCATCTGCAAGATTTTTAATAGAAGATAGAAGCAGAAATCATCTGGTTTTGAAAACAACCAATGACTTTGCTTTTTTTCAATAACTCAGCAACCACTTTTAAGATTTAATTTTAAGATTTTAATAGAAGATAGTAGAAATCATCTGGTTGTGAAATAACCAATGATTTTGATCTTCTTTTTCAACAATCAGCAACTCGTCATATCTACTCAAACTCGGTGCCAAACCCCAAGTTGAAATTTCTTCTTGGATTTACGGCTCCTTCGAAGAAGCCATTTCAAATAGCACACATATTTTTGGACATATTGTTTTTCCCGATTAACTTCATAAAGTTCGATTTTCGTACGCGAACTACAATCGCGAACAAAACTCGTTGGGACAGATGAGTTTTGTGTTGAAAGAGGCCTTTCCCACATGTAAACTACGAGCTGCCACTGCTGAAGGATCCCCTCCCACACTGCAATGTTGTTTGCTTGTAGAACACATACTTTTCAACTCAACTATCACATCTGCATCAGCATCCAACATTGCAACGGGGGAGCGAGGGGTTGTCCGCGACTGTAGTTTGGTGCCAGCTTCCGGAGGATAGTCGCTGCCCTTCCTGACCTTTGAGCAAGAAGTTTTAAGCGATGCTCAGTTTTGGTGCTAAAGTTAATGACATGCAACAATTCAAACGAAAGCTACGCCCACAAACTATACGCTGAGGTAACCAATTTTGCAATTGACCTGAACAGGTGAACAACAAATGTGTTTGGTACAGCTTGTGTTTCCAATCTTACCTTTGCGCATCGATGCGTAAGTCTGAAGAAATGCTAAACCAAATACTTCGGGTCCTCCCACGAACAAAATTGTCATAGATCAAACCAGCAATCTGAAACAGAAGAAATAAGATGCAAACATAAGATTTGTGGTACAAGATTTTTAAATAGCCTTCTCATCATACAAAACCCATTATGACACTGTAATCTGTAGAAAGAAAACTGTTAAGAAGCATAGGTATATACCAAATCTTTAAAAAGGTGGGTGTAAAATTCCATGACCTATTTCTTTGAACTGAATGGCTTCAAAGCAACTTTAACTATTTCTCTATGATTCTGCCGCTGGACTCTTCTGAAATCTTTGATCTTTTCAGAATAAAAGTTCTTCCGTTTTTTTTTCGAGAATTCAAGAAAAATTTTCAAAAAAACCTTTGAATCATCATAATTTCTAAACTGCTTAAAGGAAAAGTTCGGGGTATACTTGTTGATTAGTCAAGAGATTACACTGTTGTGAGTGGTGTGTGATACTTTTCAACTTCTTTTCCCTCTTAATCTGCGAAACTACAAATTTCAATCTGCTAAGAAGAGCGAAATCACTTCATTTCTAATGCAGTCACTTCACGTCGACCTGAACGAGGCTGCCAAATGTGTTGATATATCATACCATTCACATTGCTAGCCTCCTTAACGCGCCTTCGCACACTAGTGCAAAATACAAAATGGCGACGACATTTGGCCTAACTTACGAACATTCACTGACCAATTTATGAAAGTTGGAGGCATCAAAACTTGAAAAGAACTCACGACTGGTGTTCCGCAGTAGGTAAGGTAGGGTTTGAACAATAACTTTATCAACCCCGGGCTTGTCCTTTAACGCAACACGAAATGATTTCCAGGAAAGTCTTAGTTTATGGAGGTCTACAATATGGATTCAAGCAAAGTTCATCACTATTGTGGATCATGATTTAGAAATTTGATGACGTCACATCTTCAAATGAGCTAAAATATGATAAAATGTGGTGTAATTTTGGCTAATCTTTAAAAATTCTTCAAAAGTCCAACGGCAGACAAGTAACCAAAGTTTCTTTTGAGCCATTCAGTTAGAAAAACTAGGTCATAAAATTTACATCGACCTTGTTAAGCCGATTTAAAGATTTGGAACCTATGCTCTGTTAAGACTGACCAAGACCTGTAAAAAGAAGACTGGCTTTTACTGGAGTTAACAGTCTCCTTTCATTGATTACGGTGTGTCCATGGATTTAGTATAATAAGTCCGTTATTTAAGGCAATTTAGAAGAAATAACGGAAAATACACCTTGCGAATTACAAACTGAAGAACAGTT
Organism: Aurelia sp. 4 Dawson et al 2005; assembly: GCA_964019985.1. NCBI lineage: Eukaryota > Metazoa > Cnidaria > Scyphozoa > Semaeostomeae > Ulmaridae > Aurelia > Aurelia sp. 4 Dawson et al 2005. The sequence goes on from OZ026495.1 coordinate 5,430,390, forward strand.
CTCCAGCAACAACCCCTTTTTTTAGAGGCTATGAAGTATGAAACATTCTTTATTTGGTTGCTCATTTCATTTTTGTTTTTTTAAGCCAACGAGTCCTGAAAAGCCAAAAAATTACAAGTAATCTACCTTAATTATGTTGTCATCTAGTCTATCTTATGTTTTCGAAAATGAATTTGATTTGTGAGTGCCATCCAGTGCAAGATGTCTTCAAATCATACAGCGTATGAACGTAGTCATTGTAGTGTACGTATATCTTATGTACCGGATGACCCAAAAAACAGTGACCCGAGGAAAATCTGTTATTGAAAAATAAGTAAGAAGCCGATGGGAATGTTTCAAACGTTGTTCTGTCGCTAAAAGACTAGCCTACATTATGAATATTTTTTGCAATCTTTTTCGGCACGGTAAATTTTGCAAATCAAGGATTTTGAGGAAAAGTGCATGCCAGAAATCCCCAAAAAGTCGTCAAAAACAGGTGATCGATTTACAGCCACTTCAGATCTTCAAAACAATGTGGAGCGTGTTTTATTTCAGGCTAGGAATAGGCAACTCTGTCAAAAGTTTCTAAAGAAAGTTTATAGTCCCCAGGTACCTAAGAATTGGGAACAAACATTCCCTGTAAACTCATTGAATTTCGAAGGAATTCGCCTTTTCATGCAATTCAAGAATTCTTTACAGAAAAGCAGAAGTATCCTTGTCTCTTGAGAAAAGAATATGTTAGGTATCTAGGGACTATAAACTTGCCCTGAAAACTTTGGACTGAGTTGCCTATTCCCAACCTGAAAAAACACGCTCCTTGTTGTTTTGAAAATCTGAAATGGCTGTAATTTGATTCCCTATTTTGACAACTTTTTGAGGAATTCAGGCATGCCATTTTCCTCAGAATCCTTAATTTGGAAAAGTTACGGTGCCGGAAAAAATAACAAAAAATCTTCCTTACTTGGGGTACGTGGGGTAGTCTTTTAGTGAACGAACAATGTTTGAAGCTTTTCACTCGGTCTCATACTCATTTTTCTATAACATATTCTGCCACTTGTTTTGGGTCACCCGGTAGTTATTGTAGTGTAATGTATAGCATGGACAGATGTTTAAACGATAGCAACAGTTGCTTTAACTGCCATCTCAATACAAAACAATCAGCGGCTACAGACAAAGAAAATTCTCTCAACCAGTAAATCAAAAGAAACATGGCTGAAAAAGTTTCCTCAAAACCAGCAGAGGAAACTCTCGCCTTGAGGTGATTTCCAAGAGAATTGATCTGCTTATAACGAAAGATGATGGGTAAATCTTAAGATCTACCTGATGAATTTGTTTACTTGATTCAGGAGCTGTGTGGAAATCGTTTCATATAAATCCTGACTACACGAGGATCACAATGCTTTCTACCTGGCTTCAGAATCAAATAAACAAAATCCGCTACACAGAACTTTAGACTTACCCTCCTTCTTTGTGATAAGCACATAACTTCTCTTGAAAAACCATCTTTTGCGTGAAACGTCTTTGAGACGCCTGGTATCTTAACAGAATACATACCAGGTTCTCCAGAGAAAGGTCTCCATTTTTGACAAGTCACAATAAATCACAAACTAAGCCGATACTGAAGGTTGACGTTTTCTTCTAATTTTCACATTCCAAATAAAACTCAAAAATTTTCTCTTGAGATTTAACCAAAAATTAAATCATCAATCATGGAAATTGGAGTGACATGCAATTTATCATGGCCTGTCAAAAATTGGTACTTTATTTGGCACATCCAACGTTGTGTAAAAGTTTTAGCAACCAAAAAGCAAATTTAGCTGAGCACCTTTCACTGAAATCAACTTCAACAGACTTTTTCTGCAAAGAACTTAAAAGGTTTCATCACAAAAAATCTACATTTTAAACAACAATCTAACCTGACGTCCTTTTCCAACTCCAGCTCCATCACCAATAAAAAAGCCAGCTCTATTTCCATTTGGTAAAATCATTTGATGTCGTTGACACTGAAGAGAAATTATATTATTATTTCAAATGAGAAAAAAATCTAACAAACTACCTGGTGCATGTGACTTTTGGTAGGCCAGGCCACAATACATCTCACACAGGACCGAGTTTGAAGATTCTCATCTTGCTAAGATCCAGAGTTACCTTCTAGGATTTTTGTAAACATTTTGGTACTCTGTTTTGAAAGCTACCAGCGAGTTTCTTAAATATTTTGGTTTTGAAAACACATAAAAAACTATTTATTCAACCAAATTACAGGAACCAGTTTTGACACATGTGATATGATACAGTGTGTATGATTGAGTAGCATAGCGCATCTAATATAAGAAATTTACCAAAGGTAACTGCCATCTTGTTTATTTTTTAAGTACACAATAGTTGAAGGTAGATAAATTGAAATGTGATTCAACCTTGGAGTAAGCAACAATATTACTTACAGCAAAGAGAATTCCTTCCAGTTGTAGATCACTAAGTTTACCTGAAAAAAGAACGGAATTCTTTATTATTTCCTTTCCTGTAATGACATGATGAGTATTTTCAAACATTCTTGTTGGAAGAAGCCAAGTTCTTCATTTTAATGGATTGTTTTGGCATCAAAATATAAGGCTTGCTTTTAACTCACTTGACTTTTTCACTTGATTTTTCATTCAACTTTTCAAAGAATTTCTTTTCAATGCTACAGCGAACGAAAACCAAAACTCACAATTCAAAGTGACATGTTACTGTGCAAGCTTTCATTCAACTCACTCAACAACGTGGCCAAACGATTCAATTATCACTCCACAACACCTTTTGCACTCAACTTTTTTATCAATATCAAACTTCACCCGACACGACTCAACGACACTACTACTTATCACCAATTGACTTGCTTGACAAGGTTGCCAAATGACTCAAGATTTCACTCGATTTTTTGTAGATTGAAAAATCAAGTGCAAAAGCAAGTCATTTGGCCAGGGCTGAACAGGCCTTTAAGAATTCTAATCATCAAAACAAAGAATTCTTGCAATGTTAACATGCACTTGGCCTGTACTGCATGCATCAATGTTAACAGGTGCAATAATTGGATGTACACCAATTTGAAAAAGAGAGATTATATTTTCATGTTCCCTTTATCAAATTGTTACATATTTCTCATCCTAAATGTTGCTATCATAAGACAGCGCTGAAGAAGCCCTCCACAAAAGGATGAAACACTGGCAATCATGCTGAATCATGTTTCGGCGCTTTCTTTCACAATCTCTAGAAAACTAACCTTCAGCAATAGCCTCCTTTGGGATTGAAGATGAAAGATCATATTCAGCCTCTGGTAGGCTCTGTGCCTTGAAATGATAATATTCATTCACATTAGAATCATAAACAGAAGCGTGGTTGGGGTAAATTAAATGGGGAGCATTGAAAAGAAAAGGTCTAGGGACAAAGCAACCAGGAACTTTTTCTTGGCCATGCCCTTTACTTTAGCTTAGAACGCATCTCCTCAACATCAAGCTTGCCATTAGCAATAAAGAAGCCTTTGATAATTTTGTATCACTCCACAAATCAGAGTGAGCGAGAACTTTTGCAGAAGTGTCCTTTACATTGGCTTTTATGGCATCTCCTGATTCTATATTTAGATAGCATAACAATTATTTGAATCAAAGGAGCACTACAAAATGCCATCATGTAATTCAACCATATAATCTGCTTCTAGCATTCTTGGAAAACTTTTCACCCAACCTATACCCCACTATTCTCTCTTTGGTTTTACAGGAATCTTGAGGTGACAACCATCTTTGGACAAAAGTGGGAGCCACAGCACTAGTCATAAAGTAAGTCAGTCACTTGTGTAGTGTGGATGAGTTGACAGGCTGTCTTTTGAAAAAAAAAACCCAAGCAAAGGTTCCAGGTTTCAATGTGCAGAGAATGTTGGTTTTAACCCCAAATAATTTTGCAGAAGAAATTCTATCACAAAATACATGTGTGCAGATTCTATCACGAAATACTATATTTATGCAAGATGAGGTGCTTAACAAAAAGGAAAGATTTCCACTGCAGCCTTACTCCACTAGCCACTTTACTGTCTCTCATTTCATTCTCACTGTTGCTTCATAGCACTCTCTGGACAAAGAGCAAACCTACAAGGATTGTATTGAAAGCAATCCGTTCTGAACAGAAGCAAAATCTGCAAGCATCTTTTGAAAACAATGTACAGCAAACTGGTTTGTTTGTTTGTTTTTTTGTTTTCAATTTGTTTTCAGGCTCCCACTCCCACTCAAAACAAATTGAAAACAAACAAAACAAAAAAAACAACGTGGGTAACACAGCAAAATGGTGGGCAAATCTGCATAGAAATTGGCCTCACAGCAGAAAACTTTGCACAGACTGATAGCATGCCCAAAATTCTTGCACAGGGAACATGTCCCATGCAGATCAAACTTTATAGTCTGGCAAAGGTCAAGGGGCAAAGCTTTCTGAAAGTCTGCTGCATACAAAAAGTCTTCTATCTCTCTCTTGACTTTGAAAGTTCACCTGGCCCAAAAGAGAGGTTTGAATGAAACAGTCTAATGCGATGATTATATCCTGTAATGTATTGATGGTTTCTTGCATTCTTGCCCTTATAAAACTACATTGTATGATTTAGTTTGATAATGTTGTGCTCATGGCCAAAAGAGGTCTATCAACAAGCATTCAAAATACATAATTCAAACTTACAGCTAATGAGCCAGCTTCAACTATGTCTCCTGGATGCTTGACAGCTTCATATTTCTTTGGAAGGGCTGATGCTTCATATGACATGAAGATTTCTTCACTACAAGTGTAAAAAGTACCAAACTAAGATGATTGTTTTGTTTGAAGTTGCTTCCCGCACACCCAGTAGAGCAATGTATGTACCGGGTGCCTCAAGAAAGTATCCCCTTTTGACTGGAAATAGGAATGACATGATATCATTACTCTCCCAGTGGACAGCTAAATTTATCAACCTTCAACTTAGATTCACATACCTTCCATTTAAGGATCGTCCATCAAACACTAGAGATTCAAGTTTGCAAAGTCAAATTTACAGTGAACCCAAAACGAGCGGTTTTTGAAAAAGGGCCTAGCCATGATTTTTATGAATATTTTCCAAAGCACCCCAGGCTGGAAAGTTTGTATCTTGCCTGGGCAAGCTGAGATGGCCTATGTAAGACTGCACCAAAAATTCATGGTTGAGAAGGCTGAGTACAATAGATTAAAACAATAAATCCTTTGTTTATTGCCAACTGTGCAGCTCAGGTTGAAAACTACATACATTCCTGCGTGTGAAAGATATTGCCAATGCAGTACAAACTTTCCAGTCTGGACAGCACCTGTAAACTTTAACTGTCAGCTTTTCGCTTTTGAAAAGACTAATGGACATCACCGTGAATAAACAAATATGATAAAAATTCTGTGGTGTGGGGGGTGCATGTGCCCCTTTCCCTCTTATTTGACCCTTGGGATAGAATGCAATGCATGGATTGATTCCTCAAAGGGATAATTATCTGCAGAACAATAAAAGCATTTCAAGGTACTGTATAATTCTTTTCAAACGCAACAGATAAGGGGCCATTCAAAAATTCACTTTGTTAAGGATAGCGGAATTTGGCCGCTAACTTCAGATACCCCCTCCTTCCTCCTCTTAATCTCGCCAACTGTTTGATCACAATTGCCAGAAACCTTCAACTGTTAACAAGGAGAACCCCTTCTTAGGCTGCTGCTTTATGTTATCGAGCATCAAAACTTTGCAAATATGATTGAAAACATTGTTAGATTCCATCTTGTCACACTTAGGGGTCAGTCATACGTCAACTTTGTCCTCGCTTAGCGTCATTTTGACGTCAATGGGTGGGGGATCAACAGCTCAACAGCTTTCAGCAACAATAATGCTAAGAAAAAAACTGTTTACACCGATTTTCATAAAGATATATTTCTGTAACATTGTGAAGATTGCTATACTTTATGTTTTTTACTTGATTGAGACCACTTTCATATGATCTTTTCGGTCAGAGAATGCTCGCTCCAGTTATGTTGGAAATGCCAGAATGTGTTGAGGCCCATACTTCCCGTACCTTTCCCATAAGGTCCACTCCAGCCCTTTGTCAGTTTTGAATGGATCTACGCTAAGGGTGGGGGGTGGAGGGGGTCTGAAAGTTAGCATCAAAATTATGCTAAGCGGGGACGAAATCGATATGACTGACCCCTTAAAACAAAAACGGACTAGTAATAAATCACCTTCACCCATAACAGCCAAATTCCGCTATCAGTGGTGAATTGGATTTTAAGACAGCCCCTAGAGGTCAAAGTTGAAATTCCTTTGCAATATGCCTGTGATATCAAATTATGGCTTTTTTTGCTCGGACCTTTGCAAAACCTTTCTTTGGTATCAAAAAGAGCACTCCACACTTCGACTTTGAAATTTACATGTAGGCTTTTTTGTCAAAGAACAGCTTTTGTGAAATTAAAATTCCAATTTAAACTTGGACCTTCACGTTACAGCAAGCAAGATAACAACACATACCTGACAGCCTCGTGAACACCTTGTACCGCCATTTTGGACAGTTCCTCTTCTTGTTCTGACGGATTTTCTACCCTCACATGATCGATCGGTGTGCTCTTCGGTGCAGGAATCTTGGGAGCAATGCTCCCCTCCACATTGGCAGCAACTTTTCTGTTTTCGTCCATCTCTCGTTGGAAATAACGAGTGTAGACCTCTACAGACAGGACTTGCTGCAGGAAAAGGCCGCCACTTTCTCGCGCGCCAAATAAAAAATCCTCTGAGCAGCAACAACAACAGTATCTTCTTATCAACTCATCAATTAATCAAACAATCAATCAATCAGTCATCACTGGAACAGTAGTTGCTGTTTTTTCGACAAAGGAAAATCTTTATGACAGTTCCGGTGATATCAAACTTAGTCTACGAAAATCAAGTCAGATCATGATAATTGCTTTCTAATATTTTAAATAACATCAAGTTAATGTAATTCCACGAAATTTGAAACTTAGATGGACATAGTAAAGAACTGGAATAGTATATCTTTATTTAATATCACCTTGATTGTCCTCATATTATTGACAATTCCGGTGATATCAAACTTAGTCTACGAAAATCAAGTCAGATCATGATAATTGCTTTCTAATATCTGAAATAACATCAAAATAATGTCAATCGATGAAAATTGAAACTTAGATGGACATAGTTACGAACTGGAATGGTATATCTTTAATGTCACCTTAATTGTCATGATAATAATGACAATTCCGGTGATTTTAAAGTTAGTCTACGAAAATCTAGTCAGATCATGATAATTGGTTTCTGCTATTTGAAATATCGTCAACTTAATGTCAATCGACGAGATTTGAAGCTTAGATGGACGTAGTTAAGATAAGGAATGGTATAATATAATATCACGTTAATTGTCGTCATATTAATGACAATTCCGGTGATATTAAACTTAGTCTACAAAGATGAAGTCAGACCATGATAATTGCTTTCTGATATTTGAAGTAACGTCAAGTTAGTGTCAACAAACAAAATTTGAAACTTAGTTGGGCGTAGTTAAGAAATGGAATGGAATATCTTTAATATCACCTTAATTGTTGTCATATTAATGACAATTCCGGCGATATTAATCTTTGTCTACGAAAATCAAGTCAGATCATGACATTTGCTTTCTAATATTTGAAATAACGTCAAGTTAATGTCAATCGATGAGATTTGAAACTTAGAAGGATGTAGTTAAGATAAGGAATGGTATATCCTTAATATCACCTTAATTGTCGTCATATTAATGACAATTCCTGTGCTATTAAACTTAGTGTACAAAAATCAAGTCAGATCATGATGATTGCTTTCTAATATTTGAAATAACGTCAAGTCAATGTCAATTGATGTGATTTGAAACTTAGAAGGATGTAGTTAAGATAAGGAATGGTATATCCTTAATATCACCTTAATTGTCGTCATGTTAATGACAATCCGGTGCTATTAAACTTAGTGTACCAAAATCAAGTCAGACCATGATAATTGCTTTCTAATATCTAAAATAACGTCAAGTTAATGTCAGTCGACGAAATTTGAAACTTAGATGGACGTAGTTAAGAAATGGGATGGTATATCTTTAATATCACCTTAATTGTCGTCATATTAATGACAATTCCGGTGATATTAAACTTAGTCTACGAAAATCAAGTCCGATCATGATAATTGGTTCCTACTACTTCAAATATTGTCATCTTAATGTCAATCGATGAGATTTGAAACTTAGATGGACGTAGTTAAGAAATGGAATGGTATGTCCTTAATATCACATTAATTGTCGTCATATTAATGACAATTCCGGTGATATTAAATTTAGTCTACGAAAATCAAGTCAGATCATGATAATTGGTTCCTACTACTTCAAATATCGTCATCTTAATGTCAATCGACGAGATTTGAAACTTAGATGGGCGTAGTTAAGATATGGAATGGTATATCTTTAATATCACCTTAATTGTTGTCAAATTAGTAACAATTCCGGTGATATTAAACTTAGTCTACGAAAATCAAGTTAGATCATGATAATTGCTCTCTACTATTTCAAACATCGTCAACTTAATGTCTGTCAATGAGATTTGAAACTTAGTTGGGCGTAGTTAAGATATGGAATGGTATATCTTTAATATCACCTTAATTGTTGTCATATTAATAACAATTCCGGTGATATTAAACTTAGTCGACGAAAATCAAGTTAGATCATGATAATTGCTTTCTACTATTTCAAACATCGTCAACTTAATGTCTGTCGATGAGATTTGAAACTTAGATGGACGTAGTTAACATAAGGAATGGTATATCTTTAATATCACCTTAATTGTTGTCATATTAATAACAATTCCGGTGATATTAAACTTAGTCTACGAAAATCAAGTTAGATCATGATAATTGCTCTCTACTATTTCAAACATCGTCAACTTAATGTCTGTCGATGAGATTTGAAACTTAGATGGACGTAGTTAACATAAGGAATGGTATATCCTTAATATCACCTCAATTGTCGTCGTATTAACACATTCAGGGGCCCTTCAGGGGTGGGTTCAAACTGTCAAAAGGTAGGCGGAGAATTGTCAAATTCCGAAATTGAATTTCCATAGACCTTGTAGCTATATTGAAAAGAATCAGAATCGAACGATACTTTGCTACATTTTGTAGAATTTTCAAAAATATGCACAGTAGTGAATGAAGCAAAAACGCCACTCTATCGAACCTCGCGTATAAAAGTGTATAAGAATATCACTCGATCCAGGTTCTTTTGTAGAATAGCTAACTGGTCTATTGAAATAGTGATTTGCATTAATATATTTTTTCTGTTAAGTAAGGTCTAAACATTGAAAAGGCTTGAAAATCTTGTTTTCAAACATTCGCGAGGGCACATAAAATGGACATGAAGACTTCTATGGCGCTTTAAGAAACTCGTAAGAAGTTCTGTGAGTGTTAAAAATTTTTAAAAACTTTCAGTACCGGGCCAAATTCTTAGACGCAAGTGAAAAAATTTTGACCTAATACAAGTCCTCGTTTTCTTTCTCTTCGCGTTGTCATGGTGGAAATTTCGTGCAGCGCCGCGCCGAAAGTGCAACCCCTTCATTTACTATGCTGTCTGAGATATTCTGAGATTAAAACTGAGACTTGTAGCAAATCAAGTAAAAAATACGTGTAGTGCACTTTTCACCAGCACATTATTCTTTCTCTGCTAGGATAATCTGGTATCCTTTTACAACAAATGCGCGCAAAATTATCTAAATTAACAGATTTCCTTCTCGATCAAAGCTTCTCACAACATTATCAAGATTCAGCCTTTTGACCCAAAGAATCAGACATTTTGTGTAATTGATTTGCAGCTTAGATTATCATTGTGCACGTTTATGATTCGGATGTTCGTTAGTGCATGCGTCAACAGCAGTTTTGTGATCTCTTTTAATCAGATGCAAAAAATTATGTTCGAAAGTAATAAATCCACTTAAAATGATTCCACTTTTCTTTTTAACAACATTTGTTGGATCATTTCTTATTGTAACTTTGTTTTTGAATGGAGATGAAGATCAAATAGTTAGTCAATCCTTTTAACTGCTAAAATGATAATACGGATGTGTTAATTAAGAAAAGTTACTGTTGTCTTTTTTTGTACCCAATATAAGATTTTACTAACAAACTACTTAAGACGCTTCGTACGAGCTACTTTACTAAACTACGAGGACGATACCACGGAGTCCAAGAGAGCATGACAATTCCACAGTCATTAACAAAGAGAACATGCAACTAAACTAAGATTAGATGTACGACAACGAAAAATACATATGAACTTTAATGATAATTACTAAGGTTGGTTTTGCTTTGCATGTCTGGCTAACTTTGGGCAAGCAGGTCACTTCACAAAATGGTTAAACTGGAGATTCGATCTCGGATTTGAGTTTTGATGAGCTACCATACTTTTGTCTCAGCTATCACCTGTCGATGAATGCGATAGTGTACAGTAAATCTTCGCATATAAGAACCTACCAAAATAAGAACCTGGAGGCTGTTTCCCCTGAACTATGCACATTGCAATTAAGAACCTGTTTCAGTTTGATGAAATATGGGCTCTTTTGGAAGGGGTGGCAACATTGATCTTTTATTGCTGTCATTAAGTTCATTTTGGTTCCACTTGACTTTTAAAGTTTGAATCTCCTCCGTAATTAGTTATCAAGTCCATATTGAGGCTCCCAAAACAAATAAAGGCTGAACATTTTTGAAAGACTCTGAAAGGGCCTACCTGAGGCACCCTTCAAATAAGAACATTTGTACCTTGAAATTAGTCTTATTACCCTTGAAATAAGAATCTACTTCAGCTTGGCTCTCAAACAGTAGGTTCTTATATGCGGGGATTTACTGTACCGTACATGGCAGTATGTATGAAAAGTATGAGAAGAGGAATGAATAAGACATCAGCAAAGAAAATATAAGACTCTGATTGATTGATTCGATTAACCTGGTTCCAAAGGCCAGCTTCTACCCAGGAAGACAATGTTGGACCTGGGAACGAGGCTGACTGATTGCATATTATTCGTAGTTATCGCTATTGATATGCTGATGGACGCTCAAACCACAACTCTTGGACTTTGTGCGATATCTGGGACAATGTCGTGAGTCTAGGTACGAGGTTGTGGGTTGTGGATCGATTTCAAGACAACATAAAGACCAATACTTCCTACACTATAGCACTTACAGCAATCTGAGTCACTTTTTTTAACTCAGTATTCAATTTTGCAACCAAACATTGCTTTAGCCTACGTTCACACGATACCGTCACATTTTGAAAACGGTTAGGCCTCTAGGCTCACGACGTAGTCCAAGTTATCGCAACAATGACAACAACAACAATTTTCTCATTTTTGCTCAAACTTTTCCGCTTGAGCATCCATCGGTCTATCAATAACAATAACTGCGATCATGCAATCAGTCAATTAGGTTATTAGGCCTCCCGTTCACACGAAAACGAGGTAAATACTTTGTTGGATGATTTTGGAAACGGTAGAATTTGCAGACTCATTCTGGAAACGGCTTGTGTGAACCCTCAAAAATTATGAAAATACAGCACTTTTCAGAGATTTCATTCTGAGGCTGAGAACAACGGCAGATTTTTTGCTTTGGTTCACACCTCTATTCAAAGCGATTAGCGATTTTAGACAAAAGAAATTCTCTCAACAAGATCTTCAAAGCAAATATAGCTGCAAAGTTGCCCTGAGACCAGTACGACACAATCTCACTTGGTGCTGGATATGAGAGGTTCTTAAGAGAAGCTATATGCTTACAACGAAAAAAGAAGGGTAAAACAAGCGCTCTGTCTGGCGGATTTTATTCATTTGATTCAGGAGCCAAAAGCGGTCTCCTTTGAATTCAAACATCATTCCAAAATATATCCAAATTTCAAATAGTGTTGGAAGAAGAAACTTCCAAGAAACTATAACTTTGCTCGGCAAAAACTAAGATGAAAGGAGAGTTTCTGTTTCTTACATCAAAAATCATAGGAAATTGTGCCTTTCCTCTAAGTTTCCAAAAAAAGATTCTCATGAAATATTGATATTTCTTGCCATCTCTACAATAGATTTTCTCGGAATCTAGAGATATGATGACCTCCTACACCAATCGGATCGCAGTTTTTCCAATAATGAGGTGTTCGAATAACTAAACTCTTCCTTGTAATAGATGTTTTGAGCATCCCAGATTCTGTGATAAATTCTCACATCTATAGAATGCATCTTTTCTTACATCCTCAAGTCTTTTGTGAATTCACAAATCTCTTCAAATTGCATTTCTTCGGTATGTGAAAACATTTGATCAACTCCTTCACATATTTCAGACATTTTTATGGATTAACGAGCTGCTGCATCAACTTAACTCTTACTTGTGATAGATGTTTTTCAATATCCAAGATTCTGTGATGAATTCGCACATCTATAGAGTGCATGTTTTCTTCAAACACTAATCTCTCTTGAATTCACAAATCCCTTCAAATCGCATTTCTACCGTATATGAAGACATTGATCATTTTCTGCACATATTTGAAAAATTTCTATCGATCAACGAGCTGGTGCATCAACTTAACTCTTCCTGGTGATAGATGTCTTTGAAAATTCCACATTATGTGATGCATTCTCACATCTACAGAATGCATTCTTTCTTGCATCCTCCAGACTCTTGTGAATTCACAAGTCCCTTCAAATGGTATTTCTTCAGTATCTGAAGACTTCTGATCATTTCCTTCACATATTTGAGACATTATTATCGATTAACGGGCTGCTGCATCAAGTCAACTCTTACTTGTGATAGATGTTTTTGAACATCCCAGATTCTGTGATGAATTCTCACATCTATATATTGCCTGTTTTCATGCATCCTCAAGTCTCTTGTTAATCCACACCTCTGTACAAATGGCATCTCGTCGGTATCTGAAAAATTTTGATCAAATTTTACACATATTTGAGGCATTTTGATCGCTTAATGAGCTGCTCGATCAACTTAACTCATAACTGTAATAGATGTTTTTGAACATCCCAGATTCTGGGATGAATTCTCACACCTATAGAATGCATGTTTTCTTGCATCCTCAAATCTCTTGTGAATTTACAAATCCCTTCAAATGGCATTTCTTCGGTATCTGAAGCCTTTTGATCATTTCCTGCACATTTTTGAGGCATTTTGATCGCTTAATGAGCTGCTCGATTAACTTAACTCATAATTGTAATAGATGTTTTTGAACATCCCAGATTCTGTGATGAATTCTCACATCTATAGAATGCATGTTTTCTTACCTCCTCAAGTCTCTTCTAAATTGACAAATCCCTCCAAATAGCATTTTTTCTATATCTAAAGACATTTGAGCATGTCGTACACATATTTGAGACATTTTTATGGATTAACGAGCTGCTCCATCTACTCTTTCTGCTGACAGATGTTTTTGAACATCACAGATTCAGTGATGAATTCTCACATCTATAGAATCAATCTTTTCTCGCATCCTCAAGTCTTTTGCTAATTCACACTTCTCTACAGATGGCTTTTCTTCTGTATCTGAAGACGTATAATCATTTCCTGCACATATTTCAGACATTTCTATCGATTAACGAGCTGCTGCATCAACTTAACTCTTCCTTATTTTACATGTTTTTCAACGTCCAAAATTCTTTGATGAATTCTCCCATCTATAGGATGCAATTATTCTTGCATCCCTAAGTGTCTTGTGAATTCACAAATCCCTTCAAATGGCATTTCTTCGGTATCTGAAGCCTTTTTATCATTTCCTGCACATATTTGAGGCATTTTGATCATTTAATGAGCTGCTCGATCAACTTAACTCATAATTGTGATAGATGTTTTTGAACATCCCAGATTCTGTGATGAATTCTCACATCTATAGATTGCCTGTTTTCTTGCATCCTCAAGATTGTCTCTTGTGAATCCATCTATAGATTGTCTCTTGTGAATCCCCACCTCTCTACAAATGGCATCTCGTCGGTATCTGAAAAATTTTGATCAAATTTTACACATATTTGAGGCATTTTGATCATTTAATGAGCTGCTCCATCAACTTAACTCATAATTGTGATAGATGTTTTTGAACATCCCAGATTCTAGGATGAATTCTCACTTCTATAGCATGCATGTTTTCTTCCATCCCTAAGTCTCTTGTGAATTCACACATCCCTTCACATGGCATTTTTTCGGTATCTCAAGAGGTTTGATCATCTCCTGCACATATTTGAGACATTTTTATCGATTAACGAGCTGCTGCACCAACTTAACTCTTACTGGTGATAGATGTTTTTCAATATCCAAGATTCTGTTATGAATTCTCACATCTATAGAGTGCATGTTTTCTTGCTACCTCAAGTCTCTTGTGAATTTACAAATCCCTTCAAATGGCATTTCTTCGGTATCTGAAGCCTTTTGATCATTTCCCGCACATATTTGAGGCATTTTGATCGCTTAATGAGCTGCTCGATCAACTTAACTCATAACTGTAATAGATGTTTTTGAACATCCCAGATTCTGGGATGAATTCTCACACCTATAGAATGCATGTTTTCTTGCATCCTCAAGTCTCTTGTGAATTTACAAATCCCTTCAAATGGCATTTCTTCGGTATCTGAAGCCTTTTGATCATTTCCTGCACATTTTTTAGGCATTTTGATCGCTTAATGAGCTGCTCGATTAACTTAACTCATAATTGTAATAGATGTTTTTGAACATCCAAGATTCTGTGATGAATTCTCACATCTATAGAATGCATGTTTTCTTACCTCCTCAAGTCTCTTCTAAATTGACAAATCCCTCCAAATAGCATTTTTTTTCGGTATCTAAAGACATTTGAGCATGTCGTACACATATTTGAGACATTTTTATGGATTAACGAGCTGCTCCATCTACTCTTTCTGGTGATAGATGTTTTTGAACATCCCAGATTCAGTGATGAATTCTCACATCTATAGAATCAATATTTTCTCGCATCCTCAAGCCTCTTGCTAATTCACACTTCTCTACAGATGGCTTTTCTTCTGTATCTGAAGACGTATGATCATTTCCTGCACATATTTCAGACATTTCTATCGATTAACGAGCTGCTGCATCAACTTAACTCTTCCTTATTTTACATGTTTTTGAACGTCCAAAATTCTTTGATGAATTCTCACATCTATAGGATGCAATTATTCTTGCATCCCTAAGTGTCTTGTGAATTCACAAATCCCTTCAAATGGCATTTCTTCGGTATCTGAAGCCTTTTTATCATTTCCTGCACATATTTGAGGCATTTTGATCGTTTAATGAGCTGCTCGATCAACTTAACTCATAATTGTGATAGATGTTTTTGAACATCCCAGATTCTGTGATGAATTCTCACATCTATAGAATGCATCCTTTCTTCATCCTCAAGTCTCTTGTGAATTCACGAATCCCTTCAAATGGTATTTCTTCGGTATCTGAAGACTTTTGATCATTTCCTGCACATATTGGAGACATTTTTATCGATTAACGGGCTGCTGCATCAAGTCAACTCTTACTTGTGATAGATGTTTTTGAACATCCCAGATTCTGTGACGAATTCTCACAACTATAGAATGCATCTTTTCTTGCATCCTCAAGTCTCTTGTGAATTCACGAATCCCTTCAAATGGTATTTCTTCGGTATCTGAAGACTTTTGATCATTTCCTGCACAAATTTGAGACATTTTTATCGATTAACGGGCTGCTGCATCAAGTCAACTCTTACTTGTGATAGATGTTTTTGAACATCCCAGATTCTGTGATGAATTCTCACATCTATAGAATGCATCTTTTCTTGCATCCTTAAGTCTCTTGTGAATTCACGAATCCCTTCAAATGGTATTTCTTCGGTATCTGAAGACTTTTGATCATTTCCTGCACATATTTGAGACATTTTTATCGATTAACGGGCTGCTGCATCAAGTCAACTCTTACTGGTGATAGATGTTTTTGAATATCCCAGATTCTGTGATGAATTCTCACATCTATAGAATGCATCTTTTCTTGCATCCTCAAGTCTCTTGTGAATTCACGAATCCCTTCAAATGGTATTTCTTCGGTATCTGAAGACTTTTGATCATTTCCTGCACATATTTGAGACATTTTTATCGATTAACGAGCTGCTGCATCAAGTCAACTCATACTTGTGATAGATGTTTTTGAACATCCCAGATTCAGTGATGAATTCTCACATCTATAGAATGCATCTTTTCTTGCATCCTCAAGTCTCTTGTGAATTCACGAATCCCTTCAAATGGTATTTTTTCAATATCTGAAGACATTTGATCATCTTCTGCACATAATTGAGACATTTTTATCGATTAACGAGCTGCTGCATCAACTAAAATCTTCCTGGTGATAGATGTTTTTGAACATCACAGATTCTGTGATGAATTCTCACATCTATAGAATGCAATTTTTTTTTGCATCCCTAAGCCTCTTGTGAATTCACAAATCCTTTCAAATGGCATTTCTTCGGTATCTGAAGACTTTTGCTCATTTCCTGCACATATTTGAGGCATTTTTATCGATTACCAGGCAGCTGCATCAAGTCAACTCTTACTGGTGATAGATGTTTTTGAACATCCCAGATTCTGTGATGAATTCTCATATCTATACATTGCCTGTTTTCTTGCATCCTCAAGATTGTCTCTTGTGAATCCATCTATAGATTGTCTCTTAAGAATCCACACCTCTCTACAAATGGCATCTCGTCGGTATCTGAAAAATTTTGATCAAATTTTACACATATTTGAGGCATTTTGATCGCTTAATGAGCTGCTCCATCAACTTAACTCATAATTGTGATAGATGTTTTTGAACATCCAAGATTCTAGGATGAATTCTCACTTCTATAGCATGCATGTTTTCTTCCATCCCTAAGTCTCTTGTGAATTCACACATCCCTTCACATGGCATTTTTTCGGTATCTCAAGAGGTTTGATCATCTCCTGCACATATTTGAGACATTTTTATCGATTAACGAGCTGCTGCACCAACTTAACTCTTACTGGTGATAGATGTTTTTCAATATCCAAGATTCTGTGATGAATTCTCACATCTATAGAGTGCATGTTTTCTTGCTACCTCAAGTCTCTTGTGAATTTACAAATCCCTTCAAATGGCATTTCTTCGGTATCTGAAGCCTTTTGATCATTTCCCGCACATATTTGAGGCATTTTGATCGCTTAATGAGCTGCTCGATCAACTTAACTCATAACTGTAATAGATGTTTTTGAACATCCCAGATTCTGGGATGAATTCTCACACCTATAGAATGCATTTTTTCTTGCATCCTCAAGTCTCTTGTGAATTTACAAATCCCTTCAAATGGCATTTCTTCGGTATCTGAAGCCTTTTGATCATTTCCTGCACATTTTTGAGGCATTTTGATCGCTTAATGAGCTGCTCGATTAACTTAACTCATAATTGTAATAGATGTTTTTGAACATCCAAGATTCTGTGATGAATTCTCACATCTATAGAATGCATGTTTTCTTACCTCCTCAAGTCTCTTCTAAATTGACAAATCCCTCCAAATGGCATTTTTTCGGTATCTAAAGACATTTGAGCATGTCGTACACATATTTGAGACATTTTTATGGATTAACGAGCTGCTCCATCTACTCTTTCTGGTGATTGATGTTTTTGAACATCCCAGATTCAGTGATGAATTCTCACATCTATAGAATGCATCTTTTCTTGCATCCTCAAGTCTCTTGTGAATTCTCGAATCCCTTCAAATGGTATTTCTTCGGTATCTGAAGACTTTTGATCATTTCCTGCACATATTTGAGACATTTTTATCGATTAACGGGCTGCTGCATCAAGTCAACTCTTACTTGTGATAGATGTTTTTGAACATCCCAGATTCTGTGATGAATTCTCACATCTATAGAATGCATCTTTTCTTGCATCCTCAAGTCTCTTGTGAATTCACGAATCCCTTCAAATTTTATTTCTTCGGTATCTGAAGACTTTTGATCATTTCCTGCACATATTTGAGACATTTTTATCGATTAACGGGCTGCTGCATCAAGTCAACTCTTACTTGTGATAGATGTTTTTGAACATCCAAGATTCTGTGATGAATTCTCACATCTATAGAATGCATCTTTTCTTGCATCCTCAAGTCTCTTGTGAATTCACGAATCAATTCAAATGGTATTTCTTCGGTATCTGAAGACTTTTGATCATTTCCTGCACATATTTGAGACATTTTTATCGATTAACGGGCTGCAGCATCAAGTCAACTCTTACTGGTGATAGATGTTTTTGAACATCCCAGATTCTGTGATGAATTCTCACATCTATAGAATGCATCTTTTCTTGCATCCTCAAGTCTCTTGTGAATTCACGAATCCCTTCAAATGCTATTTCTTCGGTATCTGAAGACTTTTGATCATTTCCTGCACATATTTGAGACATTTTTATCGATTAACGAGCTGCTGCTTCCAGTCAAC
The DNA here is from genome assembly GCA_964019985.1 of Aurelia sp. 4 Dawson et al 2005. Taxonomy (NCBI): domain Eukaryota; kingdom Metazoa; phylum Cnidaria; class Scyphozoa; order Semaeostomeae; family Ulmaridae; genus Aurelia; species Aurelia sp. 4 Dawson et al 2005. The sequence goes on from OZ026495.1 coordinate 5,448,894, forward strand.
TCTTACTTGTGATAGATGTTTTTGAACATCCCAGATTCTGTGATGAATTCTCACATCTATAGAATGCATCTTTTCTTGCATCCTCAAGTCTCTTGTGAATTCACGAATCCCTTCAAATGGTATTTTTTCAGTATCTGAAGATATTTAATCATCTTCTGCACATAATTGAGACATTTTTATCGATTAACGAGCTGCTGCATCAACTAAAATCTTCCTGGTGATAGATGTTTTTGAACATCACAGATTCTGTGATGAATTCTCACATCTATAGAATGCAATTTTTCTTGCATCCCTAAGCCTCTTGTGAATTCACAAATCCTTTCAAATGGCATTTCTTCGGTATCTGAAGACTTTTGCTCATTTCCTGCACATATTTGAGGCATTTTTATCGATTACCAGGCTGCTGCATCAAGTCAACTCTTACTGGTGATAGATGTTTTTGAACATCCCAGATTCTGTGATGAATTCTCACATCTATACATTGCCTGTTTTCTTGCATCCTCAAGATTGTCTCTCGTGAATCCATCTATAGATTGTCTCTTAAGAATCTACACCTCTCTACAAATGGCATCTCGTCGGTATCTGAAAAATTTTGATCAAATTTTACACATCTTTGAGGCATTTTGATCGCTTAATGAGCTGCTCCATCAACTTAACTCATAATTGTGATAGATGTTTTTGAACATCCCAGATTCTAGGATGAATTCTCACTCCTATAGCATACATTTTTTCTTCCATCCCTAAGTCTCTTGTGAATTCACACATCCCTTCACATGGCATTTTTTCGGTATCTCAAGAGGTTTGATCATCTCCTGCACATATTTGAGACATTTTTATCGATTAACGAGCTGCTGCACCAACTTAACTCTTACTGGTGATAGATGTTTTTCAATATCCAAGATTCTGTGATGAATTCTCACATCTATAGGATGCAATTATTCTTGCATCCCTAAGTGTCTTGAGAATTCACAAATCCCTTCAAATGGCATTTCTTCGGTAGCTGAAGCCTTTTTATCATTTCCTGCATATATTTCAGGCATTTTGATCGTTTAATGAGCTGCTCGATCAACTTAACTCATAATTGTGATAGATGTTTTTGAACATCCCAGATTCTGTGATGAATTCTCACATCTATAGAATGCATGTTTTCTTACCTCCTCAAGTCTCTTCTAAATTGACAAATCCCTCCAAATAGCATTTTTTCGGCATCTAAAGACATTTGAGCATGTCGTACACATATTTGAGACATTTTTATGGATTAACGAGCTGCTCCATCTACTCTTTCTGGTGATAGATGTTTTTGAACATCCCAGATTCAGTGATGAATTCTCACATCTATAGAATGCATCTTTTCTTGCATCCTCAAGTCTCTTGTGAATTCACGAATCCCTTCAAATGGTATTTCTTCGGTATCTGAAGACTTTTGATCATTTCCTGCACATATTTGAGACATTTTTATCGATTAACGGGCTGCTGCATCAAGTCAACTCTTACTTGTGATAGATGTTTCTGAACATCCCAGATTCTGTGATGAATTATCACATCTATAGAATGCATCTTTTCTTGCATCCTCAAGTCTCTTGTGAATTCGCGAATCCCTTCAAATGGTATTTTTTCAGTATCTGAAGACATTTGATCATCTTCTGCACATAATTGAGACATTTTTATCGATTAACGAGCTGCTGCATCAACTAAAATCTTCCTGGTGATAGATGTTTTTGAACATCACAGATTCTGTGATGAATTCTCACATCTATAGAATGCAATTTTTCGTGCATCCTTAAGCCTCTTGTGAATTCACAAATCCTTTCAAATGGCATTTCTTCGGTATCTGAAGACTTTTGCTCATTTCCTGCACATATTTGAGACATTTTTATCGATTAACAGGCTGCTGCATCAAGTCAACTCTTACTGGTGATAGATGTTTTTGAACATCCCAGATTCTGTGATGAATTCTCACATCAATAGAGTGCCTGTTTTCTTGCATCCTCAAGTCTCTTGTGAATTCATGAATCCCTTCAAATTGCATTTCGTCAGTATCTGAAGACATTTGATCATCTTCTGCACATAATTGAGAAATTTTTATCGATTAACGAGCCGCTGCATCAAGTCAACTCCTACTGGTGATAGATGTTTTTCAATATCCAAAATTCTGTGAAGAATTCTCACATCTATAGAGTGCATGTTTTCTTGCAACGTCAAGTCTCTTGTGAATTTACAAATCCCTTCAAATGGCATTTCTTTGGTATCTGAAGCCTTTTCATCATTTCCTGCACATATTTGATGCATTTTGATTCCTTAATGAGCTGTTCGATCAACTTAACTCATAACTGTAATAGATGTTTTTGAACATCCCAGATTCTGTGATGAATTCTCACATCTATAGAGTGCATGTTTTCTTGCAACCTCAAGTCTCTTGTGAATTCACGAATCCCTTCAAATGGTATTTCTTCGGTATCTGAAGACTTTTGATCATTTCCTGCACATATTTGAGACATTTTTATCGATTAACGGGCTGCTGCATCAAGTCAACTCTTACTGGTGATAGATGTTTTTGAACATCCCAGATTCTGTGATGAATTCTCACATCTATAGAATGCATCTTTTCTTGCATCCTCAAGTCCCTTGTGAATTCACGAATCCCTTCAAATGGTATTTCTTCGGTATCTGAAAACTTTTGATCATTTCCTGCACATATTTGAGACATTTTTATCGATTAACGAGCTGCTGCATCAAGTCAACTCATACTTGTGATAGATGTTTTTGAACATCCCAGATTCAGTGATGAATTCTCACATCTATAGAATGCATCTTTTCTTGCATCCTCAAGTCTCTTGTGAATTCACGAATCCCTTCAAATGGTATTTTTTCAATATCTGAAGACATTTGATCATCTTCTGCACATAATTGAGACATTTTTATCGATTAACAAGCTGCTGCATCAACTAAAATCTTCCTGGTGATAGATGTTTTTGAACATCACAGATTCTGTGATGAATTCTCACATCTATAGAATGCAATTTTTTTTTGCATCCCTAAGCCTCTTGTGAATTCACAAATCCTTTCAAATGGCATTTCTTCGGTATCTGAAGACTTTTGCTCATTTCCTGCACATATTTGAGTCATTTTTATCGATTACCAGGCAGCTGCATCAAGTCAACTCTTACTGGTGATAGATGTTTTTGAACATCCCAGATTCTGTGATGAATTCTCATATCTATACATTGCCTGTTTTCTTGCATCCTCAAGATTGTCTCTTGTGAATCCATCTATAGATTGTCTCTTAAGAATCCACACCTCTCTACAAATGGCATCTCGTCGGTATCTGAAAAATTTTGATCAAATTTTACACATATTTGAGGCATTTTGATCGCTTAATGAGCTGCTCCATCAACTTAACTCATAATTGTGATAGATGTTTTTGAACATCCAAGATTCTAGGATGAATTCTCACTTCTATAGCATGCATGTTTTCTTCCATCCCTAAGTCTCTTCTGAATTCACACATCCCTTCACATGGCATTTTTTCGGTATCTCAAGAGGTTTGATCATCTCCTGCACATATTTGAGACATTTTTATCGATTAACGAGCTGCTGCACCAACTTAACTCTTACTGGTGATAGATGTTTTTCAATATCCAAGATTCTGTGATGAATTCTCACATCTATAGAGTGCATGTTTTCTTGCTACCTCAAGTCTCTTGTGAATTTACAAATCCCTTCAAATGGCATTTCTTCGGTATCTGAAGCCTTTTGATCATTTCCCGCACATATTTGAGGCATTTTGATCGCTTAATGAGCTGCTCGATCAACTTAACTCATAACTGTAATAGATGTTTTTGAACATCCCAGATTCTGGGATGAATTCTCACACCTATAGAATGCATTTTTTCTTGCATCCTCAAGTCTCTTGTGAATTTACAAATCCCTTCAAATGGCATTTCTTCGGTATCTGAAGCCTTTTCATCATTTCCTGCACATTTTTGAGGCATTTTGATCGCTTAATGAGCTGCTCGATTAACTTAACTCATAATTGTAATAGATGTTTTTGAACATCCAAGATTCTGTGATGAATTCTCACATCTATAGAATGCATGTTTTCTTACCTCCTCAAGTCTCTTCTAAATTGACAAATCCCTCCAAATGGCATTTTTTCGGTATCTAAAGACATTTGAGCATGTCGTACACATATTTGAGACATTTTTATGGATTAACGAGCTGCTCCATCTACTCTTTCTGGTGATTGATGTTTTTGAACATCCCAGATTCAGTGATGAATTCTCACATCTATAGAATGCATCTTTTCTTGCATCCTCAAGTCTCTTGTGAATTCTCGAATCCCTTCAAATGGTATTTCTTCGGTATCTGAAGACTTTTGATCATTTCCTGCACATATTTGAGACATTTTTATCGATTAACGGGCTGCTGCATCAAGTCAACTCTTACTTGTGATAGATGTTTTTGAACATCCCAGATTCTGTGATGAATTCTCACATCTATAGAATGCATCTTTTCTTGCATCCTCAAGTCTCTTGTGAATTCACGAATCCCTTCAAATTTTATTTCTTCGGTATCTGAAGACTTTTGATCATTTCCTGCACATATTTGAGACATTTTTATCGATTAACGGGCTGCTGCATCAAGTCAACTCTTACTTGTGATAGATGTTTTTGAACATCCAAGATTCTGTGATGAATTCTCACATCTATAGAATGCATCTTTTCTTGCATCCTCAAGTCTCTTGTGAATTCACGAATCAATTCAAATGGTATTTCTTCGGTATCTGAAGACTTTTGATCATTTTCTGCACATATTTGAGACATTTTTATCGATTAACGGGCTGCAGCATCAAGTCAACTCTTACTGGTGATAGATGTTTTTGAACATCCCAGATTCTGTGATGAATTCTCACATCTATAGAATGCATCTTTTCTTGCATCCTCAAGTCTCTTGTGAATTCACGAATCCCTTCAAATGCTATTTCTTCGGTATCTGAAGACTTTTGATCATTTCCTGCACATATTTGAGACATTTTTATCGATTAACGAGCTGCTGCTTCAAGTCAACTCTTACTTGTGATAGATGTTTTTGAACATCCCAGATTCTGTGATGAATTCTCACATCTATAGAATGCATCTTTTCTTGCATCCTCAAGTCTCTTGTGAATTCACGAATCCCTTCAAATGGTATTTTTTCAGTATCTGAAGATATTTAATCATCTTCTGCACATAATTGAGACATTTTTATCGATTAACGAGCTGCTGCATCAACTAAAATCTTCCTGGTGATAGATGTTTTTGAACATCACAGATTCTGTGATGAATTCTCACATCTATAGAATGCAATTTTTCTTGCATCCCTAAGCCTCTTGTGAATTCACAAATCCTTTCAAATGGCATTTCTTCGGTATCTGAAGACTTTTGCTCATTTCCTGCACATATTTGAGGCATTTTTATCGATTACCAGGCTGCTGCATCAAGTCAACTCTTACTGGTGATAGATGTTTTTGAACATCCCAGATTCTGTGATGAATTCTCACATCTATACATTGCCTGTTTTCTTGCATCCTCAAGATTGTTTCTCGTGAATCCATCTATAGATTGTCTCTTAAGAATCTACACCTCTCTACAAATGGCATCTCGTCGGTATCTGAAAAATTTTGATCAAATTTTACAAATCTTTGAGGCATTTTGATCGCTTAATGAGCTGCTCCATCAACTTAACTCATAATTGTGATAGATGTTTTTGAACATCCCAGATTCTAGGATGAATTCTCACTCCTATAGCATACATTTTTTCTTCCATCCCTAAGTCTCTTGTGAATTCACACATCCCTTCACATGGCATTTTTTCGGTATCTCAAGAGGTTTGATCATCTCCTGCACATATTTGAGACATTTTTATCGATTAACGAGCTGCTGCACCAACTTAACTCTTACTGGTGATAGATGTTTTTCAATATCCAAGATTCTGTGATGAATTCTCACATCTATAGGATGCAATTATTCTTGCATCCCTAAGTGTCTTGAGAATTCACAAATCCCTTCAAATGGCATTTCTTCGGTAGCTGAAGCCTTTTTATCATTTCCTGCATATATTTCAGGCATTTTGATCGTTTAATGAGCTGCTCGATCAACTTAACTCATAATTGTGATAGATGTTTTTGAACATCCCAGATTCTGTGATGAATTCTCACATCTATAGAATGCATGTTTTCTTACCTCCTCAAGTCTCTTCTAAATTGACAAATCCCTCCAAATAGCATTTTTTCGGCATCTAAAGACATTTGAGCATGTCGTACACATATTTGAGACATTTTTATGGATTAACGAGCTGCTCCATCTACTCTTTCTGGTGATAGATGTTTTTGAACATCCCAGATTCAGTGATGAATTCTCACATCTATAGAATGCATCTTTTCTTGCATCCTCAAGTCTCTTGTGAATTCACGAATCCCTTCAAATGGTATTTCTTCGGTATCTGAAGACTTTTGCTCATTTCCTGCACATATTTGAGGCATTTTTATCGATTACCAGGCTGCTGCATCAAGTCAACTCTTACTGGTGATAGATGTTTTTGAACATCCCAGATTCTGTGATGAATTCTCACATCTATACATTGCCTGTTTTCTTGCATCCTCAAGATTGTCTCTCGTGAATCCATCTATAGATTGTCTCTTAAGAATCTACACCTCTCTACAAATGGCATCTCGTCGGTATCTGAAAAATTTTGATCAAATTTTACACATCTTTGAGGCATTTTGATCGCTTAATGAGCTGCTCCATCAACTTAACTCATAATTGTGATAGATGTTTTTGAACATCCCAGATTCTAGGATGAATTCTCACTTCTATAGCATACATGTTTTCTTCCATCCCTAAGTCTCTTGTGAATTCATGAATCCCTTCAAATGGTATTTCTTCTGTATCTGAAGACTTTTGATCATTTCCTGCACATATTTGAGACATTTTTATCGATTAACGTGCTGCTGCATCAAGTCAACTCTTACTTGTGATAGATGTTTTTGAACATCCCAGATTCTGTGATGAATTCTCACATCTATAGAATGCATCTTTTCTTGCATCCTCAAGTCTCTTGTGAATTCACGAATCCCTTCAAATGGTATTTCTTCGGTATCTGAAGACTTTTGATCATTTCCTGCACATATTTGAGACATTTTTATCGATTAACGGGCTGCTGCATCAAGTCAACTCTTACTGGTGATAGATGTTTTTGAACATCCCAGATTCTGTGATGAATTCTCACATCTATAGAATGCATCTTTTCTTGCATCCTCAAGTCTCTTGTGAATTCACGAATCCCTTCAAATGGCATTTTTTCAGTATCTGAAGACATTTGATCATCTTCTGCACATAATTGAGACCTTTTTATCGATTAACGAGCTGCTGCATCAACTAAAATCTTCCTGGTGATAGATGTTTTTTAACATCACAGATTCTGTGATGAATTCTCACATCTATAGAATGCAATTTTTCTTGCATCCCTAAGCCTCTTGTGAATTCACAAATCCTTTCAAATGGTATTTCTTCTGAAGACTTTTGATCATTTCCTGCAGATATTTGAGACATTTTTATCGATTAACGGGCTGCTGCATCAAGTCAACTCTTACTTGTGATAGATGTTTTTCAACATCCCAGATTCTGTGATGAATTCTCTCATCTATAAAATGCATCTTTTCTTGCATCCTCAAGTCTCTTGTGAATTCACGAATCCCTTCAAATGGTATTTCTTCGGTATCTGAAGACTTTTGATCATTTCCTGCACATATTTGAGACATTTTTATCGCTTAACGGGCTACTGCATCAAGTCAACTCTTACTGGTGATAGATGTTTTTGAACATCCCAGATTCTGTGATGAATTCTCACATCTATTAAATGCATGTTTTCTTTGAATCCTCAAGTCTCTTGTGAATTCACGAATCCCTTCAAATGGTATTTTTTCAGTCTCTGAAGACATTTGATCATCTTCTGCACATAATTGAGACATTTTTATCGATTAACGAGCTGCTGCATCAACTAAAATCTTCCTGGTGATAGATGTTTTGAACATCACAGATTCTGTGATGAATTCTCTCATCTATAGAATGCAATTTTCTTGCATCCCTAAGCTTCTTGTGAATTCACAAATCCCTTCAAATGGCATTTCTTAGGTATCTGAAGCCTTTTTATCATTTCCTGCACATATTTGAGGCAATTTGATTCCTTAATGAGCTGTTCGATCAACTTAACTCATAACTGTAATAGATGTTTTTGAACTTCCCAGATTCTGTGATGAATTCTCACATCTATAGAATGCATGTTTTCTTACCTCCTCAAGTCTCTTCTAAATTGACAAATCCCTCCAAATAGCATTTTTTCGGCATCTAAAGACATTTGAGCATGTCGAACACATATTTGAGACATTTTTATGGATTAACGAGCTGCTCCATCTACTCTTTCTGGTGATAGATGTTTTTGAACATCCCAGATTCAGTGATGAATTCTCACATCTATAGAATGCATCTTTTCTTGCATCCTCAAGTCTCTTGTGAATTCACGAATCCCTTCAAATGGTATTTCTTCGGTATCTGAAGACTTTTGATCATTTCCTGCAGATATTTGAGACATTTTTATCGATTAACGGGCTGCTGCATCAAGTCAACTCTTACTTGTGATAGATGTTTTTCAACATCCCAGATTCTGTGATGAATTCTCTCATCTATAAAATGCATCTTTTCTTGCATCCTCAAGTCTCTTGTGAATTCACGAATCCCTTCAAATGGTATTTCTTCGGTATCTGAAGACTTTTGATCATTTCCTGCACATATTTCAGACATTTTTATCGCTTAACGGGCTACTGCATCAAGTCAACTCTTACTGGTGATAGATGTTTTTGAACATCCCAGATTCTGTGATGAATTCTCACATCTATAAAATGCATGTTTTCTTTGAATCCCAAGTCTCTGGTGAATTTACTCATATCTAGAAATGGCCTTTTTTAGTGTCTGAAAACTTTTAATCAACTCCTACACAAATAAGATAGATGTTTATCGATTAATGAGCGGCTCCATCAACTTAACTCTTTTTGTTGATAGATGTTTTTGAACATCTCAGATTCAGTGATGAATTCTCACATCTATAGAAAGCATGCTTTCTTCGATCCCTAAGTCTCTTGTGAATGCAGGAATCCCTTCAATTTGCATTTCTTCTGCATATGAAGACTTTTGAGCATGTCCTACAGATATTTGAGACATTTTTATCGGTTAACGAGCTGCTGCATCAACTAAACTCTTCCTGGTGATAGATGTTTTTGAACATCCCAGATTCTGTGATGAATTCTCACATCTATAGAATGCATGATTTCTTACCTCCTCATGTCTCTTCTAAATTGACAAATCCCTCCAAATAGCATTTTTTCGGCATCTAAAGACATTTGAGCATGTCGTACACATATTTGAGACATTTTTATGGATTAACGAGCTGCTCCATCTACTCTTTCTGGTGATAGATGTTTTTGAACATCCCAGATTCAGTGATGAATTCTCACATCTATAGAATGCATCCTTTCTTGCATCTTCAAGTCTCTTGTGAATTCACGAATCCCTTCAAATGGTATTTCCTCGGTATCTGAAGACTTTTGATCATTTCCTGCACATATTTGAGACATTTTTATCGATTAACGGGCTGCTGCATCAAGTCAACTCTTACTTGTGATAGATGTTTTTGAACATCCCAGATTCTGTGATGAATTCTTACATCTATAGAATGCATCTTTTCTTGCATCCTCAAGTCTCTTGTGAATTCACGAATCCCTTCAAATGGTATTTCTTCAGTATCTGAAGACTTTGGATCATTTCCTGCACATATTTGAGACATTTTTATCGATTAACGAGCTGCTGCATCAAGTCAACTCTTACTGGTGATAGATGTTTTTGAACATCCCAGATTCTGTGATGAATTCTCACATCTATAGATTCATCTTTTCTTGCATCCTCAAGTCTCTTGTGAATTCACGAACCCCTTCAAATGGTATTTCTTCGGTATCTGAAGACTTTTGATCATTTCCTGCACATATTTGAGACATTTTTATCGATTAACGAGCTGCTGCATCAAGTCAACTCTTACTTGTGATAGATGTTTTTAAACATCCCAGATTCTGTGATGAATTCTCACATCTATAGAATGCATCTTTTCTTGCATCCTCAAGTCTCTTGTGAATTCACGAATCCCTTCAAATGGTATTTTTTCAGTCTCTGAAGACATTTGATCATCTTCTGCACATAATTGAGACATTTTTATCGATTAACGAGCTGCTGCATCAACTAAAATCTTCCTGGTGATAGATGTTTTTGAACATCACAGATTCTGTGATGAATTCTCACATCTATAGAATGCAATTTTTCTTGCATCCCTAAGCTTCTTGTGAATTCACAAATCCTTTCAAATGGCATTTCTTCGGTATCTGAAGACTTTTGCTCATTTCCTGCACATATTTGAGACATTTTTATCGATTAACAGGCTGCTGCATCAAGTCAACTCTTACTGGTGATAGATGTTTTTGAACATCCCAGATTCTGTGATGAATTCTCACATCTATAGAGTGCCTGTTTTCTTGCAACCTCAAGTCTCTTGTGAATTCACAAATCCCTTCAAATGGCATTTCTTTGGTATCTGAAGCCTTTTTATCATTTCCTGCACATATTTGAGGCATTTTGATCGTTTAATGAGCTGCTCGATCAACTTAACTCATAATTGTGATAGATGTTTTTGAACATCCCAGATTCTGTGATGAATTCTCACATCTATAGAATGCATGTTTTCTTACCTCCTCAAGTCTCTTCTAAATTGACAAATCCCTCCAAATAGCATTTTTTCGGCATCTAAAGACATTTGAGCATGTCGTACACATATTTGAGACATTTTTATGGATTAACTAGCTGCTCCATCTACTCTTTCTGGTGATAGATGTTTTTGAACATCCCAGATTCAGTGATGAATTCTCACATCTATAGAATGCATCTTTTCTTGTATCCTCAAGTCTCTTGTGAATTCACGAATCCCTTCAAATGGTATTTCTTCGGTATCTGAAGACTTTTGATCATTTCCTGCACATATTTGAGACATTTTTATCGATTAACGGGCTGCTGCATCAAGTCAACTCTTACTTGTGATAGATGTTTTTCAACATCCCAGATTCTGTGATGAATTCTCTCATCTATAAAATGCATCTTTTCTTGCATCCTCAAGTCTCTTGTGAATTCACGAATCCCTTCAAATGGTATTTCTTTGGTATCTGAAGACTTTTGATCATTTCCTGCAGATATTTGAGACATTTTTATCGCTTAACGGGCTACTGCATCAAGTTAACTCTTACTGGTGATAGATGTTTTTGAACATCCCAGATTCTGTGATGAATTCTCACATCTATTAAATGCATGTTTTCTTACCTCCTCAAGTCTCTTCTAAATTGACAAATCCCTCCAAATAGCATTTTTTCGGCATCTAAAGACATTTGAGCATGTCGTACACATATTTGAGACATTTTTATGGATTAACGAGCTGCTCCATCTACTCTTTCTGGTGATAGATGTTTTTGAACATCCCAGATTCTGTGATGAATTCTCACATCTATTAAATGCATGTTTTCTTTGAATCCCAAGTCTCTGGTGAATTTACTCATATCTAGAAATGGCCTTTTTTAGTGTCTGAACACTTTTAATCAACTCCTACACAAATAAGATAGATGTTTATCGATTAATGAGCGGCTCCATCAACTTAACTCTTTTTGTTGATAGATGTTTTTGAACATCTCAGATTCAGTGATGAATTCTCACATTTATAGAAAGCATGCTTTCTTCGATCCCTAAGTCTCTTGTGAATGCAGGAATCCCTTCAATTTGCATTTCTTCTGCATATGAAGACTTTTGAGCATGTCCTACAGATATTTGAGACATTTTTATCGGTTAACGAGCTGCTGCATCAACTAAACTCTTCCTGGTGATAGATGTTTTTGAACATCCCAGATTCTGTGATGAATTCTCACATCTATAGAATGCATGATTTCTTACCTCCTCATGTCTCTTCTAAATTGACAAATCCCTCCAAATAGCATTTTTTTCGGCATCTAAAGACATTTGAGCATGTCGTACACATATTTGAGACATTTTTATGGATTAACGAGCTGCTCCATCTACTCTTTCTGGTGATAGATGTTTTTGAACATCCCAGATTCAGTGATGAATTCTCACATCTATAGAATGCATCCTTTCTTGCATCCTCAAGTCTCTTGTGAATTCACGAATCCCTTCAAATGCTATTTCTTCGGTATCTGAAGACTTTTGATCATTTCCTGCACATATTTGAGACATTTTTATCGATTAACGGGCTGCTGCATCAAGTCAACTCTTACTTGTGATAGATGTTTTTGAACATCCCAGATTCTGTAATGAATTCTTACATCTATAGAATGCATCTTTTCTTGCATCCTCAAGTCTCTTGTGAATTCACGAATCCCTTCAAATGGTATTTCTTCAGTATCTGAAGACTTTGGATCATTTCCTGCACATATTTGAGACATTTTTATCGATTAACGAGCTGCTGCATCAAGTCAACTCTTACTGGTGATAGATGTTTTTGAACATCCCAGATTCTGTGATGAATTCTCACATCTATAGATTCATCTTTTCTTGCATCCTCAAGTCTCTTGTGAATTCACGAACCCCTTCAAATGGTATTTCTTCGGTATCTGAAGACTTTTGATCATTTCCTGCACATATTTGAGAGATTTTTATCGATTAACGAGCTGCTGCATCAAGTCAACTCTTACTTGTGATAGATGTTTTTAAACATCCCAGATTCTGTGATGAATTCTCACATCTATAGAATGCATCTTTTCTTGCATCCTCAAGTCTCTTGTGAATTCACGAATCCCTTCAAATGGTATTTTTTCAGTCTCTGAAGACATTTGATCATCTTCTGCACATAATTGAGACATTTTTATCGATTAACTAGCTGCTGCATCAACTAAAATCTTCCTGGTGATAGATGTTTTTGAACATCACAGATTCTGTGATGAATTCTCACATCTATAGAATGCAATTTTTCTTGCATCCCTACGCTTCTTGTGAATTCACAAATCCTTTCAAATGGCATTTCTTCGGTATCTGAAGACTTTTGCTCATTTCCTGCACATATTTGAGTCATTTTTATCGATTAACAGGCTGCTGCATCAAGTCAACTCTTACTGGTGATAGATGTTTTTGAACATCCCAGATTCTGTGATGAATTCTCACATCTATAGAGTGCCTGTTTTCTTGCATCCTCAAGTCTCTTGTGAATTCATGAATCCCTTCAAATTGCATTTCGTCAGTATCTGAAGACATTTGATCATCTTCTGCACATAATTGAGAAATTTTTATCGATTAACGAGCTGCTGCATCAAGTCAACTCCTACTTGTGATAGATGTTTTTCAATATCCAAAATTCTGTGAAGAATTCTCACATCTATAGAGTGCATGTTTTCTTGCAACGTCAAGTCTCTTGTGAATTTACAAATCCCTTCAAATGGCATTTCTTCGGTATCTGAAGCCTTTTGATCATTTCCTGCACATATTTGATGCATTTTGATTCCTTAATGAGCTGTTTGATCAGCTTAACTCATAACTGTAATAGATGTTTTTGAACATCCCAGATTCTGTGATGAATTCTCACATCTATAGAATGCATGCTTTCTTCGATCCCTAAGTCTCTTGTGAATGCAGGAATCCCTTCAAATGGCATTTCTTCGGTATCTGAAGCCTTTTTATCATTTTCTGCACATATTTTAGGCATTTTGATCGTTTAATGAGCTGCTCGATCAACTTAACTCATAATTGTGATAGATGTTTTTGAACATCCCAGATTCTGTGATGAATTCTCACATCTATAGAATGCATGTTTTCGTACCTCCTCAAGTCTCTTCTAAATTGGCAAATCCCTCCAAATAGCATTTTTTCGGCACCTAAAGACTATTGAGCATGTCGTACACATATTTGAGACATTTTTATGGATTAACGAGCTGCTCCATCTACTCTTTCTGGTGATAGATGTTTTTTAACATCCCAGATTCAGTGATGAATTCTCACATCTATAGAATGCATCTTTTCTTGCATCCTCAAGTCTCTTGTGAATTCACGAATCCCTTCAAATGGTATTTCTTCGGTATCTGAAGACTTTTGATCATTTCCTGCACATATTTGAGACATTTTTATCGATTAACGGGCTGCTGCATCAAGTCAACTCTTACTTGTGATAGATGTTTTTGAACATCCCAGATTCTGTGATGAATTCTCACATCTATAGAATGCATCTTTTCTTGCATCCTCAAGTCTCTTGTGAATTCATGAATCCCTTCAAATGGTATTTGTTCGGTATCTGAAGACTTTTGATCATTTTCTGCACATATTTGAGACATTTTTATCGATTAACGGGCTGCTGCATCAAGTCAACTCTTACTGGTGATAGATGTTTTTAAACATCCCAGATTCTGTGATGAATTCTCACATCTATAGAATGCATCTTTTCTTGCATCCTCAAGTCTCTTGTGAATTCACGAATCCCTTCAAATGGTATTTTTTCAGTATCTGAAGACATTTGATCATCTTCTGCACATAATTGAGACATTTTTATCGATTAACGAGCTGCTGCATCAACTAAAATCTTCCTGGTGATAGATGTTTTTGAACATCACAGATTCTGTGATGAATTCTCACATCTATAGAATGCAATTTTTCTTGCATCCCTAAGCTTCTTGTGAATTCACAAATCCTTTCAAATGGCATTTCTTCGGTATCTGAAGACTTTTGCTCATTTCCTGCACATATTTGAGACATTTTTATCGATTAACAGGCTGCTGCATCAAGTCAACTCTTACTGGTGATAGATGTTTTTGAACATCCCAGATTCTGTGATGAATTCTCACATCTATAGAGTGCCTGTTTTCTTGCAACCTCAAGTCTCTTGTGAATTCACAAATCCCTTCAAATGGCATTTCTTTGGTATCTGAAGCCTTTTTATCATTTCCTGCACATATTTGAGGCATTTTGATCGTTTAATGAGCTGCTCGATCAACTTAACTCATAATTGTGATAGATGTTTTTGAACATCCCAGATTCTGTGATGAATTCTCACATCTATAGAATGCATGTTTTCTTACCTCCTCAAGTCTCTTCTAAATTGACAAATCCCTCCAAATAGCATTTTTTCGGCATCTAAAGACATTTGAGCATGTCGTACACATATTTGAGACATTTTTATGGATTAACTAGCTGCTCCATCTACTCTTTCTGGTGATAGATGTTTTTGAACATCCCAGATTCAGTGATGAATTCTCACATCTATAGAATGCATCTTTTCTTGTATCCTCAAGTCTCTTGTGAATTCACGAATCCCTTCAAATGGTATTTCTTCGGTATCTGAAGACTTTTGATCATTTCCTGCACATATTTGAGACATTTTTATCGATTAACGGGCTGCTGCATCAAGTCAACTCTTACTTGTGATAGATGTTTTTCAACATCCCAGATTCTGTGATGAATTCTCTCATCTATAAAATGCATCTTTTCTTGCATCCTCAAGTCTCTTGTGAATTCACGAATCCCTTCAAATGGTATTTCTTTGGTATCTGAAGACTTTTGATCATTTCCTGCAGATATTTGAGACATTTTTATCGCTTAACGGGCTACTGCATCAAGTTAACTCTTACTGGTGATAGATGTTTTTGAACATCCCAGATTCTGTGATGAATTCTCACATCTATTAAATGCATGTTTTCTTACCTCCTCAAGTCTCTTCTAAATTGACAAATCCCTCCAAATAGCATTTTTTCGGCATCTAAAGACATTTGAGCATGTCGTACACATATTTGAGACATTTTTATGGATTAACGAGCTGCTCCATCTACTCTTTCTGGTGATAGATGTTTTTGAACATCCCAGATTCTGTGATGAATTCTCACATCTATTAAATGCATGTTTTCTTTGAATCCCAAGTCTCTGGTGAATTTACTCATATCTAGAAATGGCCTTTTTTAGTGTCTGAACACTTTTAATCAACTCCTACACAAATAAGATAGATGTTTATCGATTAATGAGCGGCTCCATCAACTTAACTCTTTTTGTTGATAGATGTTTTTGAACATCTCAGATTCAGTGATGAATTCTCACATTTATAGAAAGCATGCTTTCTTCGATCCCTAAGTCTCTTGTGAATGCAGGAATCCCTTCAATTTGCATTTCTTCTGCATATGAAGACTTTTGAGCATGTCCTACAGATATTTGAGACATTTTTATCGGTTAACGAGCTGCTGCATCAACTAAACTCTTCCTGGTGATAGATGTTTTTGAACATCCCAGATTCTGTGATGAATTCTCACATCTATAGAATGCATGATTTCTTACCTCCTCATGTCTCTTCTAAATTGACAAATCCCTCCAAATAGCATTTTTTTCGGCATCTAAAGACATTTGAGCATGTCGTACACATATTTGAGACATTTTTATGGATTAACGAGCTGCTCCATCTACTCTTTCTGGTGATAGATGTTTTTGAACATCCCAGATTCAGTGATGAATTCTCACATCTATAGAATGCATCCTTTCTTGCATCCTCAAGTCTCTTGTGAATTCACGAATCCCTTCAAATGCTATTTCTTCGGTATCTGAAGACTTTTGATCATTTCCTGCACATATTTGAGACATTTTTATCGATTAACGGGCTGCTGCATCAAGTCAACTCTTACTTGTGATAGATGTTTTTGAACATCCCAGATTCTGTAATGAATTCTTACATCTATAGAATGCATCTTTTCTTGCATCCTCAAGTCTCTTGTGAATTCACGAATCCCTTCAAATGGTATTTCTTCAGTATCTGAAGACTTTGGATCATTTCCTGCACATATTTGAGACATTTTTATCGATTAACGAGCTGCTGCATCAAGTCAACTCTTACTGGTGATAGATGTTTTTGAACATCCCAGATTCTGTGATGAATTCTCACATCTATAGATTCATCTTTTCTTGCATCCTCAAGTCTCTTGTGAATTCACGAACCCCTTCAAATGGTATTTCTTCGGTATCTGAAGACTTTTGATCATTTCCTGCACATATTTGAGAGATTTTTATCGATTAACGAGCTGCTGCATCAAGTCAACTCTTACTTGTGATAGATGTTTTTAAACATCCCAGATTCTGTGATGAATTCTCACATCTATAGAATGCATCTTTTCTTGCATCCTCAAGTCTCTTGTGAATTCACGAATCCCTTCAAATGGTATTTTTTCAGTCTCTGAAGACATTTGATCATCTTCTGCACATAATTGAGACATTTTTATCGATTAACTAGCTGCTGCATCAACTAAAAACTTCCTGGTGATAGATGTTTTTGAACATCACAGATTCTGTGATGAATTCTCACATCTATAGAATGCAATTTTTCTTGCATCCCTACGCTTCTTGTGAATTCACAAATCCTTTCAAATGGCATTTCTTCGGTATCTGAAGACTTTTGCTCATTTCCTGCACATATTTGAGTCATTTTTATCGATTAACAGGCTGCTGCATCAAGTCAACTCTTACTGGTGATAGATGTTTTTGAACATCCCAGATTCTGTGATGAATTCTCACATCTATAGAGTGCCTGTTTTCTTGCATCCTCAAGTCTCTTGTGAATTCATGAATCCCTTCAAATTGCATTTCGTCAGTATCTGAAGACATTTGATCATCTTCTGCACATAATTGAGAAATTTTTATCGATTAACGAGCTGCTGCATCAAGTCAACTCCTACTTGTGATAGATGTTTTTCAATATCCAAAATTCTGTGAAGAATTCTCACATCTATAGAGTGCATGTTTTCTTGCAACGTCAAGTCTCTTGTGAATTTACAAATCCCTTCAAATGGCATTTCTTCGGTATCTGAAGCCTTTTGATCATTTCCTGCACATATTTGATGCATTTTGATTCCTTAATGAGCTGTTTGATCAGCTTAACTCATAACTGTAATAGATGTTTTTGAACATCCCAGATTCTGTGATGAATTCTCACATCTATAGAATGCATGCTTTCTTCGATCCCTAAGTCTCTTGTGAATGCAGGAATCCCTTCAAATGGCATTTCTTCGGTATCTGAAGCCTTTTTATCATTTTCTGCACATATTTTAGGCATTTTGATCGTTTAATGAGCTGCTCGATCAACTTAACTCATAATTGTGATAGATGTTTTTGAACATCCCAGATTCTGTGATGAATTCTCACATCTATAGAATGCATGTTTTCGTACCTCCTCAAGTCTCTTCTAAATTGGCAAATCCCTCCAAATAGCATTTTTTCGGCACCTAAAGACTATTGAGCATGTCGTACACATATTTGAGACATTTTTATGGATTAACGAGCTGCTCCATCTACTCTTTCTGGTGATAGATGTTTTTTAACATCCCAGATTCAGTGATGAATTCTCACATCTATAGAATGCATCTTTTCTTGCATCCTCAAGTCTCTTGTGAATTCACGAATCCCTTCAAATGGTATTTCTTCGGTATCTGAAGACTTTTGATCATTTCCTGCACATATTTGAGACATTTTTATCGATTAACGGGCTGCTGCATCAAGTCAACTCTTACTTGTGATAGATGTTTTTGAACATCCCAGATTCTGTGATGAATTCTCACATCTATAGAATGCATCTTTTCTTGCATCCTCAAGTCTCTTGTGAATTCATGAATCCCTTCAAATGGTATTTGTTCGGTATCTGAAGACTTTTGATCATTTTCTGCACATATTTGAGACATTTTTATCGATTAACGGGCTGCTGCATCAAGTCAACTCTTACTGGTGATAGATGTTTTTGAACATCCCAGATTCTGTGATGAATTCTCACATCTATAGAATGCATCTTTTCTTGCATCCTCAAGTCTCTTGTGAATTCACGAATCCCTTCAAATGGTATTTTTTCAGTATCTGAAGACATTTGATCATCTTCTGCACATAATTGAGACATTTTTATCGATTAACGAGCTGCTGCATCAACTAAAATCTTCCTGGTGATAGATGTTTTTGAACATCACAGATTCTGTGATGAATTCTCACATTTATAGAATGCAATTTTTCTTGCATCCTCAAGTCTCTTGTGAATTCATGAATCCCTTCAAATTGCATTTCGTCAGTATCTGAAGACATTTGACCATCTTCTGCACATAATTGAGAAATTTTTATCGATTAACGAGCTGCTGCATCAAGTCAACTCCTACTGGTGATAGATGTTTTTGAACATCCCAGATTCTGGGATGAATTCTCACATCTACAGAATGCATGTTTTCTTGCATCCTCAAGTCTCTTGTAAATTTACAAATCCCTTCAAATGGCATTTCTTCGGTATCTGAAGCCTTTTGAACATTTCCTGCACATATTTGAGGCATTTTGATCGCTTAATGAGCAGCTCGATCAACTTAACCCATAATTGTAATAGATGTTTTTGAACATCCCAGATTCTGGGATGAGTTCTCACATCTATAGAATTTATGTTTTCTTGCATCCTCAAATCTCTTCTAAATTGACAAATCCCTCCAAATAGCATTTTTTCGGTATCTAAAGACTTTTGAGCATGTCCTACACAAACCTTAGACATTTTTATGGATTAACGAGCTGCTGCATCAACTTAACTCTTACTTGTGATAGATGTTTTTCAATATCCAAGATTCTGTGATGAATTCTCACATCTATAGAGTGCATGTTTTCTTGCAACCTCAAGTCTCTTGTGAATTCACAAATCCCTTCAATTTGCATTTCTTTGCATTTTCTTTGCGTTTATTTGCATTGCACATAATTGAGACATTTTTATCGGTTAACGAGCTGCTGCATCAACTAAACTCTTCCTGGTGATAGATGTTTTTGAACATCCCAGATAGTGTGATGAATTCTCACATCTATAGAATGCATGATTTCTTACCTCCTCAAGTCTCTTCTAAATTGACAAATCCCTCCAAATAGCATTTTTTCGGCATCTAAAGACATTTGAGCATGTCGTACACATATTTGAGACATTTTTATGGATTAACGAGCTGCTCCATCTACTCTTTCTGGTGATAGATGTTTTTGAACATCCCAGATTCAGTGATGAATTCTCACATCTATAGAATGCATCTTTTCTTGCATCCTCAAGTCTCTTGTGAATTCACGAATCCCTTCAAATGCTATTTCTTCGGTATCTGAAGACTTTTGATCATTTCCTGCACATATTTGAGACATTTTTATCGATTAACGGGCTGCTGCATCAAGTCAACTCTTACTTGTGATAGATGTTTTTAAACATCCAAGATTCTGTGATGAATTCTCACATCTATAGAATGCATCTTTTCTTGCATCCTCAAGTCTCTTGTGAATTCACGAATCCTTTCAAATGGTATTTCTTCGGTATCTGAAGACTTTTGATCATTTCCTGCACATATTTGAGACATTTTTATCGATTAACGAGCTGCTGCATCAAGTCAACTCTTACTTGTGATAGATGTTTTTGAACATCCCAGATTCTGTGATGAATTCTCACATCTATAGAATGCATCTTTTCTTGCATCCTCAAGTCTCTTGTGAATTCACGAATCCCTTCAAATGGTATTTCTTCGGTATCTGAAGACTTTTGATCATTTCCTGCACATATTTGAGACATTTTTATCGATTAACGAGCTGCCGCATCAACTAAAATCTTCCTGGTGATAGATGTTTTTGAACATCACAGATTCTGTGATGAATTCTAACATCTATAGAATGCAATTTTTCTTGCATCCCTAAACCTCTTGCGAATTCACAAATCCTTTCAAATGGCATTTCTTCGGTATCTGAAGACTTTTGCTCATTTCCTGCACATATTTGAGACATTTTTATCGATTAACAGGCTGCTGCATCAAGTCAACTCTTACTGGTGATAGATGTTTTTGAACATCCCAGATTCTGTGATGAATTCTCACATCTATAGAGTGCCTGTTTTCTTGCATCCTCAAGTCTCTTGTGAATTCATGAATCCCTTCAAATTGCATTTCGTCAGTATCTGAAGACATTTGATCATCTTCTGCACATAACTGAGAAATTTTTATCGATTAACGAGCTGCTGCATCAAGTCAACTCCTACTGGTGATAGATGTTTTTCACTATCCAAAATTCTGTGAAGAATTCTCACATCTATAGAGTGCATGTTTTCTTGCAACGTCAAGTCTCTTGTGAATTTACAATTCCCTTCAAATGGCATTTCTTCGGTATCTGAAGCCTCTTGATCATTTCCTGCACATATTTGATGCATTTTGATTCCTTAATGAGCTGTTCGATCAACTTAACTCATAACTGTAATAGATGTTTTTGAACATCCCAGATTCTGTGATGAATTCTCACATCTATAGAGTGCATGTTTTCTTGCAACCTCAAGTCTCTTGTGAATTCACAAATCCCTTCAAATGACATTTCTTCGGTATCTGAAGCCTTTTTATCATTTTCTGCACATATTTGAGGCATTTTGATCGTTTAATGAGCTGCTCGATCAACTTAACTCATAATTGTGATAGATGTTTTTGAACATCCCAGATTCTGTGATGAATTCTCACATCTATAGAATGCATGTTTTCTTTGAATCCCAAGTCTCTGGTGAATTTACTCATATCTAGAAATGGCCTTTTTTAGTGTCTGAACACTTTTAATCAACTCCTACACAAATAAGATAGATGTTTATCGATTAATGAGCGGCTCCATCAACTTAACTCTTTTTGTTGATAGATGTTTTTGAACATCTCAGATTCAGTGATGAATTCTCACATCTATAGAAAGCATGCTTTCTTCGATCCCTAAGTCTCTTGTGAATGCAGGAATCCCTTCAATTTGCATTTCTTCTGCATATGAAGACTTTTGAGCATGTCCTACAGATATTTGAGACATTTTTATCGGTTAACGAGCTGCTGCATCAACTAAACTCTTCCTGGTGATAGATGTTTTTGAACATCCCAGATTCTGTGATGAATTCTCACATCTAAAGAATGCATGATTTCTTACCTCCTCAAGTCTCTTCTAAATTGACAAATCCCTCCAAATAGCATTTTTTCGGCATCTAAAGACATTTGAGCATGTCGTACACATATTTGAGACATTTTTATGGATTAACGAGCTGCTCCATCTACTCTTTCTGGTGATAGATGTTTTTTAACATCCCAGATTCAGTGATGAATTCTCACATCTATAGAATGCATCCTTTCTTGCATCCTCAAGTCTCTTGTGAATTCACGAATCCCTTCAAATGGTATTTCTTCGGTATCTGAAGACTTTTGATCATTTCCTGCACATATTTGAGACATTTTTATCGATTAACGGGCTGCTCCATCAAGTCAACTCTTACTTGTGATAGATGTTTTTGAACATCCCAGATTCTGTGATGAATTCTCACATCTATAGAATGCATCTTTTCTTGCATCCTCAAGTCTCTTGTGAATTCACGAATCCCTTCAAATGGTATTTCTTCAGTATCTGAAGACTTTTGATCATTTCCTGCTCATATTTGAGACATTTTTATCGATTAACGAGCTGCTGCATCAAGTCAACTCTTACTGGTGATAGATGTTTTTGAACATCCCAGATTCTGTGATGAATTCTCACATCTATAGATTCATCTTTTCTTGCATCCTCAAGTCTCTTGTGAATTCACGAACCCCTTCAAATGGTATTTCTTCGGTATCTGAAGACTTTTGATCATTTCCTGCACATATTTGAGACATTTTTATCGATTAACGAGTTGCTGCATCAAGTCAACTCTTACTTGTGATAGATGTTTTTAAACATCCCAGATTCTGTGATGAATTCTCACATCTATAGAATGCATCTTTTCTTGCATCCTCAAGTCTCTTGTGAATTCACGAATCCCTTCAAATGGTATTTTTTCAGTCTCTGAAGACATTTGATCATCTTCTGCACATAATTGAGACATTTCTATCGATTAACGAGCTGCTGCATCAACTAAAATCTTCCTGGTGATAGATGTTTTTGAACATCACAGATTCTGTGATGAATTCTCACATCTATAGAATGCAATTTTTCTTGCATCCCTAAGCCTCTTGTGAATTCACAAATCCTTTCAAATGGCATTTCTTCGGTATCTGAAGACTTTTGCTCATTTCCTGCACATATTTGAGACATTTTTATCGATTAACAGGCTGCTGCATCAAGTCAACTCTTACTGGTGATAGATGTTTTTGAACATCCCAGATTCTGTGATGAATTCTCACATCTATAGAGTGCCTGTTTTCTTGCATCCTCAAGTCTCTTGTGAATTCATGAATC
Source organism: Aurelia sp. 4 Dawson et al 2005 (assembly GCA_964019985.1). Classification (NCBI taxonomy): domain Eukaryota; kingdom Metazoa; phylum Cnidaria; class Scyphozoa; order Semaeostomeae; family Ulmaridae; genus Aurelia; species Aurelia sp. 4 Dawson et al 2005. The sequence goes on from OZ026495.1 coordinate 5,472,233, forward strand.
CCTTCAAATTGCATTTCGTCAGTATCTGAAGACATTTGATCATCTTCTGCACATAACTGAGAAGTTTTTATCGATTAACGAGCTGCTGCATCAAGTCAACTCCTACTGGTGATAGATGTTTTTCACTATCCAAAATTCTGTGAAGAATTCTCACATCTATAGAGTGCATGTTTTCTTGCAACGTCAAGTCTCTTGTGAATTTACAAATCCCTTCAAATGGCATTTCTTCGGTATCTGAAGCCTTTTGATCATTTCCTGCACATATTTGATGCATTTTGATTCCTTAATGAGCTGTTCGATCAACTTAACTCATAACTGTAATAGATGTTTTTGAACATCCCAGATTCTGTGATGAATTCTCACATCTATAGAGTGCATGTTTTCTTGCAACCTCAAGTCTCTTGTGAATTCACAAATCCCTTCAAATGGCATTTCTTCAGTATCTGAAGACATTTGATCATCTTCTGCACATAATAGAGACATTTTTATCGATTAACGAGCTGCTGCATCAAGTAAGCTCTTCCTGGTGATAGAAGTTTTTGAACATCCCACATTCTGTGATGAATTCTCACATCTATAGAATGCAATTTTTCTTGCATCCCTAAGCCTCTTTTGAATTCACAAATCCCTTCAAATGGTATTTCTTCGGTATCTGAAGACTTTTGATCATTTCCTGCACATATTTGAGACATTTTTATCGATTAACGGGCTGCTGCATAGATGTTTTTGAACATCCCAGATTCTGTGATGAATTCTCACATCTATGGATTGCCTGTTTTCTTGCATCCTCAAGATTGTCTCTTGTGAATCAATCTATAGATTGTCTCTTGTGAATCCACACCTCTCTACAAATGGCATCTCGTCGGTATCTGAAGAATTTTGATCAAATTTTACACAAATTTGAGGCATTTTGATTCCTTTTTGAGCTGCTCTATCAACTTAACTCATAAGTGTGTTAGATGTTTTTGAACATCCCAGATTTTGTTATTAATTATTACATCTATAGAATGCATGATTTCTTACATCCTCAAGTCTCTTCTGAATTGACAAATCCCTCCAAATAGCTTTATTTCGGTATTTGAAGACTTTTGAGAATGTCCTACACATATTTGAGACATTTTTAACGATTAACGAGCTGCTGCATCAACTTAAATCTTTTTGTTGATAGATGTTTTTGAACATCTCAGATTCAGTGATGAATTCTCACATCTATAGAAAGCATGCTTTCTTCGATCCCTAAGTCTCTTGTGAATGCAGGAATCCCTTCAATTTGCATTTCTTCTGCATATGAAGACTTTTGAGCATGTCCTACAGATATTTGAGACATTTTTATCGGTTAACGAGCTGTTGCATCAACTAAACTCTTCCTGGTGATAGATGTTTTTGAACATCCCAGATTCTGTGATGATTTCTCACATCTAAAGAATGCATGATTTCTTACCTCCTCAAGTCTCTTCTAAATTGACAAATCCCTCCAAATAGCATTTTTTCGGCATCTAAAGACATTTGAGCATGTCGTACACATATTTGAGACATTTTTAAGGATTAACGAGCTGCTCCATCTACTCTTTCTGGTGATAGATGTTTTTGAACATCCCAGATTCAGTGATGAATTCTCACATCTATAGAATGCATCCTTTCTTGCATCCTCAAGTCTCTTGTGAATTCACGAATCCCTTCAAATGGTATTTCTTCGGTATCTGAAGACTTTTGATCATTTCCTGCACATATTTGAGACATTTTTATCGATTAACGGGCTGCTGCATCAAGTCAACTCTTACTTGTGATAGATGTTTTTGAACATCCCAGATTCTGTGATGAATTCTCACATCTATAGAATGCATCTTTTCTTGCATCCTCAAGTCTCTTGTGAATTCACGAATCCCTTCAAATGGTATTTCTTCAGTATCTGAAGACTTTTGATCATTTCCTGCACATATTTGAGACATTTTTATCGATTAACGAGCTGCTGCATCAAGTCAACTCTTACTGGTGATAGATGTTTTTGAACATCCCAGATTCTGTGATGAATTCTCACATCTATAGATTCATCTTTTCTTGCATCCTCAAGTCGCTTGTGAATTCACGAACCCCTTCAAATGGTATTTCTTCGGTATCTGAAGACTTTTGATCATTTCCTGCACATATTTGAGACATTTTTATCGATTAACGAGCTGCTGCATCAAGTCAACTCTTACTTGTGATAGATGTTTTTAAACATCCCAGATTCTGTGATGAATTCTCACATCTATAGAATGCATCTTTTCTTGCATCCTCAAGTCTCTTGTGAATTCACGAATCCCTTCAAATGGTATTTTTTCAGTCTCTGAAGACATTTGATCATCTTCTGCACATAATTGAGACATTTTTATCGATTAACGAGCTGCTGCATCAACTAAAATCTTCCTGGTGATAGATGTTTTTGAACATCACAGATTCTGTGATGAATTCTCACATCTATAGAATGCAATTTTTCTTGCATCCCTAAGCCTCTTGTAAATTCACAAATCCTTTCAGATGGCATTTCTTCGGTATCTGAAGACTTTTGCTCATTTCCTGCACATATTTGAGACATTTTTATCGATTAACAGGCTGCTGCATCAAGTCAACTCTTACTGGTGATAGATGTTTTTGAACATCCCAGATTCTGTGATGAATTCTCACATCTATAGATTGCCTGTTTTCTTGCATCCTCAAGTCTCTTGTGAATTCATGAATCCCTTCAAATTGCATTTCGTCAGTATCTGAAGACATTTGATCATCTTCTGCACATAATTGAGAAATTTTTATCGATTAACGAGCTGCTGCATCAAGTCAACTCCTACTGGTGATAGATGTTTTTCAATATCCAAAATTCTGTGAAGAATTCTCACATCTATAGAGTGCATGTTTTCTTGCATCCTCAAGTCTCTTGTGAATTTACAAATCCCTTCAAATGGCATTTCTGCGGTATCTGAAGCCTTTTGATCATTTCCTGCACATATTTGATGCATTTTGATTCCTTAATGAGCTGTTCGATCAACTTAACTCATAACTGTAATAGATGTTTTTGAACATCCCAGATTCTGTGATGAATTCTCACATCTATAGAGTGCATGTTTTCTTGCAACCTCAAGTCTCTTGTGAATTCACAAATCCCTTCAAATGACATTTCTTCGGTATCTGAAGCCTTTTTATCATTTTCTGCACATATTTGAGGCATTTTGATCGTTTAATGAGCTGCTCGATCAACTTAACTCATAATTGTGATAGATGTTTTTTAACATCCCAGATTCAGTGATGAATTCTCACATCTATAGAATGCATCTTTTCTTGCATCCTCAAGTCTCTTGTGAATTCACGAATCCCTTCAAATGGTATTTCTTCGGTATCTGAAGACTTTTGATCATTTCCTGCACATATTTGAGACATTTTTATCGATTAACGGGCTGCTGCATCAAGTCCACTCTTACTTGTGATAGATGGTTTTGAACATCCCAGATTCTGTGATGAATTCTCACATCTATAGAATGCATCTTTTCTTGCATCCTCAAGTCTCTTGTGAATTCATGAATCCCTTCAAATGGTATTTCTTCGGTATCTGAAGACTTTTGATCATTTCCTGCACATATTTGAGACATTTTTATCGATTAACGGGCTGCTGCATCAAGTCAACTCTTACTTGTGATAGATGGTTTTGAACATCCCAGATTCTGTGATGAATTCTCACATCTATAGAATGCATCTTTTCTTGCATCCTCAAGTCTCTTGTGAATTCACGAATCCCTTCAAATGGTATTTTTTCAGTCTCTGAAGACATTTGATCATCTTCTGCACATAATTGAGAAATTTTTATCGATTAACGAGCTGCTGCATCAACTAAAATCTTCCTGGTGATAGATGTTTTTGAACATCACAGATTCTGTGATGAATTCTCACATCTATAGAATGCAATTTTTCTTGCATCCCTAAGCCTCTTGTGAATTCACAAATCATTTCAAATGGCATTTCTTCGGTATCTGAAGACTTTTGCTCATTTCCTGCACATATTTGAGACATTTTTATCGATTAACAGGCTGCTGCATCAAGTCAACTCTTACTGGTGATAGATGTTTTTGAACATCCCAGATTCTGTGATGAATTCTCACATCTATAGATTGCCTGTTTTCTTGCATCCTCAAGTCTCTTGTGAATTCATGAATCCCTTCAAATTGCATTTCGTCAGTATCTGAAGACATTTGATCATCTTCTGCACATAATTGAGAAATTTTTATCGATTAACGAGCTGCTGCATCAAGTCAACTCCTACTGGTGATAGATGTTTTTCAATATCCAAAATTCTGTGAAGAATTCTCACATCTATAGAGTGCATGTTTTCTTGCATCCTCAAGTCTCTTGTGAATTTACAAATCCCTTCAAATGGCATTTCTTCGGTATCTGAAGCCTTTTGATCATTTCCTGCACATATTTGATGCATTTTGATTCCTTAATAAGCTGTTCGATCAACTTAACTCATAGCTGTAATAGATATTTTTGAACATCCCAGATTCAGTGATGAATTCTCACATCTATAGAATGCATCTTTTCTTGCATCCTCAAGTCTCTTGTGAATTCACGAATCCCTTCAAATGGTATTCCTTCGGTATCTGAAGACTTTTGATCATTTCCTGCACATATTTGAGACATTTTTATCGATTAACGGGCTGCTGCATCAAGTCAACTCTTACTTGTGATAGATGTTTTTGAACATCCCAGATTCTGTGATGAATTCTCATATCTATAGAATGCATCTATTCTTGCATCCTCAAGTCTCTTGTAAATTCACGAATCCCTTCAAATGGTATTTTTTCAGTATCTGAAGACATATGATCATCTTCTGCACATAATTGAGAAATTTTTATCGATTAACGAGCTGCTGCATCAACTAAAATCTTCCTGGTGATAGATGTTTTTGAACATCACAGATTCTGTGATGAATTCTCACATCTATAGAATGCAATTTTTCTTGCATCCCTAAGCCTCTTGTGAATTCACAAATCATTTCAAATGGCATTTCTTCGGTATCTGAAGACTTTTGCTCATTTCCTGCACATATTTGAGACATTTTTATCGATTAACAGGCTGCTGCATCAAGTCAACTCTTACTGGTGATAGATGTTTTTGAACATCCCAGATTCTGTGATGAATTCTCACATCTATAGATTGCCTGTTTTCTTGCATCCTCAAGTCTCTTGTGAATTCATGAATCCCTTCAAATTGCATTTCGTCAGTATCTGAAGACATTTGATCATCTTCTGCACATAATTGAGAAATTTTTATCGATTAACGAGCTGCTGCATCAAGTCAACTCCTACTGGTGATAGATGTTTTTCAATATCCAAAATTCTGTGAAGAATTCTCACATCTATAGAGTGCATGTTTTCTTGCATCCTCAAGTCTCTTGTGAATTTACAAATCCCTTCAAATGGCATTTCTTCGGTATCTGAAGCCTTTTGATCATTTCCTGCACATATTTGATGCATTTTGATTCCTTAATGAGCTGTTTGATCAGCTTAACTCATAACTGTAATAGATGTTTTTGAACATCCCAGATTCAGTGATGAATTCTCACATCTATAGAATGCATCTTTTCTTGCATCCTCAAGTCTCTTGTGAATTCACGAATCCCTTCAAATGGTATTTTTTCGGTATCTGAAGAATTTTGATCATTTCCTGCACATATTTGAGACATTTTTATCGATTAACGGGCTGCTGCATCAAGTCAACACTTACTTGTGATAGATGTTTTTGAACATCCCAGATTCTGTGATGAATTCTAATATCTATAGAATGCATCTTTTCTTGCATCCTCAAGTCTCTTGTAAATTCACGAATCCCTTCAAATGGTATTTTTTCAGTATCTGAAGACATTTGATCATCTTCTGCACATAATTGAGAAATTTTTATCGATTAACGAGCTGCTGCATCAACTAAAATCTTCCTGGTGATAGATGTCCTTGAACATCACAGATTCTGTGATGAATTCTCACATCTATAGAATGCAATTTTTCTTGCATCCCTAAGCCTCTTGTGAATCCACAAATCCTTTCAAATGGCATTTCTTCGGTATCTGAAGACTTTTGCTCATTTCCTGCACATATTTGAGACATTTTTATCGATTAACAGGCTGCTGCATCAAGTCAACTCTTACTGGTGATACATGTTTTTGAACATCCCAGATTCTGTGATGAATTCTCACATCTATAGAGTGCATGTTTTCTTGCAACCTCAAGTCTCTTGTGAATTCACAAATCCCTTCAAATGGCATTTCTTCGGTATCTGAAGCCTTTTTATCATTTCCTGCACATATTTGAGGCATTTTGATCATTTAATGAGCTGCTCGATCAACTTAACTCATAATTGTGATAGATGTTTTTGAACATCCCAGATTCTGTGATGAATTCTCACATCTATAGAATGCATGTTTTCTTACCTCCTCAAGTCTCTTCTAAATTGACAAATCCCTCCAAATAGCATTTTTTCGGCATCTAAAGACATTTGAGCATGTCGTACACATATTTGAGACATTTTTATGGATTAACGAGCTGCTCCATCTACTCTTTCTGGTGATAGAAGTTTTTGAATATCCCAGATTCAGTGATGAATTCTCACATCTATAGAATGCATCTTTTCTTGCATCCTCAAGTCTCTTGTGAATTCACGAATCCCTTCAAATGGTATTTCTTCGGTATCTGAAGACTTTTGATCATTTCATGCACATATTTGAGACATTTTTATCGATTAACGGGCTGCTGCATCAAGTAAGCTCTTCCTGGTGATAGAAGTTTTTGAACATCCCAGATTCTGTGATGAATTCTCACATCTATAGAATGCAATTTTTCTTGCATCCCTAAGCCTCTTTTGAATTCACAAATCCCTTCAAATGGCAATTCTTCGGTATCTGAAGACTTTTGATCATTTCCTGCACATATTTGAGACATTTTCATCGATTAACGGGCTGCTGCATCAAGTCAACTCTTACTGGTGATAGATGTTTTTGAACATCCCAGATTCTGTGATGAATTCTCACATCTATAGATTGCCTGTTTTCTTGCATCCTCAAGATTGTCTCTTGTGTATCCATCTATACATTGTCTCTTGTAAATCCACACCTCTCTACAAATGGCATCTCGTCGGTATCTGAAGAATTTTGATCAAATTTTACACAAATTTGAGGCATTTTGATCGCTTTTTGAGCTGCTCCATCAACTTAACTCATAAGCGTCTTAGATGTTTTTGAACATCCCAGATTCTGTTATTAATTATTACATCTATAGAATGCATGATTTCTTACATCCTCAAGTCTCTTCTGAATTGACAAATCCCTCCAAATAGCTTTATTTCGGTATTTGAAGACTTTTGAGAATGTCCTACACATATTTGAGACATTTTTAACGATTAACGATCTGCTGCATCAACTTAAATCTTCCTGGTGATAGATGTTTTTGAACATCACAGATTCTGTGATGTATTCTCACATCTATAGAATGCATGTTTTCTTTGAATCCCAAGTCTCTGGTGAATTTACTCATATCTAGAAATGGCCTTTTTTAGTGTCTGAACACTTTTAATCAACTCCTACACAAATAAGATAGATGTTTATCGATTAATGAGCGGCTCCATCAACTTAACTCTTTTTGTTGATAGATGTTTTTGAACATCCCAGATTCAGTGATGAATTCTCACATCTATAGAATGCATGCTTTCTTCGATCCCTAAGTCTCTTGTGAATGCAGGAATCCCTTCAATTTGCATTTCTTCTCCATATGAAGACTTTTGAGCATGTCCTACAGATATTTGAGACATTTTTATCGGTTAACGAGCTGCTGCATCAACTAAACTCTTCCTGGTGATAGATGTTTTTGAACATCCCAGATTCTGTGATGAATTCTCACATCTATAGAATGCATGAATTCTTACCTCCTCAAGTCTCTTCTAAATTGACAAATCCCTCCAAATAGCATTTTTTCGGCATCTAAAGACATTTGAGCATGTCGTACACATATTTGAGACATTTTTATGAATTAACGAGCTGCTCCATCTACTCTTTCTGGTGATAGATGTTTTTGAACATCCCAGATTCAGTGATGAATTCTCACATCTATAGAATGCATCTTTTCTTGCATCCTCAAGTCTCTTGTGAATTCACGAATCCCTTCAAATGGTATTTCTTCGGTATCTGAAGAATTTTGATCATTTCCTGCACATATTTGAGACATTTTTATCGCTTAACGGGCTGCTGCATCAAGTCAACTCTTACTGGTGATAGATGTTTTTCAACATCCCAGATTCTGTGATGAATTCTCACATCTATAGAATGCATCTTTTCTTGCATCCTCAAGTCTCTTGTGAATTCACGAATCCCTTCAAATGGTATTTCTTCGGTATCTGAAGACTTTTGATCATTTCCTGCACATATTTGAGACATTTTTATCGATTAACGAGCTGCTGCATCAAGTCAACTCTTACTTGTGATAGTTTTTTTTTGAACATCCCAGATTCTGTGATGAATTCTCATATCTATAGAATGCATCTTTTCTTGCATCCTGAAGTCTCCTGTGAATTCACGAATCCCTTCAAATGGTATTTCTTCGGTATCTGAAGACTTTTGATCATTTCCTGCACATATTTGAGACATTTTTATCGCTTAACGGGCTGCTGCATCAAGTCAACTCTTACTGGTGATAGATGTTTTTCAACATCCCAGATTCTGTGATGAATTCTCACATCTATAGAATGCATCTTTTCTTGCATCCTCAAGTCTCTTGTGAATTCACGAATCCCTTCAAATGGTATTTCTTCGGTATCTGAAGACTTTTGATCATTTCCTGCACATATTTGAGACATTTTTATCGATTAACGAGCTGCTGCATCAAGTCAACTCTTACTTGTGATAGTTTTTTTTTGAACATCCCAGATTCTGTGATGAATTCTCATATCTATAGAATGCATCTTTTCTTGCATCCTGAAGTCTCCTGTGAATTCACGAATCCCTTCAAATGGTATTTCTTCGGTATCTGAAGACTTTTGATCATTTCCTGCACATATTTGAGACATTTTTATCGATTAACGAGCTGCTGCATCAAGTCAACTCTTACTTGTGATAGATGTTTTTGAACATCCCAGATTCTGTGATGAATTCTCACATCTATAGAATGCATGTTTTCTTACCTCCTCAAGTCTCTTCTAAATTGACAAATCCCTCCAAATAGCATTTTTTCGGCATCTAAAGACATTTGAGCATGTCGTACACATATTTGAGACATTTTTATGGATTAACGAGCTGCTCCATCTACTCTTTCTTGTGATAGATGTTTTTGAACATCCCAGATTCAGTGATGAATTCTCACATCTATAGAATGCATCTTTTCTTGCATCCTCAAGTCTCTTGTGAATGCACGAATCCCTTCAAATGGTATTTTTTCGGCATCTAAAGACATTTGAGTATGTCGTACACATATTTGAGACATTTTTATGGATTAACGAGCTGCTCCATCTACTCTTTCTGGTGATAGATGTTTTTGAACATCCCAGATTCAGTGATGAATTCTCACATCCATAGAATGCATCTTTTCTTGCATCCTCAAGTCTCTTGTGAATTCACGAATCCCTTCAAATGGTATTTCTTCGGTATCTGAAGACTTTTGATCATTTCCTGCACATATTTGAGACATTTTTATCGCTTAACGGGCTGCTGCATCAAGTCAACTCTTACTGGTGATAGATGTTTTTCAACATCCCAGATTCTGTGATGAATTCTCACATCTATAGAATGCATCTTTTCTTGCATCCTCAAGTCTCTTGTGAATTCACGAATCCCTTCAAATGGTATTTTTTCAGTACCTGAAGACATTTGATCATCTTCTGCACATAATTGAGACATTTTTATCGATTAACGAGCTGCTGCATCAACTAAAATCTTCCTGGTGATAGATGTTTTTGAACATCACACATTCTGTGATGAATTCTCACATCTATAGAATGCAATTTTTCTTGCATCCCTAAGCCTCTTGTGAATTCACAAATCTTTTCAAATGGCATTTCTTCGGTATCTGAAGACTTTTGCTCATTTCCTCCACATATTTGAGACATTTTTATCGATTAACGGGCTGCTGCATCAAGTCAACTCTTACTGGTGATAGATGTTTTTGAACATCCCAGATTCTGTGATGAATTCTCACATCTATAGATTGCCTGTTTTCTTGCATCCTCAAGTCTCTTGTGAATTCATGAATCCCTTCAAATTGCATTTCGTCAGTATCTGAAGACATTTGATCATCTTCTGCACATAATTGAGAAATGTTTATCGATTAACGAGCTGCTGCATCAAGTCAACTCCTACTGGTGATAGATGTTTTTCAATATCCAAAATTCTGTGAAGAATTCTCACATCTATAGAGTGCATGTTTTCTTGCAACGTCAAGTCTCTTGTGAATTTACAAATCCCTTCAAATGGCATTTCTTCGGTATCTGAAGCCTTTTGATCATTTCCTGCACATATTTGATGCATTTTGATTCCTTAATGAGCTGTTCGATCAACTTAACTCATAACTGTAATAGATGTTTTTGAACATCCCAGATTCTGTGATGAATTCTCACATCTATAGAGTGCATGTTTTCTTGCAACCTCAAGTCTCTTGTGAATTCACAAATCCCTTCAAATGGCATTTCTTCGGTATCTGAAGCTTTTTTATCATTTCTTGCACATGTTTGAGGCATTTTGATCGTTTAATGAGCTGCTCGATCAACTTAACTCATAATTGTGATAGATGTTTTTGAACATCCCAGATTCTGTGATGAATTCTCACATCTATAGAATGCATGTTTTCTTACGTCCTCAAGTCTCTTCTAAATTGACAAATCCCTCCAAATAGCATTTTTTCGGCATCTAAAGACATTTGAGCATGTCGTACACATATTTGAGACATTTTTATGGATTAACGAGCTGCTCCATCTACTCTTTCTGGTGATAGATGTTTTTGAACATCCCAGATTCAGTGATGAATTCTCACATCTATAGAATGCATGCTTTCTTCGATCCCTAAGTCTCTTGTGAATGCAGGAAACTCTTCAATTTGCATTTCTTCTGCATCTGAAGACTTTTGAGCATGTCCTACACATTTTTGAGACATTACTATTGATTAACGAGCTGCTGCATCAACTTAACTCTTCCTTATTTTAGATGTTTTTGAACATCCAAAAATCTGTGCTGAATTCTCACATCTATAGAATGCATTTTTTCTTACATCCTCAAGTCTCTTGCTAATTTACACTTCCCTACAGATGGCTTTTCTTCGGTATCTGAAGACTTTGATCAACTCCTTCACATATTTGAGACATTTTAATTGATTAACGAGCTGCTGCATCAACTTAACCCTTCCTGGTGATAGATGTTTTTGAACATCCCATATTCTGTGATGAATTCTCACATCTATAGAATGCATTTTTTCTTACATCCTCAAGTCTCTTGCTAATTCACACTTCCCTACAGATGGCTTTTCTTCGGTATCTGAAGACTTTGATCAACTCCTTCACACATTTGAGACATTTTTATTGATTAACGAGCTGCTGCATCAACTTAACCCTTCCTGGTGATAGATGTTTTTGAACATCCCATATTCTGTGATGAATTCTCACATCTATAGAATGCACGTTTTCATCCTCATCTCTCTTGTGCATTTACTCATCTCTACAAATGGCCTTTTTCGGTATCTGAAGACTTTGATCAACTCCTACACTTATTCGATAGAGGTTGATCGATTAATGAGATGCTCCATCAACTTATCTCTTAATTGTAATAGATTTTTTTGAGCATCTGGCTTTTTTTCGGTATCTGAATGCCTTTGATGATCTCCTATAGATATTCGATCGATGTTTATCGATTAATGAGCTGCTCTATCAATTTAACTTTTCTTTGTAATAGATATTTTTGAGCATATTAGATTCTGTGATGAATTGTCACATATTTAGAATCGATCTATTCGTGGATCCCCAAGTTACTTCTGAATTCACACATCTGTAGAATTGTTCTTTTTCCAGTATCTGAATGCCTGTAATAATCTCCTATACATGTTAGATCGATGTTTATTCATTAATGAGCTGCTGCATAAACTAAACCATTCCTTGGAATAGATGTTTTTGAGCAGCCCAATTCTATGATGAATTCTCACATCTTTAAAATGGATTTTTTCTTGCATCCCCAAGTCTCCTGTGAATTCAGAGATCTCTATAATTGGTCCTTTTTCGGTATCTGAAGACTTTTGATGAACATCTACTCATATTAGATGAATGTTTATCGATTAATGAGATGCTCTCTCAACTTAACTCTTCCTTGTAAAAGATGTTTTTGAGCATCTCAGATTCTGTGATGAATTCTCACATCTTTAGAATGATTTTTTTCTTGGAACCCCAGGTGTGCTGAATTCACATATCCCTATAGATAGTTTCTGTTCGTAATCTGAAGACTTTTAATGACCTCATACACATGTTTGATCGTCGTTTTTTAGAAATTAATTTTCCATCAACTTAACTCTCCCTTGTAATTGATGTTTTGAGTATTCCATAATCTGTGAGGAATCCTCACATCTTGAGAATGAATTTTTCGTGCATTGCAGGTCTCTGCTGAATTCGCCCATCCTTACAGTTGGTTTCTTTTCGATATCTTTAGAATTTTGATGAACTCCTTCAAATATTAGATCGATTTTTGTTCATTAATGAACTGTTTCATCAACCTAACTCTTCCTTGTAATAGATGTTTTTGAGCATCCCAGATTCTGTGATGAATTCTCACATCTACAGAATGGATGTTTTCTTGTATCTCCAAGTATCTTGTGAACTCATTCATCTCTACAATTTGTTTTTTTTTTCGGTATCTGAAAACTTTTGATGGCCTCTTACACATATCAGAGCAATGTTTATCGATTAATCAGCTGTTGCATGAACTTAACTCTTCCTTGTAATAGATGTTTTGTGCTACAAGACTTACTCTAGAAGATTACTTTTCTACTTTTGGGGATTTAATGTATTCCTTTGAGGGACTGTCTCTCTACCTCTGGTAGACTCTCATTCTTTCTTTATATACATTTTGTGTCTTCCTCTGGGACTCTTCCTGTCTTGCTCTGGTAGACTGCCTGTGTTTCTTTGGTAGACTCTTTTTTCTTCCTTTGGTAGGTTTATAGTCTTTCTCTGATAGAAAACCTGTCTTCCTCTGTTTAGACTTCTTTTTCTTCCTTTAGTAGACTTCCCGCTTTTCTGTAGTAGATTAGATTCTCTTGAAGACTGCATGTTTTACTCTAGTATACTCTAATTCTTCCTCTGGTAGATTTCCTGTCTTCCTCTTGTAAACTCCCTTTTCTTCCTCTTCCTCTTGAAGATTTCCATCGTTCCTCTGTTAGACTGCTTGTCTTCATCTGGTAGATGTGGTGTCTTCCTCAGCAGGGCCGAAGCCAATGGGGGGGGGGGGCGGAACGCGTGGATTGCAAAATGTGTCCAAATTTTAGTTACCGAGGAGCTAGACCGGTCATATAATGCATAAATTTACGTATGTTCCTACGACTGTTGTTGTTGCTGTTGTTGTGAATGGTTTTTTCGTCGGAAAATTTTAGTTTTTCGCCCCCCTACACAGTCATGGCTGGTATCGGCCCTGTTCCTCAGATAGATATCCTGGCTGCCTCTGATAGACTCTTATTTCTTCCTTTGTCAGACTTCCTGTTTTCCTCTTTTAGACTCCTTTTTCCCACTTGTACATTTCCTATTTTCCTCTGGTGGACACGTTTTTCGTCCTGTTGTAGATTTCCTAGCTTCCTCTGGTGGACTGCTTGTCATTCTCTTGCAGACTCTTGTTTGTTCTTCTGGTGACCTTGCTGTTTTGCTCTGGTAGATTGTGTTATTTTTTTATGGTAGACTACCTGTTTTCCTTAGGTAGACTTCATGTCGACCTCTGGTAGTAGAGGTTTTCTTCCTTAGGTAGATTTTCTATCTTCCGCTTGTATATTGTAGATCCTTCTTCTTCTTCTGGCCATGTAGAAAAGAGCTTGGACAAAAGACAATAGCTTTCACTCACCCGCAACGCCCACTGTTTTCGATAGGCCGCTGCGATCATTTTCAGCAAATTTCTTGCAATTTACATCCCTTGGGCAAAAATTTTATCCCAATTTGAAAAAGTACACATTCTTCTGGCACAATAAACTCTTCTTCATTCCGTTAGTGTACTTTTCTCTCCATTTTCTGCAAAATTCGAACCGGCAATTTTGATTTTAAAACTAGAAGTCCTTGGCAATCATAAGTGCTTCAGTACGGCATTCGTTTGATCGTACAGGCACTGGCCTCAGTATCTGCAATATTGCATATGCCTCGTACACGATATCAAAAAAGTACACATCGAGGCTAACAGAGTACACTTGGCTGGTCTTTTTGATATGAAAAATGTCATCTTTACTTGGAAAAAGTTACAGGCATTTTCACAGTGAAGTTTAAAAATTTTCTTGTAGCATTTGAGAGAAGTTTACGAATCGCCCTTTCATTGTTCGGCCATTTCATCTAATAACAATGCGTCGCTGCGCAGTACTTCCTAGGGAGCCGCAAATAGCAAATGTCCAATTCCTTGGCAGCACTTTTTCGTATGAGGCTGCCTGTCTTTCTCTGGCAGACTACTTGTCTTCCTCTTGTAGATTTTCTTTTTTCCCATTGGTAGATTTCCTGTTTTCCTTTGTTAGACTCGTTCTTCGACATTTGCATAGTTGTATCCAGTAAGCATTTGTATCAAAATAAAAGTGTCTGCAATATTCCATGACAAAGGTCTATAAGACTGCCCGCGAATTTCCTTGTCAGGTTTGGCACTTTTCTGAAAGAAGTTTTCCACTGATGGTGCAGGGCCTCTCTTAAATTCTTTCTTGTTTCTTTTTCTTTATATCCAATTTAGAATTTTGCACGAAAACGAGTATTAAAACTATACTTAGAAGCTACTGGACTACATAACAAATGATGATGACCCCGCGGGGGGAGTACATGACTTGCGGATGGACGGGGGTTTGCCGCCTAGTTTTCAGAAAGGTATCCTCCTCTAATCACCGAAACTTACTGTCATACCCACTTTTATGATAAATATTGGAGGAAAACGTCCCATTTTTGGCAATTTTTTGCCAATTTCTGGATAACACACCCATGTGTTTGGAAAATCTGCCGAAAAGGGACCCTTGTTTAGAGAATTTCGGCCCCTAAAACCCAACCATATGGGAGGCACATACCCATAACATGTTATGTACCCCCTCCCCGGGGTGATGATCCGGGAAGCAAGAACCCATGACTATCCAAAGGGTCATTACATAAAACACTTTACTACGTTACTAAGAAATACAAACAAGCGAAAATGGAAAAAAAGTCAAAGACAAAGCTACAAAGACGTACATACAAGCGATTAAATACGCATAAATACTGAAACATACTAGGACCTGTTTCACATTGGAAGTCAGGACAAAAATGTGAGTTTTTGGATTGATTCTCATTCTTGGATTGATCCTTCTTTCTCATTCTGGTCGATCCGAGTAAACCCCAATCTTATTCCTTGGATCCTGTTCCAAGCCATTTTTACCTTGTCTTGGGTCTTGATGTCCTTGATCCATGGTTCTGGACATTTCTATGGCTCTTTTATGAGCAAACTGAGATTTGTTTGAAAATTGGCGCCATTTTGGTAAAAGTCCGAAGAATCCCCCTGGCTAAAGCGAGAATTTGTTTAGACTATTTGTTTAGCTACTCGGAAGTGACACAATCTCATTATTGATTTGCAACTGTGGAACGGGTGTTGAGTGAAGCCACAATAACGGAGGCAAATCCTGTTTGAGATGCACCACAGAACCGAATTTTATCATGGCAATCGGGGTATTAGATGTTGGCCTAAGCATACAAGGTGGCATTAATCTGATCGGGAATTCCAATTGCTGTCAGTAATTCAAAGAGAAAAAGTCAAATTTTAGCGTGGACAAATAAAGCTGCTTATTTCCTGCTGGCTGATCTGTCAGACTTTTCCCAGAGACAATCAGGGCCATGAAGATCTTTTGCTCGTGCCCTCAAACATCTACGTGGAGAAGAAAAGATACGAGGGGATAACTTTAAGTAGCTTGGTATCCCTTGGCGGGAGTCTTTCAAAAGGAGTGTATAATACTTTTTATGATTCAGAAATCTATTGTATTACAACGTGGTCTCATGAGCAGGAATTCAAAGCCAGATATTAATGTCGAAACTTTGATGAAGTCGTAAACAAAGCAAGAAGCACAACAAACTAAATCATCAAAGGAATCCGTAAAGTTTTTGGTTTTCAAACAGAATATTTGGACAATTTTTGGAGAAGTAGAAGTCGAGAGTTGTCTGAGAGAGTGTGATAGGAAGATAAAGCGATCAAGTACTGGGATGGCGGGTTGTTTTGGTGATGTCGCACAGTTGCAAAGACAGGGTCAAAGAATGGTGAGTATACTGTGATGTTCATTAGTATTTACTACGCGAAAATGCGGCGCTAAATTGTCTCAGACAGGGCAAAACAGACCGAGAATGTTTCTCCGCCTGATAGATGGAGCTTACATGAATGTAAACTGCCGAGATCTGACGTACTGTCTTCTAACGATTAATTTTATCGTGGCCTTGTGGCTCCTATTTTTAATGGAAACTTGCAACAAGCAAACGAGATCATAAATGGCCGTTTATTGACGCTACTGCTCTGTCGAAGGCAAAAGTAAGCTATGCAACCTTTCAACCTTGGCAAACATGGACGAAATATGTTATCAGACTAGAGCAGCCTTGGTTGAGGGAGGGGTATTTATGGCAGACCCTTGCGCGAGGCCCTTTCCCTAATAGATTTCCAATCTTTGAGAGGTAATATGTAATACTGGCCAATGTGCTATCTTGGATCATGTGGGATTTGAACTTTCATAAGAACTGACAGGATGCATGTAGCGTTGTTTTTGCTTGAAATAAGAGATGTGAAGTTGGCATTGCTATCAGGTGCTCTTTAAAAACTTCCCGCTTGCCATGGCTGACTGGCAATAGGTCCGTTCTTATCTGTCCATCGTTATCTTAATTTTAATTGATGTCTCTTTGTGAATGAGATAAAAGTCTGAGAAAGATAAATGAAATTCACCTGTCAGATTCTGATTGATAGCATTCTGACCTTTCGGTTTGTTTCAATTTGTTTCAATAAAATAGTAGAGATGAGTGAAAACGAAGAGCAGGAATTGCGACGATAATCATGTTCATTTTTATTATTTCATTCCAAATCCAAGTAAATTACGACAAATCCAAGTGATGAGTGAGTTGTTGTTTATTTCCCTTGCGAGGGTCAACAAGCAAGAAGCTTGGGCAGTAAACAGAGGGAAGTTGTAGTGACTTTTCTTAGATTTTGAACCAGAGTGCAAGCCAGATTTAAACAATGTTTGTTTGAGAATAGTCATTGCGTCATAGACACAAGGGAAGGTTCCAAGACTTTCAAATTTTGCAGTCGTGTTTTTTAATGCTCCTGGATCCAAAGTCATTTTGGATCAAATTTTGTTCCAAGTTGAGAAAGCTTGCCCAGAAGTCGAGGGCATATCATATTACACAAAAACCTTGTAGGCCTGTTGCAAAATCCTTTTTCCTTCCAAGGAAACCCTCTCCAAGAACCCTTAAAGATCCTTTTGTTTACAAAGTCTCTATGCTTTTTTTGTAAGAGTGATGGACACCTTTGCAAAAGTGGATTTAAATTTTCAGATAATTTCACCAATTTCCTTTGGATGACCAAGCCAAAGATGGTCCTCATAACTTTGAAACGCTTCACTGGGCTGTTTCAGTGAAAAGAAATCTCATAGCTCATGGGCAGAACCTGATATGCAAAATATGGAAGGCCCCTTGGAATTTAGAACCACTGTGAGTCTATTTTCTTGTGGACAAATGCCAGGCAAAATGCAAGCATACCATCACTGTCTCAAACGTCCAGTGCATATGGAGTTTAATAGGCACCACACTAGCTGATAATTTGAGTAGCAACCCTTTTTGGAGGGACTCTGCTGGTCAAAGAATTTTGAACTCCACGGGAAATAATTCGCAGCATTTTATGGACTGCCAAAAATGCCCTGCTTCAGTAGCTTGTGGCTTTCATCACAGGGAAACCAGGATTGATTTGTAATGAATGAAAAGAGTAACTTTTGAAATAAGAGAATGAGCAATTTCATATTTGTCCTCTGCCGGGACATTGTGCTGAACGGCGAAGGAAGCACTCTCATTCAACTGTTTATTACCTATTCTGGGTTACTTTATGGCCTTATATCAGTGAAGTTTCTTAGGCCCTAGGCCAATGATGGTCGTGTGTAATTTCATTCCTTCAATTTCTCAGGGGGAAGTCATTATTAAAAAAGAGGGACAAGATTTTAAGACAATGAAAATATTTTAGAGATGATTAATCCTGACAGAGACATAGCAAGGCATTTCTGCAACTGGAGGTTTTGATTTCTGCGGAGTTAGCCGCCAGTCTAGTTAGTTGATTTCGATAGAAACTTGTTTTAGCGAAGTTCAAAGCCTTACCGCCTTTGTCGTAAACGAACCCTTCCCAATTCTTACGAAAATACGTCGTAAATGGATCTACCTGATGAAATAGCGTAGTTAGAGGCTGAAGCAGGGATTTCGCGTGTGAATCTCATTAAACGTGCGCCTGCCGTGCGTGTTCAAACTAGAATGAAAAGACACCTTTCAAATCAACGATTTGTTTGCAGAAACGCTAAAAACCGACTATATTGAATGTGAAGGGCACCTTTAATCAAACACCAGGACATTAATCCTATATCTTTGGCTCCAAAAAGTCCATGAAATGTTAATGATATGATCTTAATAATGCGAATCGGGGTATCATTTCACAAAAAGACTCGAATCGTGATGAATATTAGTGGTATGGTTCGCATCCCCTATCGCCAAGCACGAAAATCAGGCTTTGCTGAGTGATTCACCGTTTTTCTTATGAGAAACTTGGATCAGGCCATAGTACTAAAAGTTTATTTATTTCACATGAAATTTTGTCCATTTTAGTACTGAAAGTTTCTTAATTGGTTTCTTATTTTTTGAATGAAGAATTATCAATGTGGTCGCTAACACTGCGGCAGATATGATTCTTGACATTTGAAACATCATAAAGGAATAAGCAGTACCTATTCTGTTATGTTGAAAAAGCAAATGGTTAGATAACATTGCTCAGGAATAAAGGTTCAACGATCTGTTTCTGTAATATCCATGCTTTTAACTTTGAAAAGTTTCCTAGTACTTCTCAGACATAGTACTAGTTCCTGGACGCTATGTATACACGTATTCTTTGTGAGAAACTGCTCATAAGAAACTCAACTCTCAGATTGCCTTGAAAATATGATGTAACATGGTTTTACTTCATGTTCATTTGTTCCCTGTATCATATTACTTGAATGTAGACTTGCTCCAAGTCTATTCCCTGGTTTATCAGCACTTGGGAAATAATTACCTCTGCGGGGGCGTAGACCACAAAGAAGACACGACCCCGCAGAGGTAATTATTTTCCCCAGTGCTGATAAACCACGGAATAGACTTGGAGCAAGTCTACTTGGATGGTACTTGAGTCATGTCTAAACATTTGAAGGGCTTCAAGAAATAGTATTCGAAATGTTCGCGGAGGAACAGGAGAGGTAAAGACGAAAGAGTGTCATGGAACATGTAAGAAACTCGTAAGAAACTCCGAGTATTCAGAATCGGATAATTTTAAGAAACTTTCAGTATTGGTGCGAAAACTTAGTTTCTTATTAAAGAATGTATTGGTTATACGTTTTTTATAAGAAACTTAGGTCAGGCTATAGTACTAAAAGGTTCCTAATGTAACATAGAATTTTTTGTCCATTTTAGTAGCTACTAAAGTCTCTTCATTGGTTTCTTCTATTGGTTTCTTTTTGAATGCATGAATGTCAATGTGGTTGCTAACACTGCTGCAGAAATGTTTCTTGACATTTAAAACATCGTTAGTTGATGGTTAGTTGATATTGCATAAGAATAAAGGCTCAACGATCTATTTGCTATTGAATCCATGCTTTTAACTTTTAAACGTTTCTTATTACTTCTAAGACATTCTTAATACTTCTCAGACATAGTACTAGAGTTTCTTAAAATTTCGGCCATCTTATAGTACTAGTTTCTTATAAACCAGTTTCTTATTTAAAATGTCGTGTATTTGTTGCCGGGAAGTTGTTGCTGTGCGGAAACCACTTGAAAGAATGAAGGACCATCGCTAGTAACATTTTGAGCACAGTATAATCTTACAAAGGCATCATCAAAAGCAAAATGATATTTCGATTGCTGTGGATATCCTTGAGTTAACATGAAGCGTTTCTCTCGTCGACTGGAACACGTAATGACGCGCGACTGAAGTCTCGCAGCGGCAGCACTTGTTTTTGACCAAAAATGTTTACACAACCACTTGCAAGGCATTTCCTTAACACCGGTTTTCACCATCCGTGATTTTTGACATATTTGCTCGAAACACGTTGCCACTATTCACTTTTTGATCTCCCAAATTTGATCTCACCAAGGCCTAGAAGCAACCTCTTGCTTATAAGAAACTCTACCCTCGTTCCACCAAAAATTAAGAAACTCCACTCTTGGAAGATAATTTAAGAAACTATTCATTTTGACAAAGGAAATTCTGGACACATCGTTCCATTTTCACGTCTTTCTTGTATGTGTTACTCTGAAAGTACTTGAGTAATGGATAGACATTGGAAGGGCCTGAAAAACTTCCTTTTTGAATTTTCAGGAGGGAACAGGTAGCGTAAAGATTGTTGTGGAGCCTTTAAGAAATTTGTAAGAAACTCTGAGAACTTAAAATCTGATAATGTTAAGAATCTCTCAGTACTGGCCTGAATTCTTAGCTCCATGTAAAAAAGTACGTTTTACAGATCCGCCACCCGTTTTCATTGTTCCTTTTGTCCATGAATTTATTGTGCACGGGAACTCAGGAATAGCAACTTTGTACAACCTCAGTCCCTGGGTGTTCTTACGTCGTTACCCTGATCACGAAGCCGAATGAACACCCTTGGTTTTATGCTTCGATCAAATGCGCCCAAAAAATCACAGATTTTTGCCAGGAAATGGGTGCATTACCAGCCATTATGGATTTGCAATCTAATCTATCAGTGGGCAATGCTAACTATTCAATTGTTGCTGATCAGTGACAAGATTACATTATTGTTATTTGAATAATTAGGCCGTTTTTGAGAAATAATCTATGTTTTATATTGTTTCCAAATAGCCAAGCAAATCGTGGAATTGCCTCTTGTATCCCAGATCCCAGAGTAGAGGCAGAGCAATGAACTCACTCTGGGAACGAGGTTGCACTTTTGATGGCTCATTATTGATATTTTATGTTATTGTAATTAAAAAACTATTTTAAAGAAGACTATGAACAGAATAGCTAAATTACAGCCAATTAAGGCTTAATATTTACAGAATTCATTATTTACAATAAAACTATTAATAAATATTACAGGACAAATCAGAGTTAAAAAATCTAGCCTAGTAGAAACACCACTTTCGGGATATATACTTTGTAAAGCCTGTAGCTGCACTTTCCACCATTCCAGCAACTAAGTTTTTTTGAGGACAACGGACATTAATATTGGTCTCAGTGGTGTTTGTACGGAGATTCCACTGTACTTATAACATGGTTCATGGTTTTCACTCCAAACCTTATTCGACTCGCTTGGTTGCCGTTGCAGCTGTACGGCGAAACAAGGACTCATGTCACAAGTCTACCCTTCACTCAGATTGTGGTGAACAATAACAATTTAAAAAAGATTATATTTGATCCCCGTTTGGTCTTACACTCAAATATTTAGTCACCAATGAAATTCGAGAACTTCTAAATTGCAACAAAAACATCTTTAGTGGGTCAATGAACATTTCGTTTGCTCATTTCTCTACACAGCAGCTTGTGTATTTAAGTGTATTTGAACAGGCAACTGTTCCACGGAAATTTTCCCATACACCGGCAGTTTGCTGAAAAAAATGTGTAAATATTTGGAAACCTAATGATTTCACACTTCCAATCAAAACCGATGATAATTAGTTAATTTCACGTATTCCACATCAAGTAGATTCAGCGTTAATCCCCAGGCCTACAGATTTGTTTGTTGATAGATTAGAAATTGTCTAGGCCATATCCAAACTCCAAACGAACGGCTCAAACATTAATCCATTGCAATCTCTCATGACATTGTGAATTACCGACCTTGGAGACAAAAATCTCTTGCTTCCCATGCACGTTATATTACGGGGGAAGCAATCGTTTCATCACTTCAGCGCATAAAAGATTTATTTTCCATCGGGTACATCAAAAAAGCTCAGTGGTTTGAAACTGAGCTTTGCTTGGTAGCAGAACGACTGAGGCTTTTTATATTCTTCCTGAATTTCTATGAGCAAAGAAGAATTCAACCTTACAAAATTTGTTTAATGGCTGAACAACAACCAAAATCACTCGATAAAATTGTAAGAATCTTCCACGCAGAACAAGGCGCAAAGACACTCTCTCAAGAGTCATTAGTAAATGTACTGCCAAACAAATGCTGACGATTCATACTTGCAGACGACAATCCTATACCCATGAAAAATTGTACTTCAATTATTCGATATAAGAAGCTTTCCATTTTACGATATGATTAAGTTTTGTGACTCCTTTTTTGGCATTTCGCAATGGATTTTCGTAACGTCAAAGTCACCTGTATTACATTCATAAAATGCAATGAGAATCACAGAAGATCTTATGCGTCGATCAAAACTCGCTTCATCCAAATTCATCCAGTACTCAAAGTACTATGATACTTCAATCGTTTGAACTTTTTGCGCATCCATGATACACAAACCTTCATTTTCAGGACATAATAGAATACAACTTCATATAGACTGATTACGATGAATGAGTCCCAGTAATCTCTATTCAAAACGAGACTAGGACACCAAACCGAGACCGCTCAGTCAGGAGCGTACGGCCCAACCTCGTTCCCAGGCCCCAAACGGTCTTCTCGCAATCTCAACCGTCGACCGTCTCAAAAGTATCGACGCAGGAGTGATGGCCGTTGTATCAAGGTTGGCGTACGGCCATATAATCAGTCTAAGGCCCAAGGCAGAAGAAATAGGCCTCACTGATGAGTAGGTGTTTTATTGGTTAAACATAGACGCCCTTGTTCTTGTGTTTAGCAATAATAAAAATGATTTACAACTGTTTGATCAAGTACTTGCTAACCAAAAGCGTGTTGCCAAATGTAAATTTAAGGTTAGTTTGCACTTTAGCGGACACACTTTAGCAGACACACTTTCAACAAATCGTCGTGTTTGAGTTTTGCGTCGATTTTCGATGGAAATGCGTCAGTACTGTGATCAAAGTATGCGTGCAGAATTAGCAGGGGGTTTGGGGGCGGCAGTCCCCTAAACATTTGCAACCAAAAGGTTACACTGATTGCCAGTTCCCACTGCAGATTTAGGCCATATATATAGGCCATTTTGACACGCCAAATTTAGTATGCTTTGATTTATTAGAAGTTGATTTGAGCCATTTGCAGTACTTAGATGTGCGCGACTTAGATTTAGGCCACAACGATTGGAAATTTGGTATTTGCTATGGAAAATATGAACGAAGGAGAGGGTGACTGAATTTTGATAAATTCTAGCAACGCCCTTGAAATTAATTCATGCAACAGGTGAAGACTGTTAAACTAATTTTGATATAAGTACAGATATATCATTCTAGGCCTCTCGCAGCGACTCTTGTTTGGAAGGCGGAATGTTGTCGCAGTTTAGTTAGGACTGCCCATGGCCCATGCTACTACTTTGCCTCTCCACATGGCCTCAACTTAGACTGGTGATTCATCAAGCTATAAGAAAGAAAGTCTCTTTCTTTCTTGCAGGACGACTTGGGCAAGTCCGGTCTTCCCCTTAGTGAGTTCGTTGCCCTACCTCTAACCTGGGATACCAGATGCCGTTCTGCAATTTGATTGACTATTCGAAAACAATAGCAAACAAGAATTGTTTCTGAAAACGTCCTAATTATTAATCCCCCCGGGGGATAACTATCATATATGCTGGTACGGGATGTGCCATTTTGGGGTGCCTTTTTTCGAGCATAAAATAAATTTTGGGGTATCCTCTTTTTTCGTAAAATCACAAGTAGTCATAAATTGTTGGCTGTTTATTTTTAGAAAAATAATTCTTTAGGGTATTGATTTGGATCAAATTTCATTTACTTGATTTAAATTTTGGATAGTTGTCACAATTTTAGGGTATACATTAACAGTGGCCTGTAAATTTTGGAGCATCGTTTTTGCGAAAATTTGTAAATTTTAAAGTTTGATTTATGACGTGTCAGACGTGAAATGGCACATCCCCGTCACATGCCTATTGAAGTTACCCTCCCGGGTTATTAACATAACACCAACGTAATCTAAGCAACCATAACAATGTTGCTTTGATGTTTGGAATCGAGGTCGCATAATTAGCTTTGCCTAGCAAACTGCAAATCCATAATGGCTGCTGATCTGTCCAATTTCTGGGGAGATTTAATTGAAGTGTGCCAGTGTACCTATTCGGCTTTGTGATCAGCGTATGACGTAAGAACACCCTAGGAACGAGGTTGTTATTTCACATGTAGACCAGCAATTGACGCTTGAATTACAACAGCAATTTCGAAATTATGGAAGAAATTACAGAAATCATACAAAAATCTGCGACGAAAGTCTCGAGTTTATATGTCAAAGTCCGTAAGTCCCAGTTTGAGCAAACAATTCAGTTAAATTCACAAATGTAAACAGTGTTGTTGTTATTGTCTTCGGTACAATGACTGGGACTACATGTAGTGAGTCTAGTTTCCCTGGACGCCTGGACAGATTTTCCATTTTATTTTTCCGTCGTACCAATCACAGCACAATTTCAGAGACTTGATCTATCTAATGACAGTACAGTTTGTTTTCCCATGTTCAAACGTCGGAAGCATGAATTTTGAGCCGTTTTGTCCTCCGGATTTTCCTAATGTCATCCGCAATTGACACTTCAGTGACTGCGTACAAGTCGCAAATTTAGAACACGTTTCCACTGAACTGGTACAGTATGATCAGTTGCAAAGCTGTTACTGTTAAGCAGCGACGTGTCAGGAACTCGAATGCGGGAGAAGTTGCAGTGGCGGCGCCAGCCCTGAAAAGTCCAAAAAATGGAGGGGGGATTTTGATTTAATTTTTCAATCCTGCGGTATACCCACCTAATTTTATGCCATTTTTCTTTGACAATGTCTTTGATTTTATGCCATTTTTCTTTGCCGACTTTTGGGATTTGGGGGAGGGGCATGCCCCCAGGTCTCCCCGTGGCGCCGTCACTGAGAAGTGGGGACGATGGTTATTCCCCTTCATTTGATTTAGGTATAACCTGAGGTCTGGTGGTAAAGACAAACATGCGCTCTTTGTCTTTGTTTGAAAGATTCGTTGTACCTATAGCCAGCTATCAAATTTTACATGTGATATTATTGAAAGAAATTTTGAATGAATACACAGTAAAAAGAAGCATCCTATTCAGTTACATGATTCATTTGTGCCACAAGTATTCTCAAGGAGTTATTGAGAGTTTTCACTAATTTGGCTACTCGACCACCATGGTTGGAATTTAAAGAAGTTGTTAACAGTTGTTCATGGTTTCCTGATCTGAATTTAGGCCAAGTATTATTTCAAGTTTATATGTTACTGAAGTATTCATCTAATTGTGAGCTATGAAAGGGCCTTATGAAAACTTTAGGGAACTTTCAGTACAGAGGAAACCTCAGATAATTGCTAGAAAGTTACACTGGGTACCAGAGCCTAATAAAAATTAAAAAAAAAATAAAAGAAAAAAAGAAAAAGAGAGAAGAAAAGGAGCCTCCTTTTCTTCTCTCTTTTTCTTTTTTTCTTTATATATTTTTTTAATTTTTATTAGGCTCTGGTACCCAAAGTACTAGAAAGTGAGAAATGGAGAATACGTGGCGTGACCAGTCCATAACAATCGTCTTCAGTTTGGCCTTCGAGTTTTGTTGTTGCTTAACTCAATAGACCTTGACGCTAAAGATGGCGGCAAGGAACTTTTTGCCAAGATGCACTACCTTCTTCAATCGAATTCCTGTAGAATCGTTAAGGATTCGTAATTTGAGTGCGACGCATTTTGATAGAAAGTTCCTCCTTCTATCTTTTGCATAATCGTCTAGTGGGAACAATTTTCTTCCGCTGAGCTGAGGAAGGACTCTTTGAAAGTGAGAAAAAAAGGCGTATTTATATTCATATTCATATTAAATTATCATTACTCAAATCACTTCAACTTAAGAAAAATAAAGTCATAAAAATTTAAATTGAAAATTATTAAAATTAAAAAAAATTAAATTAAAATTGATTAGAAAAAATTTTTTTTTAAATTACAATTACAATCTATAACATAATGTAAGTTTGAGAACTATTAGGACCTATTTGCTGCTCTTCCAGGGAGTCGTGTTTCATGTTAATTCAGCTCTTTAGGTGAGTTTTTAAATTTCTTTTGAACTGCGGGAAGGCTGGCAGTTCTCTGATACTGATGGGGATGCTGTTCCATGCAGTAAGAAGAACTGAATCATGAAAGCCTTTTTTCACATATTCGAGGTTTTATCTTGGAGTTTGGATGTCCTTGCAGTTTCTCGTATTGTAGTTTGAATGCAAGGATACCTGGGGGAATTTATCCCAAAGGCTCTCTGGGCACGTCCTGTTCATTATCTTGTATGTCATGACCAAGGGTGTTAAGACACGGATGTTTTGATTGATTATTTATTTACTGTGTTTTGATCCTTGTGTCTTGTTTTGTTGTCGTGTTTTCTATTCTGTTTCGTCTTCAGCTGAGTGTGGCTAGGCCAAATCGCTCTCAAGTTGTTCTAATAGAGCTCCCTTGTATTTCTGTGTCTTAGTGCGCCTTCGCACAAGAATAGTTTTTAAAATACAAGGGACCTCTATTCGAACAACTTGAGTGCGGTTCGGTCTAACCACGCTCAGCTGAAGACGAAACAGAACAGAAAACACGACAACAATACAAAACACAAGGATCAAAACAAGGTAAATAAATGATTAATTAAAGCATCCGTGTCCTAACACCCTTGTCATGACTTGATTGATGGCTCATGTCATCATGTTAGAAGGCCCATCCAAAGCGCCTGTGTCTTCGAGAAAAATAGATCACAAAATGCATTTCGTGCACCTTGATGTAGCAAATGGATAATTCACTTTGACACTTTGACCCGAGAGTGAGTCCCGTCTTATCGTCACTTTGTTCCCTTTTAGAGAGCGTCACATAATAGAGAGCGAGTGGAACCTATACTCTCCATCTATGGCCTTCGATGCAATTCCTGCACTTTCAAACGAGTTTCATTTGTTTTGTCTTCCATACCCCTTGTTTGTTCCAGTTTCCCATTGTTTAGAAGCCGAAATCGCGCTTTTTGATAGAAATACGTAATGAATTTGTTTATAGTGCAACTAGTATTAGAAGTGGGTGACAGGCTGTTAACACACAGCTGTATACTCATGTCTGATGTGTCCGACGATATGGAGATGCCAGGCAGGCGGTGTATTTCACCCTCTTGACAATTTCAAGTAGCGGCAAGTTTTCCAAAGCAACTTGTTTGTTTAACAGTTTTAACTGCAGCCAAAAGACTATCATGTGCCTGTGAATGCGTTTTGCTTTTGTTTTGTGGCGCTGCATGCCCCAGTTGTGCTGCAGCATGATTTAATTTAATTGACCGATCGCCGCTGTGTGTTTGGTAGCGCCGGTGACAAATGTTTTCTGGCACATAGTTCTTTGATTTTGGTTTGGAAGCATACAGTGCAATCTCCATTAACAGGCAAATCTGTAGATACAACAGACATCCCCGAACAACGGACAATATGTTCATCCCAAAATACAGTATGATAAAAGATGACACCTCCATACAGCCGACACCCTTTCTATGGCCAACACCTCTCTACGACGGACAATAAAATTGGTCTCACAGTTGTCTGTCATTAGGGGGTTCCACTGTATCTTCACCCCATTACTACCACCGGGGGGGGGGAGCAGAAAGTGCCCGCTGAGACTTTGCGGCGTTTCCTCCAATCTAACATGTTAATTAGAAATTTAAAATTTTTCAAAATGGTAGACACTGATCACGTGACTATTGTCTTTTCAACGCGTGGTCAGCTATAAAGGAAAAGAAGAGACTCCATTTCTTCAAGAATGATCACAGATAATCGAGAATGCCACCATTCGATAGGTCTTGACAAGAGCTTTTAGACGATTTATAGTTTCATTGTTTATGACGTCAGCAATTTTTAACTAAATGACGTCATCCATGTTTATGACGTCATATGAATAATAACAAATGTATTGGAAAAATTTTAATGACCAAAATTAGTTCTCTTAATTATTATACATACATTGTTGCATGAGCAAGTAGGGGTATGGATGAAACAATGACAAACTGTTGTAAATAAATAATGAATATTTGACATAAATAATGGACTTAAATAGATATTATATTTCGGAGATATTACTTATTGATGTTTTATGATACATTTACTTTTGTCTCACATTGTATGTCAGGAGAAAATATCCGCAAATGAAAGACGTTATTACATTATAGCGTCTCGTATGCGTGATTTCTTGTTTTCGTAAACCTGACGTTTTAGTTGCATGCTTTTCGCAGTCCCCTCAAGTCCTTAACAACGGGTATGATGAAATCGATCGAAAATCCTTACTTATGGGCCTTCCCTTAAAATGTTAGGTAGCAGGTCCCCGTCATCCCAAGACTGGAGTTACCTCCCTGGGGGCACGTCCCCGTCCTTGCGAACCTACGTCGTCTGGCATGGCCTAGCGACCAACTCTTTCAACTCTCAAACAAGGTAAGTGAGAGATGTTATGGCCATTTCAGTGATTTAACCCTATTAATACCGGGATTTTTTGACCCTTGCGGTACCAGTTCCACAAAATCACCAGTATTGCAGCTATGAAGACGAAACTTGGTAAAATGGTGTACAGTTACAAAATCTACACAATAAGCCACTTTTTTCGTTTTTCATTACATCCATGACGTCACAATGACGTCATAATTGAGGAAAATTGCAGTATTTGCTTGCTGTTGGCAAAATTGACAATATATAGGTCTTTATTTAACAATTACTTTTGTGAATGGACAATCATGAGAGGTTTTTCATCGTAGAGAGGTTTTCAGAAATTATAAAGCCTTGACAGTGTTTGTTACAGTTCAAAAAGCCGGCCATTTCTAGTGGAACAGTTACCCATATTTAGGGATCTTTGTCTTTCAAAGCCTATCGTTATGGGCAGCACGTACCCGTTCCTATGCATATGAAAGTTACCACCCCGGGGGACGTGCCCCTAGAGCCCCTTCTGCGAAAAGCCTGCAACTAAAATTTCAGGTTTACGAAAACAAGAAATCACGCATACGAGACGCTATAATGTAATAACGTCTTTTATTTGCAGGTATTTTCTCCTGACATACAATGTGAGACAAACTTATAAGTTCTTAGTGGTTGCTGGTTCATGTTTTACAATGAAAAACGCAGGCAGATACCTTTCTGAAACGTGTCTGTCCTCACTTGGACATATTAAATTCCTTTTCCAAGTAAGCTGCTGGAGACATATGGATTGATGTTATAAATGACAAAATTTCACAGCTACTGTTGTTCAGTTATTTGGCCTATAATGGGCAGTATGTCCACGATGTGCAGACATTCTAAATCATAGTGAAGAAAAGCAGGTCTTTTCTAAACAGGCCTGTTTTGCAACCATAGGGACTACGAAATTTTAGAATTAGAAGAAATAAGTAGTTAGTGAGTGTTGGGTACTAAAATCTGCATCAAAATTAGGAAAAGTTTGCAGATGCTCTATAAATCCTAGACTTCCTCCATGTCTATTATAATTTTATCAAAGCATAGTCACTATAGGATCAAAGGTAATGCGAAGGAGTAAGGAAAGGGGAAGGAGCAGCTCCTTCGCATTTTCATTGATAATTTAATGCCTCTGAAGATACTGATACTGATGAAGAAAAGAGATAGACTTCGCGCAAGTCTTTATATATCGGGTAAAGAAATGTTTTAAATCCACAGTGAAGGCGATGAACTGAACATCTCTTCTACTTTCCTGCCTCGCCCCAGGAAATTTGGGCCTTTGGAATTTCTAATTAACCTCGTTTCTAGGGTGTTCTTACGTCATATGCTGATCACGAAGCCGAACGAACATTTCTAGGTAGCAACGAACTCACTCTGGGGACGAGATTGATTTCTGATGCTGTTTTATAACTTTGGAAATGTAAGCGAGTCACCAAAGGAAATCTTAAGTCTGCATCGCAATAATTCAGTCTGCAACAGATGTAGTTTATACGTTTTTTATTTAAGTAAATAGTGCATAAGAGATTAGAACTAGAATGGTCCCAAATTTAAGAAGCTCCAATACAATTTAAGTGCTAGCTACTGGGTATCCCGAAAAATTGTGCTCCGTTTGCGTGGCCACTGTGGAGGAGCAGGAGATTCGATTATCTCTTACACAGTTCCATAGGTCTCGAAATTTTCACTACATTTTTTAAAAAGTAGGCAGTGCTCTCTTATGAATAAACAACACTACTAGCCCTTCAAAAGATTAGTAAACAATTCTAATTTTGACGCTAGGACCCTTTCTTTGAAAATTTACTTTATTTTGACATTGTTAGAGAATAATAGCCTGCGCGCAGACTTTAGGCCCACTGGGGAGGAGAGGAAAAAGGAAACTTCTCCTCCCCAGTGGAGCAAAAGTCTGCGCGCAGGCTAGAGAATAATGGAAGTGCTGTTTTTGAAGCAACCATTTATTTCGCCTTTTCTCTGCCATAAATGAGCAACCACGTGTTACATTGACTCATATAAGGTCTCAAACTTTAAGTTGAAGCTTGACTTATGCAGCTGTGTGAAAAATGAGATTATTGAATCTACAGCTCCTCCACAGCAGCCGCACAAAAGGGGCACAATTTTTTGGGACATCCTGTAGGCTCAAGAATCTCATGGCAAAGTTGTCGCTGATCCTTTATTCTTCAATAAAATTCACTGCAATTTTTGTTTTGGAACTTGGCAGAACTTCTTTTCTTGCCTAAAGTTGTTCTGCAGGGTGTTTCAGAAAAAGTGCAACCCACTTTCATTTGAGATCCTTCAGGAAAGAATTAGTTTGAATCAAT
Source organism: Aurelia sp. 4 Dawson et al 2005 (assembly GCA_964019985.1). NCBI lineage: Eukaryota > Metazoa > Cnidaria > Scyphozoa > Semaeostomeae > Ulmaridae > Aurelia > Aurelia sp. 4 Dawson et al 2005. Next base: position 5,503,494 of record OZ026495.1, read on the forward strand.
TTGAGGCATACCATCTGAAAGTACAATTTTTCTTCTTTCCAATGATGTCCAGGTTTGTTGGATTAATTGAACTTTGCTTTTTTGTAAGTATGGCCATGAGTGTCAGGACACTTTTCAGGTAAATCAGAAGGTAGCATTAATTTCTTTGCTTACCTTGAAATGCTATGTAATTCTCTTCCTTGCCATTAGCAGCCTTTCTCAGCCAAACTTCCTTGCCTTGAACTGAAGAGCTCCATCACATGTGCTTTCTAAATGTTTGGGCCTAAACGACGTAGACCGCTGCGTAGGCACATCAATGCGCAGGAGATGACAAAGGTCGCTTAGGCCCTGGACTTGCTTCTGTTCGTTTATTTGTCAAGAGCGAGACTTGGAGCAAGTCCACTTAGGCCCAAACATTTTGAAAGCACATGTGATGGAGCTCTTCAGTTCAAGGCAAGGAAGTTTGGCTGAGAAAGGCTGCTAATGGCAACAGGGTCTATAGAAAACGTTTTCTATAGACCCTGATGGCAAGGAAGAGAATTTAATGGTATTTCAAGGTAAGCAAATAAATCAATGCTACCTTCTGATTCACCTAAAAAGTGTCCTTACACCCATGTTATGGCCTTTTTTAGATGCCGGAAAGTGATACGGAATTTACACAGGTGCCAATCCACCTTTGTGAGGGCATATGTTATCATTACCTACAAATGGATCTCACAAGGATGAAGTTGTCTTTTTCCCTCCTCAAGGCATCATCTCAAGTGATTCTAGGCCTGAAGTATTTTTATAAAACTTTTTTCATAATTTTTGACCGGAAAAAGGGGTTGATTTTGCTTTTGCAGCATGCTGCATTTGAAAATGGCCATACTTTAGAAAGTATCAATTTGGTGATAAATACAGTAATTCCATTAATGTATCCAAGGGTGTTAAGACACGAAGTTTTGATTGATTATTTATTTACCTTGTTTTGATCCCTTTGTCTTGTTTTGTTGTCTTGTTTTCTGTTCTGTTTCGTCTTGAAGTAAGCTTGGTTGCGCCCAACCGCTCTCAAGTTGTTCGAATAGAGCTCCCTTGTATTTCTGTGTCTTAGTGCGCCTTCACACAAGAAAGGTTTTTAGAACCGCAAAGCCAAAGGAAAATCAAAGGAAAAGGAAAAGTTTGCAGTGATTTCCCTCCGATAAGATTTTCCTTTGGCTTTGCGGTTTTAAAACCTTTCTTTTGCGAAGGCGCACTAAGACATAGAAATACAAGGGAGCTCTATTCGAACAACTTGAGAGCGGTTGGGCCTAACCAAGCTCAGTTGAAAACGAAACAGAACAGAAAACAAGACAACAAAACAAGACACAGGGATCAAAACAAGGTAAATAAATAATCAATGAAAACATCCGTGTCCTAAAACCCTTGATGTATCCAAACTGCATATCATTAGACGGAAGAAAGATCGTACTTTCAGATGGTATACATTACATCAACGCAAATTTTGTCAGTTTCTTAAGATTTTAAATTTTTGTTGGGTTTCGTTTTTTCTGAAACACCCTGTTTATATCCAGAAACAGATCTGAAGCAGCGGCAGAAACTACATCAAAACTCTTGCACAGAAAAAAAATAAGAAAAAAAATAAGAAAAACATTGTACTAGGATGCGGGATTTTCATTTTGAAATTAAGAAACTTATTGTACTATGGGCTTGTCTGAGCTGTTTATAAAAGAAAAACGCATGGACGTAGGAAGCATTTCAAACTAAACTTGGGGGGGGGTAAGACACTTCGAAGGCACTTTTTCATTAAGAATAAAGGGGCATTTTCGCATTATCTTAAAATGAAAGGGCACTTGTTTGTTTTAGTGCAAAGTCTTGAGGGCACGTGCTCCCAGTGCCCCCCCCGGTTCCTGCGTCGATGGAAAGACGTGTAAGTGTCTGTTATGAAAACATTTTGTGGAAAATTGAAAATGAATTGATTTTGTGTTTGGAAATGTTTTCATGCTCAAATTTCGTCATGGTGTGTACTGGTTAGTGGACCTGTGCATTGGTAACACGACGTGAATGATAATCGGCAAAAGCATCCCGACTGCATTATGTTAGTGAGATTGCTTGCAATTTGTTTGCATTATTAAACATCTTAAACAATCCATATTACTTAGGTAGCTTGCCAACACACCGCATCTTGTGAATATAACTGTGAATATGCAATACGCGGAGCTTTAGTGGATTCTGGAGCGCAATACCTTAGTACTGTTCACTGTGCCAGCAATTAAAAACAAGTATTAAGTGGCCACAGCCATATTGAAAAGCTTGAATTGAGAGTTGCTAAACATGCTTCGGCCGGCATCGACTTGACTGAATCTGTACGTACGTAATTGGCCACGCCAGGTATATGGCGGTGAATCAGGAGATTTCGGATGTTTATGAATTTCGAAGATGAACAAGGATCCCATTCCTTCGACTCAAAAGTCCATTGAGCAAAAATCGACTTGTACCAAAGTTTTAAAGGACAAGTCCGGGGTTGGTATAACTGTTGATTATTCAAGAGATTGCATTGTTGTGAATGGTATGTAGTACTTTTTCTCCCTTTTTTCACTTTAATCTGCGAATCTACATACTTCAATGTGCTAAGAAATGCGAAATGACATCATTTTGTATGACGTCGCTGCACGTTTACCTGAACGAGGCTGCCGAATGTGTTGATGTTTTAGCACCCACATTGTTAATTCCTTATCGCACCTTCGCACACTTGTACAAAATACAAAATGGCGACGATATTTGGCCTAACTTACGAAGATTAATCGTGGAATTTATGAAAGTTCGAGGCATGAAAGCTTGGAAAGAACTTACGACTGGTGTTCAGCAGTTGGTAAGGTTGCTTTTTGGCAATAATTTTATCAACCCCGGACTTTTCCTTTAGTGTTTTATGCAAATTTGGATTCGAAAACGCAATATCTTGCCCAATTGGGCAATCTCATTTTCAATGTGCTGCGCAATTTTATGAAATGACTCGCGCGAGAGCTTTAGGCCTGAACTCAGATTAGCTGTCCTGGCCCAAAGGTCTGTAGGAGCGCCAGGCATAGTTCAGCTATCTCATCCATAGAATGATAGTTGTTGTCTTTGGTCTGCAATTGTCGAAATTTGAATTTGAGGTTGAAGTGATCCCCAAGTCCCGTATGCTTGAAGGTCATTCACGCGACTTTCTGATTTTGGAACGTCCTATCACCATTACAGAAAGGGCTTGTATTGTGGAAACTAGTCTTTTTAACAGGGCAGTTTGGAAATTAGTTTCTATTTTCGTATAAAGGTGCCAAGGTGTGGATGATATCCCGAACAATATAAGAAATGTGGAATCTGCTGCACTTTTCAAACAGCAGGTTAGAAACTATTTTTTGGGCCAATAAAACATCGAAAACCCGTTGGAACATGACCTCCTTGAAGAACAGCACGATCTTCGATGAATATCTTGTAAATAAACTGTAAACTCGTAAACTGTAAATACTCTAGACGTTATTTCTTTATTTTTGTTGTCTTACAGTTATAGTGATTAAGTATCACGTATAAGAGATCGAATAAAGAATACTTAACCCTATATAAAGAATATAAAACCAATCAATCAATCAATCAATCAATCAATCAATCAATAGATCAGTCGATCAATCGATCACTAATCATTTTTCTGTTGGCTAAAAGTTTCTTTTGATGATTTCTTAAATGCTGGGACTTACTGTACATCCCCCTGCTACTGCCTTGGGGACAAATGCACTTTGGCGGACACAGCTTTCAAGGAAAACAGAGGTTGAACTGAATTGTATTGTTAGTATTACATGCTGATTGGCTTCCTTAACAATAGTGATTAAAATCCTACCATCTAATTGGATAATGCTAAATCTAACCGTGATTCGACTTCGACTGATTCGCACTTACTGGAGAACGTCAAGATGACCTAAATGTGGCCTAAATCTGCAGCAAGGACCGGCAATCTATGTATTCGTTTGGTTCCAAAGTTTTGGGGGCTTTCGCCCCCAAACCCCCGCTAATACAGTTTGGGTATGCTTTAATCTCAGTACTGATGCGGTTAACAATCATATTCGGTGCAACATTCAGACACGAGGAAATGTTGAAAGTGTGTCCGCTAAAGTGCAAACTAGTCCTGCCTTGTTGGGCATGGTTCATTGGTTGCGAGCTTGACTGCCAACCCTAGAGTTAGTTGTTGGAGCCCCAGCCCTGTCTGACTTGCTATCAAGATTGAGGAGAGCTCCAACTATTTCCAGACAATTGGCGGCTAAAGGAATATCGAGGTTTTCGCCACATCGAGAAGAAGGACCAGGAGACTGCTTTCACATGCTTAGCTTCGCAGAGTCCTGAAACTACTCTCGGATGCCAGGTAGAAATGTAGAGAAAAACTTTCCCAGTGGTCAATCGCTCAGAGCTTGTACTGAAATTCTTTGTGAAATTCAAGGCTTCGAATTATTTTATGTTTTTGCAGACCTTAATTAATTTAATATTGCTTCAGTCAAGTATTTTGCCAGATGAAACGAGTATTGTTCTTCACTGATTCCCTAGGCCCAGTACCACCGAAGGCACTTAATACCATGTTAATACCACTTTAATACCATCTATAGCCATCCCTTGAGCCGTTCCTTAATTTCCGGATTTTGACCAATGAATTATGTTTCCTTTTTTCTTTTTGTCCACAACTCACGTACTTGCTAGAAAATCACTTCCTACTTTCATAAAAATCTTATTGATTGTCTAGTAACACACTAGGAATGTAAACACAGCTAATTAGATATCCGTAGCTGTTGGATAAGAAATTGAACGGTTTCCCATTCGACTTAGGCCATGTTTGTGTGCCATGCATCGTTGTCGCTTTATTCATCGACATTTCGCGACATTTCCACTTCAGCGACTTTCTTATTGAGCAAACCATTTAACGTAACGTATTCGAATTCATCGATTTTGCGAATCAAAATGTTACGAACAGTACAAGAACGCAGCGTTCGGGAGAATCAAACATTCTCACTGAAGAGGCCGCCGAAGGGCGGTGAAAATTTTGAGGAAAACAAAAACGTGTAAGTGTGTTTTCAATAATGGTTTTGAACAAAAAGGTATGAAATTACCAAAATATCATTTAACGTTGGATATTGGATACAAACCTAGCCAACCTCGTTCTCAGGGTGTTCTTACGTCATACGCAGATCACGCAGCCGAATGAACACCCCGGTACACTACGATAAAATCTGCCGAGAAAATGGGCAAATTTGCAGCCATTATGGATTTTTCAGCTTGCTAGGCAACGCTAATTATGCAACCTCGATTCCAAACATCAAAGCAACATTGTAATGGTTATTGCTTAGTGACAAGACTTCATTGTTGCTTTTCGAATAGGAAGTTTTCGAGAAATAATTTATGTTTGGAAATGTTCTCTAACAGCCAATCAAATTGCAGAAAGGTAGAGATAAAGCAACGAACTCACTCAGGGGACGAGATTGAAACATAGCTTAATTAAAAGTAGATGTAACCAGCCAATTAATACCAACAAGCCTGCAAATCTGCATCGTTTTTCTCAAAAATAGTGTTCTTAACATCGATCCTTGTGGAACTTCATATTCGTTGAAGAACACTCAATGAATCAACATTTCATATCTCTGAGGTTCAGTATCTTTTTACCTCGTAAGCAAATGAAAATGCTCCAATGTCGATCATTATATATTGGGTGATTAAGAAAACGTGTCCCTCCTCGAAAATTACCGAAAGTCCGTCATGTAACGATATTTGGACTTTCTTCTACTGTATTTATGTCAAGGGCAACATGCATTTAATGATTGAGTGTTATTTTATGCTATTTTACCAAAAATGTTGTTTTTAGTCAGAAATCTGTGATTTGCAATTTATGTGGAATTTCAACTTCAACAATCCATAAGAGCTTCATTAAGGACACAAAAGCCAATGTTATCTTCAGCGCAGCGCGGCATTGAAAGATTCGAATTGATAATCGATTCCTTGGATTTCGGAGTATACTTCAAAACCTGTTGCTTGTTAACCCTAATCCGCATGGGGGGGTGTTTTCCACCCCCCTCGAGGTTTTTCTTGCCGTGAATTTAAAAGACATCACCTATGTCCCCCAAACCCCTCTGACTTTTACTAATTATCTGTTCGCCACATTTTGATCCAAAAATTTTTAAACAATAGAGCTCACAGGTCACGTGACATGCCCATATTTGGAAGCAGGTAGCAGCAAAATCATTGTTTTTGATGATTTGAATGGAAAGATTTGATCAAATTATGAAGGATTATTCATCAAATGAATCAGTAAACGAAAAGCCTTAATTTGATACCGAAATTTCTGGAATTTGATGATGTCGGCATTTTTTGATGATGACGTCATTTTGGCCGCCATTTTGGGCTAATTAGCAAGCTTTTTGAATATTTTTGAAATTTTTCGATTGAAAACACTCCAATGATACGTTTGTGATGGAGTACTACCACTTTGCAGCTTCCTTTTGTCTATTTCTACAGAGAACAAATTCAATGCATTAATGACGTCATTCAGATTGGCTAATTTCTGCCAAAATGTCACTCCAAATTCATTAATTGCAATGAAATGATATCTTCATATCAAATTTGTGGCTAAGTTGAACCAAAAACTACCAAATTTTCATGGAAAATCTTCTTTGAATTCAAATTTAACTTGGAAACCTGATTTTCACTGATTTTAAACTTCATGACGTCACTATGACGTCATAAGGCATGACAGCCACACCCAAATTACGCTACATGCTAGGAATTATCTGATCTATAACGGTGCCAAGTTGCATTGAATTCTGACTAGGCTAAGGCAGTTTACAGAGGGGGGTGGAAAGAAGCCCCCCCCATAAATGGTAGCTCGAAAAAAGCCCATATGGATTAGGGTTAAAGCATGAATTCCCACAAAATCAAAGCCATCTCAAGAATTGACCATGGTTGGTTAGACTGCGGGGTGAATGGCCGAGTGGCTTATAGCGGGGTGAGTGGCTGAGCGGCTTATACAGTCTTCGTCAAGTGACATAAGTTATGTTCGGTCGATGGTGGACTTGCCCAAGTCTCTTCCGCGTACCAAAACTAGGCGTTCTCTTTCGGCTGACTGTTTTTGTGGGTTTTGACACGGGAGATGTGGGTTTTAACATGGGAGAGACTTGGGCAAGTCACAGTCGATGGAGGTCAGGCTCTAGATGGGTGACCTCGGATGCCTGACCTCGCAACTCACCTCGGGTTCCTTCGAAATGGACGATGAACATCGCTGCATTCACAGTGAGCCTAAATCCTGACAAGCCCACTCAAACCACATTGCTACCACTACTGGCAGTTGTGTTTCATGCCACAGCTTAGTGATTCTGCGGAGGAAATATTTATGAAAGGCTATGGAGGAGATGGTGAAATAAACCTCCTCTGCAGATAAATATAAATTCTCCGAGTGTCGTTCTTAAAAATAATTCAGCAATGGTTTCAAATTTTTGAACAATTTTCGTGAATTCCCTGAATAAAGAAAAACGCTCCAACTCTAAACTTATTGAAGATTTCAGGAAAGTCCAATCTTAGAAGTACAACAAAGTAGCTAACGTTTTGTTCAAAAACGTTTTGAACAAACGCCTTTCAGTTCAAAGAAATGGGTGATAAGATTTAATTACACTAACCTTTTCTTGTTGTCAAAATCTGATAATTTTAAGAAACTTCAAGTTATTGCCCATGTTCCTCGTTCCTCATAAAAAATGCGTGTATGCTTTATGACTCAGCCGACAAATTTTGATATCAACTTAATCGGAATAATCCGAATTCAATTAATTTAAATACTTAATATCAAGACTCAGATACTTAGACTCAAGATGTTTGTAGCTTCCACAAAACCACAAATTTATAGACTATAGGATACAGTATCGTTATAATTACAGATACAATAAGGGACTTATGTATGGAAGAGAGAGCGATAATTTTTGTGTGAAACAATTTCCTCTTGAGCAAAAACGAGGGGTCCAACTTTGCCAAGATACACTGTAATGAACTTCCTACAAATTTCCACTAATCATATATTGCTTGGAAAACGGAAGGCTGATTTAAATTTGAAAATTCGTTTTAAATCGACCAAGCCGTTGTTAAAGGGTCTCTATCATCCAGGATGCCTTGCACGTGTCGTCTCTTTGTTTGCCTCTGTTGCCGCCATTTTCATGGTCCACGGAAATGGCGACGAACAAAGGCAAGCCAAGAGATGACACGTGCAAGGAATGCTGGATGAAAGAGACCCAATGGCAATTTCTTCGAAAATTGTTTATAAAAAGTGGGAATTCTTTTGCTACAATCATTGGCTAAATTGCGAATAGTTTTATTGTGAAACGAAATGAATGGCCATCGCAAAAAGCACTTCCTCTTCTGATCAATTTTATAATTGGATGTGGATAGATTGAAGAAATTTTGAAAGGCATGTGTGTCTTCAAACATCCCTCCGGCATCTATTTGATTTAACCCTGTAGTGGTTGGGTTATCTGATACGTCCTATTTTGGTTGGGGGGGGGGGCAAGAGAGCCCCCCTACTTAACTCTTGACTGGAAATAGGAAAAGCAGGCAAATTGGTGTGCTAATAGCCTCAGGCATTGAATTTTTGAAAGTGTAGAAATTAAACTGAAATTAGCCATCATTTTTGCTCACGTCAGCATTTACCTTTGCGTGGTCAAGAAAAGCGGCAGAATGGGCCAGAATCAGGAAAATCACGATAAAATTAAATTTGGTGCACAATTTCCATCCAAACATGATAATTATATAGAATACATCAAATAACACTATATTACAAAGAAATTTGCAACTATCAATTTCTGCTCCTTTTTTCCCAATAATTGAGATTTGAGAATTTGCGATTTTTCCAGGGTCAGTCCCAGAATATTGTCCCCAGCCCCCTCATTTTTCAAAATGTTTCATTAACTTTCTCTCCTCTTCGGTATTAAGAAGATACGAAATGTCTGGCCCCTTGTAGTGGAATTCTATCCCAGAAGCCCCTGTAGGATGGCCCGAGATATTGATTTTTGATGTGCTTGCGATTAAAATAAGTTTGACCCGACTTTGCGCATGGCTGCACCCGAGGGGCATTCTTTAGCAAACACTTTTCGTTTTCCTAAAAGTCCGTCCGATGTCCGTACAAATCACTCTGTACTGGAGAGACTTCGAATGATTTTGAATCTTGTTTTGAATGAGTGAAATTGCCCCTCGGCGCCGGACGAACCAAGGCAGAAATGCAACGTTCTGATGGCATTTCATGGTTTAACAAGCGGAGTTAACGTCCACCTGGTTTCTTTTATTTTGACCCTGTTTGCTTCCTGAGCGTCGTTGACTGGCAGACAAAGACATAAAAATTACTCAAGAGTTGTGGGGAATGGAGGCAAGTTCTGAAGGCCGCAAGGATCCCGTGCTTTTAGCTTTGTAAATATCGAAGGAGGAAAACATTTTTCTTTATGGGCTTCTTAAGGCGGTTAAGAAGCCTTTCGATATGCTGGACATGCGATATCTATCGGGAGTGCGAGAGTGCGGTATGGCGCGTGCGGCTCCCTCAAGAAATACCCGGTGCGAGATAGGCTGTTCTCGGCGGGCTGTGCTCAGACCAGCAATCCAAGTGGCAGTGCATGTATATCAAAGAGTTTGCGACGCCCCATACAATATACATGTTGCTCCTTGGTAGGAAAAATTGACTGAAATTTGAGTCGTTTTGGTGAGATAAGTGCTTGTACGGGAGCACTTGCTGCCGACAGAATGTTGCCCCAGATTTTTGGTCCAACCAAACAATTGTGTACAATATATTAAATGTCTTTAACAGTCCATTATTACTTCGCAGCTCGCAGTTAATTACTTGTAAACAGAAAAATGAAATTTCATAGGATGTAAACCTAGTTACAAATACGTACGCAACTACTGAAAAGTGGGATTCAAAGGCTTCAGCAGGGCTTGGTTTCTTTTCGAATAGGGGTGAGGTTTGGGTGGGTTTTTTGTTTCAAATTGTGATCTGCTCTTGTCGGAGTGAGACGAAGGCTTGAATGCTTCTGGCGGTTCCAGGACACGTCTTTTCGCGGTAATGCGTTGTGTTCGTTTGTGATTGGTTAGAAATGTGTTCACGTGATTGATTTCTCCAATGCAATATCGATGCTGATTCCATTGAGGCATTTATTTCATTTCATTTTTACTAAAAGCATAATACAATTTACAATACATCGTATATCGCCTGAACAGAACATAATTTAAAGATATAACAAACTACGATAGAATGTTACAGCGAAAGAGAGAAAAAAATGCAATAAAAGCGTAATAAAACGAGTGACTTTCGTGGGTTAATGGAACATACTCTTCGCTTAAAGGAACTCTGTTTCGGAGCATTTTCACGGGTAAACATTTTCTGGCTGAATACTCATTAAGGTTTTTGTTCTAAGTTCTGTTGCTTGTTGCAAGAATTGTGCGAAGTTATTCTGCCTGCTGATATCTTGGGCTGTCAATACGTTGATAAATGCATATTCTATTTGTGTTGCTGCTAGTATGCTGTTTAAATTAGGTCCAAGAAAAGTCTGCCTTAGATCACAGTATGCCTCACATTCAATCAGAAAATGAATTTCGTTTTCTACTTTGCCAGACTTACACATGCCGCAAGTTCGTTGTGATATCTCTAGTTTTTGGTGTCTGCCAGTTTCAATTCGGAGTTGGTGGTCACTGCATCGGAATTTGGCGATAAGCTTCCTGAATTTGAATTGAGGGAGGTTTAGATAAGTCTCTGCTCTGAGCTCCTTCTTGAAAAGTTTATAAGTTCGTAGTTTAGGGTTACTTTTGCTGTTAATTGACGATTGGTTCACTTTCTTGCACCATTGACTGTTGAAAATTTCGTTCAACTTTTTAAGGGTTTTTTTGTATAACACATTACTAGAGATTTGATTTGCATTTATGTAAATGTGTTCCATATCGATTAGTTTCAGGATGAATTTAACAGAGTTTAACCAATCATTTTTATCTTCAGGGAGTATTCTGACTTCATTGTACGCGAGGTGAACGAGCGAGTTGTCACTTAGGGTGGCAATCCTATGCCAGAATTTCACCATTGTGGCCAACATATAGATTGTTACGGGGAACTCGCCTAACTCCCCAAGCACTGCTAATGTCGGACAGTTTCGCTTCAAGCCTAGGGTAGTTTTACAGAATTTTATATGTACCTTTTCAGCTTCTGATTTCAACGCATATTCGCTGAGCATTTCATTATCTTTATTAAGTGTATCTAATTGATGTTTGGTAAATGGAGCAAGTATTTCTGATCCATACGTGATAATAGGTTTGATTAGGTGATTAAATAACAAGATGGCCTTGGATGGTTTAAGGTTAAATTTGAAAATGGTGTCAGTAATAGGGTAGAGGGCTTTCATACCCTTTTCTTTCAGGATCCTCTTAGCAGCTATGAAACTCCCACCTGCTGAAATGTCTATTCCAAGGTAACAGAATTGTTGTGCGAATTCAAGGTCTTGGCCTGCAATCTTAAATGTTTCATTTGTCATGAGTCTTCCTTGGGCATTAAATATCATGCATTTACTTTTATCAATATTTATAGTCAATTTCCATTTTGAACAAAATTCTTCGATTCTTTCCAGAGACCTTTTTAAACCCCCAGATGTACTCGACATAACGATTACGTCATCAGCATAAAGTAGGTGATTAATGAGAGTTCCATCAAGGTCAACAGGGTCACAATCTCTAGTAAATATATTTTTCATGTCATCAATATAGATGTTGAAGAGTAATGGGCTCAAAACGCATCCTTGTCTGAGGCCAACTTCACTAGGGGTTGGGTCCAAAAATCCCCCTTGGGTTTTTATACAATAGCTTATGTTTTCATACATGGTTTTTAAATTCTTGTAGAGAAATCCTTGGATATTTTTCTGCTGTAGTTTAAGAAGAAGGAGGTTTCTATTAATGGTGTCATATGCTTTTCTAAAGTCTATGAATACCGTGTAAAGCATTCTCTTTTGTTTTCTAATTGCCTTATCAATCAGTGTTTTTAGCACAAAAGTGTGATCAGCTGTTCGCTTGCTTTTTTGAAACCCAATTTGGTTTATAGAAATAGGGCATTTGAGGGAGACTTCTGTTTCAAGCCTTCTTAAAAGAATGAGACTATATAGTTTACTAAAGCACGAGTTAACTGCGATTCCTCTGTAATTATCAGGATCTAATGTGGCACCTTTCTTATGGATAGGGCGAAGGAAGTTTAATGACCATTCAGATGGTTGTACTGCAGATCTAAATACCATGTTGAAAAGTTTGCAAAGTGGTTCTGCAAGTACTTCTTTGCCATAAATAATGAACTCACTTATTACTCTGTCAGGGCCAGGTGATTTGTTCAATTTGAGTTTTTTGATGGCTTCCAAGATTTCATTGTTGCTTATGCGATAGTCAGATTGGCAGAAGTTTACTCGTTTTTCTAGTTCTGTAAGTTTAATTGTGGTTTCTGCCTTGCTCACAGGGCTTTGGTTATCACTGAAGAGAACTTTAAAGTGATCAACCCATTTGCTAGGTTCAATGCAATCCCCTGGATCATTTTTATAACTGCCCCAGGATCTCATGTCATCTATTATTTTCCAAAAAGATTTGGGGTCCTTGCCCTCCATGTCCAGTAGTTTGTTTGTCAGTGAGTTTCTGAACGATTTTTCAGACTTTCTAAGGCATCTTTTGTACTCTCTTCTTACAAGCAAAAAATTTAGCCTGGAGTTTGGGTCTAATGGGTTTGCCTGGACAAGCTTTTTTGCTGAGTTCAATCTACTTTTTAGCTTCCTACATTCATCATTGAACCATTTCTTTTTGCTTTGCTGTTGTTTTTTGGGTCTCTTATTTTTCAGCTTAATATGTTTCTTTGCATCTAGTGTTTGTTCAGCAGTAGTGATGATTACTTCCTTTAATGTGTTAAAGGCATCATCTATTCCTTGTTGGCTTTCATTAAAAGGATTGTTGGTGAAATTACTTAACTTCTCTTTGTTGGTATCTGACTTCAGTGCAGTTTCAAATAGTAGTAACGATTCTTTATTTGCAAGAAATTTCTCTTCTCTATTAATATTTAGGTTATTGGATGTAGGTTCTAAAATTTGAGAGTTGGCTACATTAGTATTAACTATAGTGGTAATACAACAATGATCAGATAGTAGAGTGAAAGGCAGTACTTTAAAGTCATTAACTGCATGAAATAGGGAGGCATCAATCACCATATAATCAATCACACTAGGATTATCACTTGTTTTCATAGGGAACCTTGTAAAGGAGCCGTATTTGTCGCCCCGAAACCGACCATTTAGGATTCTTAGGTAGTTTGTTTTGCAGAATTCAATGAGTTTTTCTCCATGGGAATCACATTCTTTGTTGTCTTTATTGTTTCTTTTTATGGGGTTATCAATTTTATAAGAGTTTATATCATTTATGGGTGAATGCTTATCATTATTGTCATCTACAAAGTCTTCTCTTGTGTTAGTTCTTGCATTGAGGTCACCTGCTAATAATACATTACCTTTAAGTCGAAACCTAGCTGTTTCTTCATCTAATTGATTAAAAATATCGTAAGGTAGAGATTTAAAGTATGGAGAAGAGTCAGGACTTATGTAAACAAAGCAAATGTAGAGATCTGAAGATAACCCAAAGAAGTTTTTATCAAGTTTTATCCAGATTTTGTCTGGAGTTGACTGTTCAATAATTTTGATACCTTTGGCAAGAAAATTCCTATAAATCAGCATTAAACCACCAAATGCACGGTTATTGGCACTTGTTTTGCGCGCAAAGTGTTTTATTGTGAAGCCTTTAAGGGACATAGTTTTTATGTCAGTTTGTTTACAATGGGTTTCTTGTAGGCACAGAATGTCATGTTTTCTCAAGACATGTTGAAATTCATCATCATTAAGTTTGCATGTTTTAAATCCATTGGTATTCTCAAAAAGGCCTTGTATGTTCCATGTACCCACATCAATATGATTATAATAAAGTTGCTTCATGTTATCTTTTTGATCTATATATATTAAACAGTTTGGAATTTAAATTTTAACAGAACATGGAAATATGAAAGAACAGAACATTGTCATAGTTAAATTGTTCTAGAGCGTATATATAATTATATATATATATATATTTATTACCTCCTTTCATACTGAAGGTTTCTTCTTGGTCTGGATCTCCTGGGGGCATCAGGTGAATTTTGTCTGATTCTGTTGATAACGGTTAGGTTCATCGCCTTGCAGATACTGATCTTGATATTTGATGCAAAAGTGGAGTTGCCATCTTTGCTAAGATGCACTTTATCATTGATATCGAAATATCGTCCCACTTGGTCTTCACGAACAGTCAAAATACTGTTATCACAGATGACAACTTTGTCATCATTGAAATACATTTCTGCGATGCGGGCATTAAAGAGCTGGATTTTCAGCCTCAGGCTTGAGTCATCATACCTTGGGATGATGGTGCTAAGAACAACTTTTTCAGCCTTTTGGCATGCCGTGTCTACACACTCTTTTGTCAACTTCACCATTTCATCGATTGCGGTTGACTTTGCATCATTTGTGCCACAGTGCAGCATGATGCAGTTTGCCTCAGCTATGCTTTGGAGCTCTTGCTTGGCTTCCTGGAGTGTGGGTGCAAATTTTATTTTGGTTACTCTGCCTTCATTTTTGAGGAGCCAATCTGCTTTCAGGCCTTTGAACATAGAGTCTCCCAATAAGATGACATCATTTGCTTTTTGTGGTTTCCCTGTCAGTTGTTCAGGGTCTGGTGATGATTCTCTGTGGCTACTTCTTCCAGACAAGAAGCTTCTTGTTGTCTCCAGATGGTCTTTTAGACTTTTATTCAGCTCTTCCAGGCTCTCATTCCTAGTGGCCAAGAGATCCAATCTTTTTTCTAGGCCCTTGATTACAAGTTCAAGTTTTATCACTTGCTCATTGCTCTCTTTTGATGCTTCATGTTTCTGCATCGTTCTATAAATGATCTCTTCTTTCTCTTTTATCACGGCAACTAGGTGCTTGTTGTCTGCAGCTAATTTTGCTATTGATCTGTTTTTTTCATCAACTTCTCCCATTAACAGATCATTTTGTGCACTGAGAGAAGATATGGCATTTCTAAGCTCATTTAGGGTGGAAAGATCATGCTCCTCATCTTTTTGGTTAACAATCATACTCATTTCTTCTTTATGTAGCTCAAATTTACTGACTAGCTTTTTTTCGAGGTTGGCATATCTTTCTTCCATTTTTGAAAATTTTGAGATGAGGGCTTCATTTGACTCTTGGAGATTATGGAAGTATTCAGTGAGGTTGATCTTTTTCAGGACCCCAAGTGTCTCTTCAATATCATGTAACATGTTTGGGGTGGTAGATTCTTCTTTGTTACATTTCTCTTCTTGGTGCTTCTGTTGGTTGAGGAGGGTGATATCTACACTTGTCTTGTTTGGCATTAAGGCTTTCAGCTCTGGGAAGATTTCCTTGATAAATTTATGGATCATGGAGCCCTTTATTTGTATCAATGCTGTTGTTAAAAACACATGAATGGCCAATGACTTTTTCTCAGGAGTATCTTGCCTGCTTTTTTCAGTGAGGTGAATTTCAATTTCGACAATGTTGTTCTTGTTATCAGTTTTATTATTCCACCTCACATCGAAACCATTGCTCGCAAGGTCAATGTAGACGTGGTTCTGAAGGGCAAAAATCCAATGGCCTAATCTGTCCTTTGATGTTTTGAAGGCGTTACTAAGGCTGTGGCTTTCGAACGTTTCATCATGGAACTCCTCAAATCCATGGTTGGTGTTTTTCGCTTTTATCTTGAGCTTATCGATTCGGTAATAAGTGTAAATTTCTTCGACTGTTACATGTACATCTTTGTCGTTGGTTCGACGCGATTCATCTTCATTTGTTTTTGCTTGGCCTAAGTGCGACATCTTGTTTGGCTCTTGTTTGCCTTTCTTGCGATGTTATTTTGTACAAGTTTGCTTCAGATCATTTGCAGTAATCCTAAATGAGTGTTTAAGCTAAGCTCCAACTGTTTCCGCTATAGGATCGCAAAGATTCACATAGATTTCGAGACAGCATTTGTATCACGTGTCGCCATCTTCTTGTTCATTGTAACATTATAAAGGAATGAAACGCATATACGCATATATATATTTATACGCATCTTGACTTCAGTTGTAAGCTCTTTGTAACTTCTCTTTGTTGGCAAAATGAAAGGGGTTCTAAAAATACTACGGTTCTTTCACAATGTTCATGAGAAATTTCAGCTTTCGAAATGAGGAGATGTAGCGTGCGATAAGAGCGGAAGAAAGTTGATGCACAAAGCCTTTGAACCACGCAAAGAACCATCGGAGAGAAACCTAACCCCATTTTACGCTTTTGGCCTAAAATTTTGATTAACTTTCTCTCCTCTTCGGTATTAAGAAGATACGAAATGTCTGGCCCCTTGTAGTGGAATTCTATCCCAGAAGCCCCTGTAGGATGGCCCGAGATATTGATTTTTGATGTGCTTGCGATTAAAATAAGTTTGACCCGACTTTGCGCATGGCTGCACCCGAGGGGCATTCTTTAGCAAACACTTTTCGTTTTCCTAAAAGTCCGTCCGATGTCCGTACAAATCACTCTGTACTGGAGAGACTTCGAATGATTTTGAATCTTGTTTTGAATGAGTGAAATTGCCCCTCGGCGCCGGACGAACCAAGGCAGAAATGCAACGTTCTGATGGCATTTCATGGTTTAACAAGCGGAGTTAACGTCCACCTGGTTTCTTTTATTTTGACCCTGTTTGCTTCCTGAGCGTCGTTGACTGGCAGACAAAGACATAAAAATTACTCAAGAGTTGTGGGGAATGGAGGCAAGTTCTGAAGGCCGCAAGGATCCCGTGCTTTTAGCTTTGTAAATATCGAAGGAGGAAAACATTTTTCTTTATGGGCTTCTTAAGGCGGTTAAGAAGCCTTTCGATATGCTGGACATGCGATATCTATCGGGAGTGCGAGAGTGCGGTATGGCGCGTGCGGCTCCCTCAAGAAATACCCGGTGCGAGATAGGCTGTTCTCGGCGGGCTGTGCTCAGACCAGCAATCCAAGTGGCAGTGCATGTATATCAAAGAGTTTGCGACGCCCCATACAATATACATGTTGCTCCTTGGTAGGAAAAATTGACTGAAATTTGAGTCGTTTTGGTGAGATAAGTGCTTGTACGGGAGCACTTGCTGCCACTGAAATTACCTCGGTAATTTCCCCCAAAAGGACGAAAATAGAAGACTGGAGTGCCTTGCTCCGAAGTTTGGACTGAGACCAAGTTTCTATCCTGTTGGACCCGAACAATGTCTGCGGCGTGCAGTTTGCCGGTAGCACCCATTTCAAAATTAATGAAGTATTTACCTTGCATGAATGCGATTCAAAGTTGGCCTACTCTCCAAAAATTGGTTATACTGTTATCATACCTACTTCAAAGGCAAACCACATTCTGTCGCTGTTAATAAGGCTTCCATGCCCCCCCTGGGCTGTGTGAATCATAGTCCATCCTTTTAGTCGTCGTTATTGGCCCAACCTTCTGTTTCATAAAAGGGGAACAAGAAATTGTTTGTTTTGCTTGTTTTACTTTGGAATAAAGTAGTCTCTAGTTGTCCCTGGTCTTGGATAAAGTAGCTTGGGAGCAAGCAGTCATGCTGGTGCCTCATGAGGAGTTTTTCAGGTGTCCTTACCTTATATCAATTTGAAGCCCGAGAAAGGGGGCATACTTTTATTCCAAATTTGTCGGATGGACATTGGATACGTTGGAGCTGCCTAATGCACATGGCTGCTTGAGCTGTAATCCTTTTTAAGAAATCTGGTGGTGTACAAAATAAACCTTACGGATCTGCAGTCTACCCTCCTTGTCCCGTGAAAACCGGGTTTCCCTTGTCTGGAGGACGTTCTATGCAGAAAGTGATTTTTTTTTTTGTATATATGTGTTTGTTTTTCAACGTTCAATTGTAACTCTTTGCTGCTGGAAGTATTTTTGTTGAAAGTTTGGTATCTGTGTGTCACCCAGCTCTTCGGGATTGCATTTCGAGCCATCTCTCCATCCAATGTGATTGTTCGCATACATGTGCATACATACAATAAGTGCATGCAGTCTGTCTGTCGGGCGGACACTGTCAGATGGGCAAAATATTCCTGTACTTTTGGCAACGCCTACTTCGTGCTGGAAACTCGTATGCCTATGAAGCAATACTTGCAGTAATATTCAGTATAATTCCACGTTAGATTTTGTTCTCAGCTCCGTACCACCTGACAAATTTTTGTTTCCACTCTGCACTATGAAAATAAGTTAAAATAGCAAGGTTTTGATCAAAATGGGTGTTTACGTAGCAGACTTTGCACCTTACAATTTTTTCTTTATTTTGAAATGATGTTAACGTGAGTCATATTCTACAGCCTGCGACTACTGAAAAGGGGGGTAGTTGAATTACTTTGCAGCTCACAAGAAATCCAAAGTACGATTTTCCTTGGGTGTGGCCAATTTCATAACAGGTCCATTGCTATGCAAAAGAATTAGAAATGGTGCAACGTCGATTACAGAATGGTTAAGAGATCTACATCAAATTTGCAGCTCTTGTAAAATTGTCAGATCGGTGCTTTTTATCTAATAATGCGTTTCCTTGAATGAGGTAAAGAAAGCCATTTCAAATAGAGTTCGTTTGATCATGAGTCGTATTTACAGCATCCGGCAACCTATGATTAGCGATAACTAGGCTCATGTAGTCAGTCTGGTATTTACCTTTACAAGTTGTAAGCATTGGCCATGGTATTATGGTTCCAACTTCAAGGAACTTAATAAATTTCCCATGCTCCTTTGTCCGCTTCCTTGCAGAAGGAAGTTAGAGTGCAAAAATAGCTTCACTGATGCTTCAGTAAGTGTTTTTGTTTCGTTTGTTGTTGCTGGTATGTTCTGTAGGGCCTGGAAAAATTCTCAATTCTGTGATATCTTGTTTGCTGAGTATAGGGACCACTGTTGACCAAGAGATAATGTATGGTATAGGATGACCTTATGTAACGACCCAAGGCATTGCATGCTGGTATGCCCTCGTTGAAAATACCTGCTAGTCTTGGCGTGGGCTTATGTGATCTTTTGGGCCCTTTCCTCCCATCGTAGGGTTGCATAAATTAGCATATTAGTCTATTAATACCATTACGCTCCAGGGGTGTGGTACCTCATTGTGACCGTACTAGGCCTTGTAGCCATGCGAAACCAACCAATCCATTTTTGTGCCACGATGTATTTTTTTTTTGTAACACTTTTGCGTTAATATCAAAAGACAAAATACTTGGGCTATCTGTATCACTTTGGCCGATTATTATGGCAAAAACCTTTGGTAAACATTTATTGTTGCTACCACGAACATTCGATACATCTCCACTTCGTCACGTTGCAAGCAGAACTTATGTAGTTTCTTTGTTGTCGTCGTTTTTGCTGTATGCAGACAGGTCAATGTTACACCAATTTGTTTGTAAGAAAAACGTAGCAAACCGACTCGTTTTTCAGAGGATAAACGGAAGCACCAAAATAGAATCACAAAGACAACTACCCGCCTATTCAGCGGTGCGTCTAGTATGACCATGGTGAGGTACCCTCCCTTGTCTACTTTTTGGTAATATGAATGCTAAAAAATATTCATCGTTATGCACTACACACTCGTGTTCGTAGACAACCAGACAAGAACGTAGAAATAGCATCGCCATCTGTTGCCAACGAGCTCTTGTGCGATGAGGTGTTGTAGTAAACTGAGAATCCCACCATTTTGTTGCATTCCCATGGAAACCTACAAAATAAAAAAGCTTAAGTAGGTAGTTGTTTAGGTTGTCTGTCTGTATTCGAGCTGATGGGCTTTGTTATTTGTTGAACAATAATAGGAAAATCTTTTGTGTTGTTAATGACAGTGGAAACAGAGCCTCTTAATCCGCCTGTTGTTTCGCGGAAAAGCAACTATTTCTGGAGGATCGAGTCCTTATGAGTGAATTACGGACCACAAAATCAGGGTCCAGGGAACTGCGGACCAACGAAAGGAGTAGAGAAGATCGTAGAGGAGAGTGACTTGGTGCTCCAGTCGCAGCATTTCTTAACTATTGTTATTGCTAGTTTGCCAGTTTATAGTCTGATGTAAGTTGAAGGATGCTGTCGCGGGTATGACTGGCTAATATTTGTACTACTGCTGCACTACATCAGCAAAGTTGGCTAGTAAATTCAGTTCCTATTCACCCAGGAAAACTCCAGTTGCATAAGTCAGTTATTTTATGGATCATGACTGACCCCTTAACCAGCCAATCACAGATGTGGTACTTCTTCAGGGCTTTGATCACATTGCTTTCTATTTTTAAAGATGTAGAAAACCAAACATTGGTTGGAATTAATGGGGATTATGATGTCAAATCAAAATCAACTAAAATGATCGGGTGATACTGCGGGCATGTAGAAATCGCAATATAGAAAAGTAGCTGAGACACTTAGCTGGTTATTCATCTTGGATGCTGCGAATGATGGTAAAGACATTGCCATGTCGCCTTCCGTGCACGTAGAAGACCAAGTAAACTCCCAGTTACGAGTCCATCGATTGACCATTTTGACATAAAAGTGAAAGTCCAGCAACCAAAGTATGACTTGCTTGCTTTTATCTAGGCCAGTCGGGGTTTCCTCATACTTTGTTCCTTTTTGTTATTTGTCTTTATAAGCACAATCTTGTGAATGACGTACGGCAATAGTTTCAGCAAATGAAGAGTTCTCTGTTTCAAATAAGCTAAAATACCAGGATTTAAATTCAAGTTCTTTTTCTTTCCTCGTGATTTGCGTCTCAGATTGACTATAGAAGTGACTGGAATGTTCCTTTGCTCTGCTCAATTTGTTGAACTTGTTTGTTGAATTTGCTCGTCATGCAACAATCTTTCGCCACTGCCTCGAAAGTACAGAAACATTCTTGAACCAACAACTGAGTCTTTTAACCATCCCAATGCAAAGTCGCAGAAAGTGAGGAGCGGCTCTTACGATGTTCTCCTTTGCTAGTCTAGTTTCTCTGACTAACTCCCTCTTGTACAGAATCAATTTTTTTTTTGTTTCAAATTGTGATCTGCTCTTGTCGGAGTGAGACGAAGGCTTGAATGCTTCTGGCGGTTCCAGGACACGTCTTTTCGCGGTAATGCGTTGTGTTCGTTTGTGATTGGTTAGAAATGTGTTCACGTGATTGATTTCTCCAATGCAATATCGATGCTGATTCCATTGAGGCATTTATACGCATCTTGACTTCAGTTGTAAGCTCTTTGTAACTTCTCTTTGTTGGCAAAATGAAAGGGGTTCTAAAAATACTACGGTTCTTTCACAATGTTCATGAGAAATTTCAGCTTTCGAAATGAGGAGATGTAGCGTGCGATAAGAGCGGAAGAAAGTTGATGCACAAAGCCTTTGAACCACGCAAAGAACCATCGGAGAGAAACCTAACCCCATTTTACGCTTTTGGCCTAAAATTTTGAATGAAAATTTTTGAGAAGTTGCAAAATAAGTAGTTGCAAAAAGTCAAGAAGTTTCATGGCTATAAATTTCTTCCTAGCAGAGTTATTTTAAAAAATCTACTAAGGGGGGGGGGAGAATTTGCCCCAACTAAAATAGGGTTAAAACAAATTCGCAAAAGGATGTACTTAGATCAAGGGGGGGGGGTTCTCGGTCAAATTTCGGGTAAGGGTGTGGCGCCCACGGTTTCAAATGTAACCGTTGGATAGACCAATTTTTGTCAAAATGATACCCTTGGCTAGAAATTTTCTCCTTAAAAATTACCCTCAGTTGGCGTTCTGTGGACAAAACTTGACCAATTTTGGCATTCTCTGAGCCAAAATTTTTTAAAATTAGCCTTTTTACAGGAATTACCGAATTTTGACATTTCTTTGACGAACATTGCCAAAAAGCATACCCTTACCTAGAATAGACTAGACTAAAAATGCCAAACATTATACCCTTGGCTGGACTGGAAGTCCGAAAAAGTGCACCCTTGCGGGCGGCACATCCCCAGTTACCTTTACAATGGAAGAAACCCTCCCCCCGTGGCTTAAATTAGTTGTCAAATCGAAGTTCTTTGACTCTTAAATGTTGCAACATTTTCGTGGTGTTCCACATCGGCAACGCTATAGCTACAACAAAGAATAGATCAAAATCTTTCACATGTGTGCAGGCGCGGATGAATCTGATACTATCTACTGATTCCAGTTCACATTTGACTGCGATCTATCCACGCCCATTGAAGCAACGGGGGGACTTAATGGTTAAACCCCATTTCTGTTGTCAACCTGTTGCCATATAGAAGCATTATAGCTAGCCACACCCCTCGAAAACGGTGATGAAATTTCAAAATTGTCTTGATTTATGGTTTAGAAAATTAGTTGAGAACTCTCGGTTTAAAGGGAGTTCATCAACCTTCGTAACTGGGCTATCTTATCCCAGTTATGTTTTTATTTGGAGACATGATTCTGCAAAAAAATTAGGGTTTTCGAATGGCTGTCATTAATACGGCATGGCTGTCTTTCAATAGAAATTCATTCATGGTCAAAACCAGCTGTTAGAAACAGGAGAGAACTGGGGATTAGACCACGAGGTAGATTTGCCAGCCCTAAGAACAAGACACGATAATGAATCTAAACTTAAGCAACAAAATCGTAGCCTATTTAGGTGACTGGCATCATGGAGGGGGGTTTCGTTAATAGCAAATGTTAATGCGCTGTATGCACTAAAGAGTAGACTTTTTATTTTTGACTTGGTCTAGCCATGCTGGACGCCTGTGTCACCGCAGTTGTGTTTGATTCAGGCAAGAATTTAAGGAATTTTCATCACTGCACAAAACAGTGTAAATTGTTGTTTTTGGGTCAAAAGGGTGCGGTGAAAGGGTGTGGCAATTGGTTTTGCTAAGCCCTCGAGGACGAGACTGTATGAAATGTAAGATTTTTCATGCACCGGACAGCATAATTGTTCATTCATTGCCGTACACCATTATCAGAAATTCTTAAATCTAAGGGTCCAGATTTATACTCCTTTGGAAACTTTTGTAAATATGATCTCCAGGATGGCCAGAATGCACTGATTTCTTCTTATTCTAAGGCAATTTGACATCCAGCCAATTCCCCAAAATTTGGTCATGCCTCCTGATTCCTGTCTGTTTACTTTCGTCAAGTTCAACTCTCTTCCAAGCTGGCTTTAAAATATTCTCACTTGCTTACTAGATAATGCCCGGATTGTATATATTTTTAACATTCTGTTTGAAGAAACTATGAAGATGTGAATTATTTTCGATAAAAGAGAAAAATTTCCTCCTAAATTAACAGGAGCTGCCAAGCAGACTTTCATCGGAAAGGAGTATTCATCTGTCTTTATTCTGATAGATTTATTCTGAAACAGCAGTATTCAGATATTTAAAACTAAAATGTGAAAAAATCATCACTGCACAATATTCAATTAATCACTGCACAACTTGGTCATCACTGCACAACTTGGTCATCACTGCACCTTGAATTAAACCTTGGCTTGATTGCGGAGAAGAAGTTTTATATAATCATAAGGAGGAGCTAGCGAAGCTTCTTCCGCAGAGCGATATTGATTTTACTCCGCAGAAGCACACAAGCCAAGCATAACTGCTGTATCCAATTACCCATGATATGGCCTAGCTAAGGGTACCGTTTTTGGTGGTTTTTTGTCCCTGTTAGTTGTTAAAGGGAGTGTGCGATGGTAAATAGGCTTCTCTATTTAAAGAACAAGGAAAATGCGCAAACACAGCATTGTTTTTTTAGCTATCGATTATTAACAACACGTGTTGGCCATCAGTTTCAATGGGTTATTTTTAAATTTTTTTGCTCTGTGCAAATGCAGGCTTATAGCCTTGCACAAACCCTTTAAGGCAAAATGTTGTGTCATTTTTGGACCATAAGGAAATCCAAATTTTGATACTTTGTCTCAGTTGACAAACACTAAATTGTGATGTTGGTCTAGGCACATCCAAATTTGAAGAGTTCCCTAGGAAATCCCAAGTTTGTTATACTTTTGATCCACTAATCTCTCTAGCCAAAAGAAGCATGGGTAACTTCTAGACTTATTATATGAGCCCCTGTTTTCGCTTTATTTCCCCGACGATCTCCCAACGACACCCCCAATATACCTATAGCGGAATGACTGTAACAGTAAGTAACAATTCATTTCAATGGAGCAAAGTTTAGGCGAATATCATCAATCTAAGTAACATCCTCGCACAGATCAGTCTAGCCAATTGTACCACCGTGAGATGTTGGCAGCACATCCCTGCCCAAAATGTTGCTTGGAAGACCCTCCCCCGTGTTGACTACACGCAGATGTCACATCTTAGCTTTTGTTATTGAAGGCTGAATACACGAAAATTTACTCGCAAGATATTCTTTGTTTATAGTTATCATATTTGAGCCGGCTCTATTCTTCCAAATATCAAGCTTTAATAACATTTATTCCGATCAATCCTTTTACTTAAGATCATCTTGTTAGTAACTTATAGCATTTTTTACATGTCTTATTAATTTCCTTGTTCTCTGTAGCATATTGTCCGCTGGAAAGGGAATGCCGCATTAATCCGTCTCCATAAAATGTCATTTCTGCTTGCGAGAAGTCAGATTATTTGCTGAAATCTTTGAATTTTGCATTTATCAACCTAAAGCTATATTCTAGATGCGTAATCGAAAATAGCTAAGACTCTTAACTTCATGGGTAACTCGTTTCAGAGATGTTTGATAGTCCTGAGTCTTATTATTTCTATCTTTGCTATTGGTATATAAATAGAACTTTGCAATGTTGAATGCTATAGCTGGCTGCGCTTTGTATTAATGACATCAACTCTATGTTCCAGACGACTGCCTGCCTTCTTTCTAAAAGTAACGAACTGAAAATGGAAAGACGATGTTTTGCAAAAGAGTTTCACGATTTTTGTATGGCATAATTTTTCCAGGGAACATTTCTAAATTTTGCTAGGGAACATGGGAACAAAAGATAATCTTATGAAGGAAAAGGGGAACAAGGAACCCCCTACACGACCTTCTATATTCCGGCGTGGAGATGAGTCCTTTGAACACCAGGAGGGGGCAGAGCAACGAGAAGTGCGAAATGATAGTGAATGGCATTTGACAACAACGTCAACGTGATGTTTTTCAAACGCTGCTTTATCTGCTAGGATGGTAGTTGTAATTGCCTTGTAGAAAACATTGGTCGATTAGACAAAGTGCAAGGTATCGTGCACTTAATATTCATTAGGGAAGGCCGCCAAAGTGATTGCCGATTTCGCGAATAGAAAAGGAGAAAATCACTGTAAGCCGCATTCATGGTTGGCCTAAGATCAGTCATCAGCCGCAAATGAGCTTTGGGAATATCATTAGCCCCTTGCAGATGTACACGAAACGATTGGACGCTATGATACTCGCGTGCGCACAGTTTCTTAGTTGTCTCTGCTGCTCATTAGAGGAGATCATCAAAGTATGCGCTGCTAGGAATCAAGATCATCCTCCTAATGGCTTCTCATGTTCGCTAGTACACCTGACGAAAGTTGCACGCCAATACACGCAATCGACTAATCTCACCTGCTTTGATTGGCTTAGGCCCTTTACGGTTGTCTAGACTGCTAGGTTTTTAGACGAGTATTTTATTGTAAGTATGTTAAGGCAGCCAGTAATCTCAATCAGGAAATTTTTTGAGTCACTTACCTTCTAGATTTCGTTGGCTAGAGCTTGAAGCGTCATTGTGAGTAGCTTTAGCATAGATTAGTTGTCCCATACTAGTATGCAAAGCAATCAACACCACTTTATGTTGTAAAGGGGACATATGAAAGCTGAATTCCGAGTTCTACAAGGATCCATAGAAAGTTTACTTTGGTTGGCCCAACCTAATAGTTTTCCGATAGAGAATAAAGGGGAGTCAGCACCGCGAAAGGTTATCAGGGGGAAACATGAAAGCTGAGTTTTGCAAGGCTCCAGGTTTGGGTCGTTGCTTATGACACGTTAATCAGACTTAGAAATAGTCATCATAGTGCAAAGTTACACACTGTAATACACGTATATAATTTCTTAAAGTAAATTAAGATTTTGGGCCAGTACTGAAGCTGTCTTTAAGATTATCCAATTTTTAGTACTTCCTTACTTACGAGTTTCTTAAAGGTTCCATAACAAAATCCATGTTGACCACCTGTTCCCTCGTGAACATTTGAAAACGATGCTTTCTTAAGCCTTTCCAATTTTTTGACGTTGCTGAAGTACATTCCCAGAAATATGGCACATGAAACAAGTGATTTAAAGTATAACTTTGCTAAAGATTTCCTTAATGATAATAAATAATTTCTTTAGTTATATTTTCCCAGTATTGGAATTTGTTAATTTTCTGGTGATCTGAGGGTTGAGTTTCTGAAAGCAAGTTCTAATAAAAAAGAATACGTGTATCGAGCGCTTGTTGCTGCGCTCCACAAGGACCTGTCTTAGGGCCTGTCCTTTTGTTGAGAGTTTCAGAAAACGAACCATCTGACAGGTGTGCATTATTTTTGTAGCTGCTGCTGTTGCAGATATTGCATTTAGAAGTAGCATGATGAAAGTAATACTGTACTGTTGAAAATATGAGAAAGTGGATCTGTACTCACCGTCAATCATCTCTTGGCTTTCTCACTGATACTTAACGGAATGGACAATTATTCAGCAGTATGACGATATTCCGTTACGTCAGAGTTGCTTGCCATAGCTTACTTGTCTTATTCCGTCGTTTGTGTCTGCCAATTTAGCGTCATCTGATAGTCAAGACTTTTTCCAAGTATATGTGTGGTATCAAGATTGTGATACTTGCTATGCTGAGGAAGGGGGGGATGAGTTTGCTGTGTCCTCCATGAAGTTGTCACCTGATTGCACTTCATGGTTAGACTGACGACGTGATTCCTTGTATTTGTTCAACGTTTTCAATCTGATGTTTTCTTTTCACTCATACGAGGACTCACAACCAAACGCATTCTAAACAGGGACTACGACCAAAAGTGGAAGTACAGAGCCGAATTGATTCAGACGTAGCATTTATCATGCAGTTAATTACTCCTATTTAATTCGGCGCATGCAAAATTCGACGTTTGAACCAGGCCTAAGATCTTACGATAAATGTCAGAAGAAACATCGACCGTCTTCCATCCTACGAACGTCGAAAGAAAAGTCGAACGTCTTTTCGAAGGTCACTTCGAACGTCACTTCGCTTCAAAAAGTCAAACTTTGCACTAATGAACCAATCAAGCGCCAAGAATAGGCACGCGGGTTAACCACATTAAGAAAGTGGCGATCTGATTGGTCGCGCCGTAAACGCGGCGGACTTGGCCTGAGTTAGTCCCTGTTTCGAAGCTGTTTTGTCATGAGTCTCAGTTTGAAATCATAACCATCATCCAATTCAACGCGAAAACTGAGACTCGTCTTATCAGTCTACTTCATGGTAGTGAAAGTTCTACTAACTTAGTTCACCGACAGGAGGCCCAATTGCGTACTAGGATGGGCTTGCATAGCTTTTCCACTGAAGCAATTTATGCTGCTGCTGCTGCTGCTGTTTCTAACTGCAACATAAAGACAGCAGTACTTTTTCTTTGAACTGAAGAAAATCGAAATCCATGCCATTTAATGGTTGATTGTGTATCTGTGTCTTTCCTCGTGCTCCATAATCATACCAAATACAGCATCCTGTCGCTATGACAATATCGGATATTCTGTTGCTGTTGCTGTACTGTAATGACGCACATTATTGGCTGTTTGTTTATTGTATAGTCTATAGTATTAAGTAACTTAATCTTCCCCCCAAGTTGAAAATGCTTCCTACGTCCCTGGTTCAGTTGGGGTCTTTGCATGTGGAAAAGATCACAAAGATCATCTCAAGAACTGTTCTAATCTAGTCACTGAGAAACTATGAGTATCTTTTCGTAGCTTCATACGAAGTTTGCTTTCTGTGCCATGAAGCTGGAATGTTGATAAACGCCATAACTCTACGTGGCGAGAGCTCAATATTCTTTGAACGGTTGCAGGAAAGTGACCAATACAGTGAATTTAAGCGTTTATAATCTTACCTATTTGGATGATCTTACCAATACTTGTGAGAAATGTAGCAGTAGCTGCTGTTTGGTGTATAAACATTTGCTGACTGGCCTGACTCGTTTCTTGTGTTTAAAATTTGTTATTATGGTTGGTAGATGAGATTCATAATGTTCAAATACAGAACTCGTCGTCAGTGTTGCCTGTTCCAAGCTTGACTAAAGTTATGATAATTTTGATGTAAGGGAACCTCTACCTGATCCAAGGTAACAAGTGAATGTTTTTATTTTAGAAGTTGAACGTGTAATGATGTCAGATATATTGCATCTTGGCATGTTTTGTTGTTGTGGTTAGGCCAACCGAAAACCACTTGAGGGACTGAGATTCACAAGACAAGGTAGCCTGCGTGCATCCCCTACAGCTACCGTCGATTTTAAATTTCCCGTTGAATTGAATTCATTTTCAGACGCCAGAAGGGTCTGCTAACCAGCGAATGAAAGCTTGTTCTTAGTCACGTGCAGGTTCCGCAAAAACACGGCACTATTTTCATAGGTCAATAACCAATCTATCGTCTTGCAAAGTTCTTCATGTGGTTCTTACTTCATCCCGATTGCAAAATGGCGTCGTCGGAGAGCAAAATGGCCTCACAAGACGATAAATTGTTTACTGACCAATGAAAATAGTTCCGTGTTTTTGCGGAACCGGCACGTGATTAAGAACAGGCTTTCATTCGCTGGTTCGCTGACCCTACTAGCGTGAGAAAATGAATTCAATTCAACGGGAAATTTCAACTCTACGGACACAATAGGGGATGCACTAGCTTCACTACCATAAAGACCCTCAAGTTATGCTCATCTTACTGAGTTGAATTGTTGTTGTTGTTATCGCTCTTCTGAGGGCCTTATGGACATAGAGCTGTAAAAACGGCAAAGAATTTCAATCGGCGACCGGATTTTGTCGCCCCGTCGTCTACCGATCAGCATGTGGCTTAGAGCAAGGCGGTTTTTGCTTTTGTGGCAAGAATGATTCTCATTTTTGACTCCAATGATTCATTCCACTCATTTTGCCTTTTCCCTGTCATAAATCAGCAACCACTTGTCAGATTGACTGAAACAAGGTCTCAAACTCTTAGTTGAAGGTTGATGTAAACAACTGCGTGAAATGGAGATAATTGAATCTATGGCTCCTCCACAGTTGCCATACAAACGGGGCCCAATTATTTTCGGACACCCTGGTCCCTGTATCATAACTTTTTCTCCTTACCCCCTCTCGGTGGGCCTGATATTTGCCCAATTTTACGCAATGTAACCTTGCAACGATAGTCTTCGCGAGATCTTGTCTTGAATTTTAAAAGAAATGCTGCTATGAATGGACAATAGATCTTGAGAAGGCCCTCTGTAAAGAGCGATGAGAATGCTGCAGATGGGGAAGAGCTTCTTCAATAGATCTCAAGCAAAACTCTTCAAAGTCATTACTTTACTTTGGAGCAGAGAAATCTTTGCTTGAATTCTAATACATAAGCAAACTCAACTGTTTCCTAATTCCTCAAGAGATATTTGACGATATTTTTGGAAAATCTGAATTTCTAATGGAAATAACGTCGAATTTTTAGAGGTGTGTCATGGGTATCAAAGTCTGTCATAAATAATAGATTCGCTGTTGACTGCTAGATATATTCATGTTCGTTTTAAGAACACAAAGAATGACCTACGTAAGCGCTGGAAAGCCCAGATTTTGCGCTATGATAGTTCTCTGTTTATTGTACGTGATAAGGCCTGATTGCTGTATTACACAATGGAACACCGCTGAATTCGAAGGTTCGTCTGTTCTCTCCCATAAATTACAAGGTGGAGAATCATGTTCGTGATACGAGTAGATAACTGTTCATCAGTTGGTTCGATGCTCTCTAAGCAACAGGATTCCTGTGAGCGTGACCCTTGTATTCAATGAACATGTCATAATCATGAGGTTCTGTGACCAAAGTCTCCTGCAGCGAAATTAACGAGGACATTTGAAAAAGAAAGGGCCCTAGGAGTGATCCTTGTGGTGCGCCATTCACAAAATGTTTCACGATGCAATACTGAGCTACGGAATCTCTCATCAAGACGAAGGTACCGTATGAGATTCTACTCTCACATTTTGATTATTATAGAGTCTGTCAGATTTCGCAACTAATTGATATTATCATTGAAGAAAGTAAAATGAAAGGTCCCTAAGATGGATCCTTGTGTACTCCATGTGCCATTCAAGTCACGATACAGTCCAGCTAGAGAAATCCTAACCAGAGAGATATAGACCTAACAGTATTCTATATCTCCCTGATCCTAACAGTTTGACTAGCGTGTAAGATTCTTTGACTGAAGTAAGAGATTACTTGACCATATCGTAATGATGAAATTCCGTGACCCTTGATGTTAGAATTACCAAATAGATCACTGGGACCATGACTAAAGAAGTGGTCCTGAGATCGATTCCTGTGGCACTTCTTTATGTGAACAAAACTAGATTCTTTTATATTTTGTCTCGCTTAGAAGTTTCTAACAATTCATAGGTAGAAATCTTTTTAGTATGGTCCAAGACTTATTGCTGTAAATTCTCTAAGGTTATCTGGTTTCTTGACAGCTTCAGTGCAACGCAGGTTCTAGGCAGCCTTTTGATTGATCTTTCTCTGCAACCTTGTAACAATGCAATATTGTTTTCCTATTGAATTTATATGAAATCGATATCGGCGTTTCTTTAAGAAAACTATGGGAGTAGTCCCAACATACGGGAACCTTATGTGGTTAGCAATCTGCACGGCCTGAAGTAAAGCTTAGTGAGAAATGCAGACATCTCTTTCAATGGAACAAAAGCTTTGTTCCCAAATCCCATCTTCAAATGACTTTTTGACAGCTTGTTTGCAAAGATGCACCTACAGCCTTTCAATTTGTTTATGCATCAAAAAGCCTCGAGATGTAAACCTATCGAATCAATTACTGAAGTGCCTTATACACCGATAGACCTCTATCATAATGCTGCTCTTTCCATTCGCTCTCTGTCGTAATACCCTCAGGTTTGAGCCATACTCATTCAGATATTAATGCGTCTTATGACCTACAAAACAACACGAAGGCCCTATCATCATTTCTTGTATGGATAAATTCATTAGTGGCTGTAATTCTAGAGAGCTTAGGAAGGTATTAAAGATAGAGCTGGATATGGTTTATTGGATCGCGACAAGAATAAAAACAGTCCGGTTTGAAATATTGATTATCAGTGCTCAAATTGGCAAGCCGTCTTGGATTTCCTTTAAATATTCATGCTGTAAAGATGCAGTTTTAGGGAATTTAGAATTTTCTTTCCATAAAGTTTCGCGCTTTTACATTGATGTTGTCTCGTTTAATTCGTAACCCCAATTCAGCCTGGAAATTTAAAGATAATTTATTTTGATCATCTAAACAGCCGCAAATGCTACCAAAGCTATCAAAATCCCAACGAAGTGCCGCCCATTTATTCATTCAATGGACTGAGAGTTGAAGTTATGCCTCGTTTTACTAGGTATAAATCTTAAAAGGCGTATTCAGAGGCCGGCCTTGTGTGTCCATAGACTAGACTTGAATTAGGCTCAGTTTTTCTTGAATTTAAATCTGCCATTTGCCTTGTCTTGGTGGTAATTATTGGCGTTGTCAAACCGACGAAGAGTTGACTTGAATCCAGGCCATAGTTCCCAAGAAATATCGATCGGTAGCGTCCTCGAAAGTCTGTAGATTGCCTATTATGGATTCCACTTTCTCTATTCTGTGCTTTCCGATCAATTGTCCGTATTATTTGGTTTTTGTCCATTCTTTGATATCCTCTATCCACATTCTCCGACGTCTACCCTTTGCTCTTTTGCCATTTATAAATCCTTCTATGTTGTCGACGAACAAATTTCGGCTTGGGCTTCTTGCTATATGGCCAAAGAGAGACGATTTACGTGAACGATCTGCTTTAGTAAATTTCGTTGTTTTTTTCGTAGCTCTGTCTATCCAGCGAACTTTTACCGAATGTCTCAAAGAAAGTACCCCCTTTTCACTAAACAAGGGAACAAAAAGATAAAATATCGGGACTTTTTGAGTTCACAGGCATATTTGTTGATCTTCATCTTAAATGCACATACCTTGCATTTTTTAAATCGTCCTCCAAACACCGGAGATATGAGTTCACAAAGTTGAATTTTGAAGAGCACTCGAAACCAGAGGTTTTGTCAAAGGACCTAGCCGTGATTTGGTATCATAGGCATATTGCAAAAGAATTTAACTTTGACCTTTAGCTTTTTCTATTGAAAGAATTTATCCCTTGAAATGCTTAAATTGTTGTAGAGATAATTATTCATTCGAGGAATCAGTCTGTGCATTGCATTCCTTCCCAAGTGTAAAAGAAGAGGAAAAGGAGCACATGCAAGCTCATTTCGGAGATGTGGCACGACTTAATCATTCTTACCACATTTTTATTATATTTGCTTATTCGGGACGATGTCCATGAGTCTTTTAGGCCCCGTTCACACTGCTACGTTTTCATATGAAAACGGAGCAAAACTTCTCCGGTTTCTGCCTTGTGTACACATTGATTGCTCCGCTGTGAAAACGGGCCTTTTCGAAAACGCTAATGAAAACGCATAAATTTGAAAACGGTGCACTTTGAAAACAATCCATTTTCAGTGTGAACGCCAAAAACGGAGACATTTAAAAACGCTGTACATTCCTTTGTTTATAGACTTTTGATTATAATGGCATTCAAAGTCGCGATTGGCGCCTTGTTGACAGCTATTAACAAAAGGCTTTGTTTGAAAAGGGGATTAACAACACCGTTTTGGTGGAGCAATGTGAACGCCTATCGTTTTCATAGCGTATCTATTTGAAAACGGAGCAGTGTGAACGGGCAGCATTGTCATCAACAAAAACGGATAGAAATGAAAACGGAGCAATGTGAACGGGCAGCGAATTCATCAACAAAAACGGAAAAATAAAAACGGAGCAATGTGAACGGGCAGCGTTTTCATCAACAAAAACGGATAGAAATGAAAACGGAGCAGTGTGAACGTAGCTTTAGTCCGTTCAAAAGCGAAAAACTGAAAATTAAAGTTTACAGGTGCTTTGTAAAATATTTATGATATATATCTTGGCCGGGCCCCCTGTTATAAAACCTCTGGCTTTTGGTGCAGTGTAAATTTTGACTTTGCAAGCTTATATCTCCGGTTTTTGGTGGACGATTTTTAAATGCAAGGTGTGTGAATCTAGATTGAACATTGATAAATTTAGCAGTCTACTTGGAGAGTAACAGTATTCTATCGTTTCGTTCCTTTTTCCAGTCAAAAGGGGGTACTTTTTTGAGACACCTGTAATGTTCTGCGATAACACTATGTTTCAATTACATTCCTCCTTCTTGCAACTTCTTTATCTATTCCATACTTTACAACCGTATCTTAGCAGTGAAATGAAATATGTCTTCAGTAACATATTCTTTGTTTCCACGTTGAAATTGCTTTTCATGAGTTCCTTAAATTCCTAGAACTATTCCTTTGCAATTCCTATTTTTTGGACTTCCTGTAAGCACCCAAGTAACGAACAGGCTGTTTGCTTTTCTTTGCTTGGATTTATTATAGGCCTAATGGCCATTTAGACTCTCTACAGAAACACTCGTCCTTGCTTTTGTTGTTTTCACTTCATTGTATTGACTTATCAGTCGTAGAAAGAGTTAAGGCTGATATGATCAGTCGAGCCCTTTATTTTACGTGCCCTGAACATGCCTAGTATGAGATGCCTCAGAAAGTGTAGCACCTGAACTTACTAATTGATCTTCTGGATATTCCTCTTATTTCTCGAAAGCTTGGCTGCAGTACATTACCATGTTTAAACAGTCATTTCATCACTAAGAGCACAGCGGCAGTCAGATGCTTTATTTCCATAATGGTCATAAACATTGTTCCTAAGACAGAAGCTTGTGGGACTCTTTATATCTGCTTATGCAGCATTCGATACCTTGGAGTTGTAGAAAGCTGAATTACATCTGCAAGGGCCGAGAGTTAGTCCATTCGGGACGGGATAGTGTTTATTTTTTCTATTTGGAACAAATCATACTTATACAGTGATAAGCATATGAACATATGGAATCAATCAATCAATCAACCAAACGATCAATCAATCAATCAATCGATCAATCAATCAATCAATCAATCAATCAATCAATCAACAGAGTGTGAAGGCTTTGAAACGAAGGGGAAAGTTTTTCAAGCTTTGTTGGTACCAGAGAGCATTCTGCACGGGATATCTAGCAGCAAACCAAGGCAGTACTCAGTTATTATGTAGAAAAGTAGTCGGGAAGTTCGATCAAGACAAGTTTCTCTTCTGATGTCATTTGAATTCAGTTGACCTTGTGACAAATGGGATATATATTTAGGCTGTCAAAATCTGATAAATCACTCCGAGTATAATAATGATCAATATAAAAAATTCAAAAGTAAAGCATAATGATTATATTGTCAGTATCAAATATTCATGATAAGATGCACTTAGAATAACAACATACCACAACATACGAACAATCGTCACGCTTCTTGATTGAATAGGTGGGCCAAACCCAAAGAAAACCAAATGATGGAACTGTCAATGAGAGGTTTCATACTCCCAATGTACTGCCAAAAGGTAGCTGGGCAAAATTGTTTTAAGCAATGAAGTTTGTGTTTCTCATCAAAGCATTGTCAAACAGGCATCAGTCGAAGATCTCAAAGAAAGGAGTTTGAAAATTTAGGGCAATTTATGTTTGTTTATTTTATGGAGGTTGGGTCCCTTGGGAATTATTTCTTTCAAAGATCACGAGCAAACTGTTTAGCAAGACATGTTTGTCCATTTAGTTTTTGGAACTACTACTAGTAAGTGAATTAAACGATGTGCTCGAGCGTTTGATCTATTGCTTTGCAACAAGTAGCTAGCACCTAGGATGAATTTTTGAGCCTTGATAATTATTTCCTCAGTCTCCTTGTACCTATCATCAGTTGCTCGAGAACCCTTTGTGGTTCTTCTCCCTAGCATTCCTTTATCATAAACTTATCCTGGATTCACACTAACACAGTTAAACCAGCTTTATCCAAACCAGTTTAACTTTCAACCAATCAAATAACTGGATTTGTTTGATTGACCAATCAGAAGGCCCAATTCCAAACCTGGTTTAATTTAAGCCAGTTTAACTTGCAGTGTGAATTGGGCATTACACTGCCATCTTTTAAATTTAGCTGATAGCTTTTCACCTAATATTTCAGAAACACAGCCAGCACAGCAAAGAAAATGACAAAGCCAAGGTAACATGTTGATTATTTTATCGTTTACTTTGTATCTCTATATTTGAATGATTTGCAACCAAAATATCACTGCATCTTAACTTGGGGGCTTGAGAAATTTGTCATAGTATCAGCACGCGCAATAGCAGGCACGGAAGTTGTTCTTGCGAATAACTATTAAAGACCCTGTGCTTCCCAATATCCTTTGCGTGCGCACAAACCTGCAAAACATCACAGTTGCTGTACACAACGCCCTTCGACTACAGAGTATGGGGAAATGAATAGCTCTCAGGAGAAAAGCTTCCCTAATCCTTCAATAACTTTTGGGAATGTCTCTTGTTTGAGTTCAAAGCGATGACTTCGTAACGTTCATTTGAAAGTTGAAACGACAATGCACAGCCTTGTGATTGCTAGGCCAAGATCTTTTTCATACAGTATGAAATTCATTGTCAGACCAGAAAGGATCATGGGGAGCACAGGGTCTTTAAAAAGTGAATTATCATTCTCACCTTGAGTCTTTTTATGCCCTGTTTCTCCATGTGCAAATTGAGTTTCTGCTTCTGTAACTCGAGTAGCCACTTTGTAGTAATTTTAGGTCAGTCGTAATGAAAAGCCTGGTTTCCATTTGATCGCAAGGATCGCTGGCGACGCAAGGATCGCACAAATTTGTGACCAGCGATCGTTGCGTCGAAATGGAAACTGTCTTGTTCAGTTTGCCAGCAATCGTTGCGTTGCCAGCGATCCTTGCGTTTGAGATAGAAAATTTTCTATCTCTGCGATCGCAGCGATCCTTGCGTCAAAAGGAAGCCGACTGAGCATGAATTTCAACGATCGAGGCCTTTCTTTCAAAAGATATTTCTTTGTTATCTTTGGATTTTGGCGCCAAACTTCTAAGGTTTGTGCGATCGTTGTGATAAATGGAAACTACATGACGCAAGGATCGCTGACAGTTGCTGGTCACAAATTTGTGGAATCCTTGCGTGGCCAGCGATCATTGTGATCAAATGGAAACCAGGGTAAAGAGTGCCTTACCATGTTTACCGTGTGATGATTTTCATCATGAAAACTCAAGGGTCTTAAAGTCCTTGATGATTCCGTACTGGAAACATTTGCTTAAGTATACTATTGTCTGAATTCTTGTTTAAATTTGTATTACATCTGAAGTCATGATTTATCACAAAATAAGAAAATAAGCTAAGCAATTCCAAATGAATCAGCCTGAACTTCTGCCATTTGACAATCTGCAGTTCCGTAACGTGAATGTTATTGGTAGAAAATGTTGGTGTCAGCTGTGGGATGTGGAGGCGCGCCAAGGCACAGTATATGGTACAGATATAGCTGCATCTCGTAACCGCTATAGATAGGCCAAGAGCGATAGGACATCCAGCTTGTAGCAGTTTACATTATATCAGTAGCGAGCCACCTTAATTTATTGTTTTTTTGTGTCTTAAACTTGTTTTTACTGCGTACACAACCACCTTTCAATGTTTAGTAATTTGAAATTTTCAGTAGTGAGCCACCTTAAGTGAGGATCCACCTTAACTCGTAATTTACGAGTATCTTGTGATTTTGATAGATTATCTTGTGAACAGCGCCTTTCCTAGCTTACAAAGAATATGGGATCGACTTCAGGAACGTTCCTGAATAATAGAAAGCTTCTGTGAAAGTATATTCTAGAACGTCAGGCCAAACTCAAGCCACAGGAAAGGTGTTTAATTCTTTATTCCTTGGAGTAAAAACTGACACAGTTTATGTCCAAGGTAGCTTGCGTTCTCAGTTCTATAGGACGTGCCCTCTAAAAGGCATAACTTGCACACTGACTGATAAGCGGAGGAACGTCAGGTAGATAGAGTTCCAACCATCGGAATGTTTACTTTTTCATGTGAAACGTAACATTTTTTTGCAAATTTTTTTTCCATTACATCCCTTACAATTTCAATGTTGCAATTTCTTTGCAATAAGATCATGGTGTTTTCTTTACCATACACATTTGGTTTATTAATGGGTTTTTTTTAACACGATTAAACTTTGTAGCACTTGTGTGCGGTAATTCTTTCACATCGCATTAAATTACATCTGACAATCTAAGACTATCAACATACATCATGTCCGTCTATATACCACTGAATTCTCTGTTTCGTCGAATTCTTTCTTTTCATTTAATTTCCTACCGAACAAATCATAACTCTCGAAGGAGGGGGAGGTGTAATTCACTTTTAAGTCTTTCGTTTCGAATTAACGAGTAAAACTCCTTCGAATAACATTTCAATGCTATATTTGCAAAACCTTCAAAGGCTTGTTGGTCACTCAATGAAGTTTACAATGAAGGCCAGCCAAAACTTTAAATATGCTGCAAAGAAGCGTGTTTACTTTAACACTTTTGGCCGATTTTGACAAAATACACGTTTTCTTCATAAGAAACTGGTTTATGAGAAAATCGTACTAAGATGGCCAGAATTTTAAGAAACTCTAATACTATGTCTGAGAAGTACTAGGAAACTTTTCAAACTTCAAAGCATGGATATGGTAGCAAATAGATCGTTTAACCTTTATTCTTGAGCAATATTGTCTAACAATTTGTGTTTTCAACATAATAGAACACTGTTTATTCCTATATGATGCTTTAAATATCAAGAAACATATCTGCAGCAGTGTTAGCGACCACACAGACAATTCATGCATTCAGAAAATAAGAAACCAATTAAGAAGCTTGAGTACTAAATTGGACAAAATCTAATGTTAAATTAAGAAACTTTAGTACTACGGCCTGATCCAAGTTTCTTAAAAAAACGTGTAATCTTCGTATGGCTGCATTTCTTCAAAAATGCAATTCACTGTTTAAACTTTGTTTGAGATTGGCTTAAATCCATGGTTCCATAAAATTTTGCTACCTGCCGAAGCATTCTCTTGGGAGAAAGTCAACTGTAAAATGTAAACTAAATATGTTATGTTTCCAATTATGAAAATAAACAGTTCCTTTCAAGTATTGCTCGAAATATTTAATCGTTGCAAATTGTTGTAAGGTCATCATAATCATCTTTGCAAAACACATTAGGTTTAATGATGGATTTTGACTGCGTTCACACGATACCGGCACATTTTGAAAACGGTGAAAAATGTGACGGCTGCAAAGTTTTACCTAGCGTTCACACAATACCGGAGTAATTTGAAAACAGTAGGAACTTAGACGGCAAAAACTCGTTGCAAGACTTTGATGCTAAAGAAGTGTACCTACACCCTAAGAATCGATCAGTCTCGTTCCAAGATCGTCCAAAAATATTCTGTTTTCATCATTTCCAGGTGTTTAGAAGGTGCTGTTTCCAAAATGTGCCGGTTAGAGCTCCGTTTTCAAAACCTACCGTTTTCAAAATCTGCCGGCAAAAAATGTGCCGTTTTCGTGTGAACGGGAGGCCTATCCGTCACATTTTTCACCTTTTTCAAAATTTGCTGGCATCTTAAGAGCGCAGTATTTATTTAACACGATTAAACTTTGTTGCACTTGTGTGTGGTAATTCTTTCACATGGCATTTAAATACATCTGACAGTCTAAGAGTATCAACATACATTATGTCTATCCATATATACCACCGCATTTTCGTCATTTTTCTTCATGACAGAAAAGATAATAACTTCATTACATAAACAGGGCCCCGCATAAGCGGATTGGAGTTGACACGTTGATATCATGGGTCTGATGCATTTTCGCAATACTAGTGACTTTTGTTTTGTTGCTTATTTATCTTTTGAGTGGAGATGAAGGTGCTGATGATGTTGGTTTACTGTCATGTATCATTGTTAAAGGTTGCTCCCTGATCTTATCGGTGACTGTTGTGGTTTGGACTAGGTGGCAAAATGGTGATGGCCGCTCGCGCCCTCTGATATGCGGTATAAACAAAGAAGTTGGAGCAAATAATGTATAGAAATTAAATGGGGCAGGGTCACGTGATGTAAACAAACTTCTTTCGAAACGACGATTTTGCAGTAGTTTTGATAGGTCCTATCACAGGGAATTTCCAATACATTTCTCAAAATGAAAGTGTTATTTTGAAGATGGACTCTTTGTACTTCATAGAGAAGCAAATGAATCACTCATATGTTTAGATTACGGTTACGATTGCAGAGATATTGGTGGATTTTTAGAACTAATTTTAGTGCGGATTCACCCCATCCACCAAAATCTGTGCAGAACACAATGGCCACGTTTGTTCAACAATATAGATTCTAGAGATAACAGGTTTGTTTACGGTTACGTGACCCTGCTCCTTTACAGTATCCAAATTATAGCGAGAGGGCCATAGAAAGTGTAAAATTCTAAGTTTTAGCTACGTAAATATTTGCATCGAAATGAGAAATCTAATTTCCATTCAGAAGCGACTGGGGTGCATTAGGTTCACGGGTAACAGTCGAATTCATTACAGTATGCTTACTTAAAACTAAACTTTTCTCAGATCAGAGGGAAGAATTTCACCGCTAAGTAAAAATATTGGATGAGGCTTCTTAGAAAGGTTGATCATGGATAGCTAGATTGTGCTGTTGTCCTTCCATGGCCTGGCATGCTATTGCTAAGGAAATGCCCATATCCAGTGCGTCCTCCGCAGAACTACCGGGTGGCCAAAAAAAAACTTCACGAGCTAGATCATAACTAGCTCACTGAAATCAACAGCTATTGCCAAATGTTTTCTATCACAGTTTAGTTGAAAGGCTAAGCTATCTTTTGACATGCTGTTTGGTAATTTTAAGTAATATCCGAGAAACCAGATGCAACGAAAAGTTCCAATCCAGGGTTCCTCATTTTGAGTGAAATAATCGCCATCATTTATCATTTTCCAGTCAACATTTTGTGAAATCTCGACATTGCGATGGATTAGAAGTCGTCTGGGGAAATTTTTTGTTTACAAAGTCATTGACGTCTGTTCGTCATTCAAATTTCATGCTCCGAAGCAAATTTGGAATTCAGCTTTTTTCACACTGCCAAAAAATGGACTGGAAAGCAAGGGAATGCTCCGAGAAATGAATGAATTTTCACATTTTTTGATACTGTTTTTTCGGACTGTACGCATATCTTAAACCGGCCAAGCAACATCGGTAGCGGAGCCTTTCAGCTACATGCTGATACCTTGTTTGTCTTCATACCATTTGCTTTCAAGAAAATATTTGCAATCTAGCTCGTGAAGTAGTTTTCGGGACACTCGTTAGAATTTTTCTTCGCAAAAGCATGCAAGCTGTGGCGCTGCTCCATAGAAACTCAACTGCGGTGCACAACTTCCCATGCTTTTACGAGGAAATAGGAACAATCTAGAGCAATTTACTAGAAATTGAATAATCAAGACTGAAAAACTTTCAGATCAGCAAAAGAAAACTTCATATCTGGCTTCCTCGCTCAAGGTTTCTAATCTTGAAGTTTAACAAAGTTTGCCTAAGCTTTCCCAAGAGGAAAGTCGATGAGCATGACATCATGCTCCAAGCCAAGAACTAAAATCGGCCTCGGTGGCACAGTGGTAAGGCGTCGGGCTCACGATCCAAGGGTCGTGTGTTCGAAACCGACACTGGCCATATTTGAGGATAGCATCCTTGGGCAAGGTGTCAACACAAATTGTGCCTCTCTCCACCCAGGAGTATAAATGGGTACCTGGTCCGTAGTTATGAGCGCCGTCTGTGGCTGCACCCTGCTATATGCTACTAAGCATAGTGACCAGGGGGTAAGGTGTAAAGTCGTTTGAGTAGCCTTTGGCTAGATAAAAGACTATAAAACTACTTCTTACTTACTTACTTACTAAAATGTTGCATTTATGGATGACCTCAAAATGTTCTGTATTTGATCATAAATGGGATCTATTTCCAATGGGATTGCTATGTCTGATAACTGTTAATGAAATTCATTGGTAAAACCATCACAATTTTTATTGGTAAATCCTTTTAACTGCTTAATTTTTACATCTTATTTCTAAAGGATAGAATTTCCCGCGTACCATCAGACCGTCGTAAATTTCTTAAGTTCAAACCGTTTTCGCGCCTGAGCTCCTGCGCAGCAATATGTCTCATTTCGAACTTCCATTCAAAATCAAACTTGAAGAGGATTCAAAGTGTATTTCACTTCATCTTTTGCTGTAAAACAGGGATGTTTCTTTGCATTATTAAGTCTTCAATTCCTGAAGGAGGATGCCACGATATCACTGCAATAGGATCCAGCCCTTTTAGGTCGGGGACTTGAACACGAGGAGCTAAGATGGCGACCATAAGTTAGATACACGAAGTTCCATGCCTATTTGAAACACTATATATATAGCAATCGTTTCGATTATGAAATTGTTTGAATTAGCTGGATAAGTTTTTAGCTGTTTTTTGAACGGTTAAACGGTTTTTGGCCGTAAAAATGACTGTTTTACGGTTCCTCTCTTTCTCAACGGTTTTCCAATTTCTTGACAAAATATGATTCGATCAGTCAAATTATCACAAAATTGAAGATGGAAGCTATGAATAATTGTCCAGTGCGATATGATTTTGTGACGATTCTGCTAATTTGCACCTTTTCCAGCGGATTTAAGGCATTTTTATCAGATTTCCCTTTTTTGTGTCATAAAATGAAAACAAGGCAGTCGTCTGCAGCACAGAACTGAGGCGTAACGTGCAACACGTGGGAAAATGTTGTGACGGTTTCAGCTAAATTTTAAGGCAGTTTTACGGTTTTCTGAAATATTTTGGCGGTTTTACAGTTTCTAGTGACACCCCACCATCCCTACTTTGTAAGAAAGTTAACTTGAAAACTCAAGCAACATTAGCACTGCCTTAAGGAGCTTTTTGTAACCTTGCTGAGCAACTTTAACAGCATCTTTATTCGCCCCTTTCTATGTTTTAGAAGCTGGAACTGAAACTGTTGGAAAAGAATTGCTTATAAGAAACTCATTTTTCGGATCACGTTGTACAGTTTCTTATAAAACGAATATATTTTGCAAAACATGTTGATGTGTTGTTGTTTGAAGTGCTGGTAAATATTGCAGCAATAGCAGCACCAACCCAGAAAGGCAAACACTCCATGATTGATAATAAACTATTGTAACTTCTTTGCAAAAGCCTCTCTATGCATTTCATGAACAAAATGCTCCAATTTCTTTTGAAAAGGGGCACACTGACAGTAATCCCAGTCAGTATTGTTGGGTACTAGAATTTTGTTTCTGGAAAATTGCTTCTTATGTATTTCGTTTCACAGGTTTATTTCCTGAAATAAGAACTTTTAGGAAACTGGACTGGAAAAGTTCAGGATCACCAATTTCGTATAGTTGTGTTCATCAATTTTAACTAGTAAGCTTGCAGTTTTTCAAAATAAGCGCATTTCTTAATCGCGGGTTTTTATTGTTGTAGCTTCGTTCAGTACTTTATAGATAAGTTTCCAGGACGAAAATGAACATGTTTTGGTCAAGGGATAGACCATGAACGCAGTCGACATAATTTCATGTTTAAATCCAGCGATCTATCATGCTCTGGTACCCAGGGTA
This sequence comes from Aurelia sp. 4 Dawson et al 2005, assembly GCA_964019985.1. Taxonomy (NCBI): domain Eukaryota; kingdom Metazoa; phylum Cnidaria; class Scyphozoa; order Semaeostomeae; family Ulmaridae; genus Aurelia; species Aurelia sp. 4 Dawson et al 2005. The sequence continues at coordinate 5,546,323 of OZ026495.1, forward strand.
TCATGCAAGATAAAAAATTGCAAATCTCTGAAAAGTATTTATCAGCAACACAACTGTCATAGATTGAAATTCCTAAATCTAGATTCATCTTATCTTTAATTGCACTCCTTAAGACGATATCCTTCTTTAAAGTTAAACTGTTTTACTTCGGTTGATGTCTTTCTCCTGAGGTATTTAAACAAGATTGTTCATAGTCAGATTTCACGACATGAATCCCATGATTGGCCTAGGGGAATACCTTCACCCGCAAATGGCATTAACTTCTCTTCTCGTTTTCGTCATTGATGACACTGGAATTTGCGATTTTCTAGGGTTGCAATTATGTACAAACTCAAGCTTTTTGTTGGGAACATAACGTAAATGAAAAATCATTTTGAGTCTTTCCCCGCCCTAAAATCTAATGCTATTAGGTTTTTGTCCTTCTATGATGTAAGAAAAGCTAGTAAAAGTAACATTAAGTCAGCTTATTGAAACCAGCAATGTCACTAGACTAGCTACACTGGTCCCTCAATTTCGCTGTTTTTATCGCTGATATGGCCATCAGCGACAAGTCCGCTCTAAAGAGCATACAGAGATTGTGTAGCTAGTCCACAATATCCAAGGGCATTCTGACGAGATGCAAATCGCCTAAACATGTGGTAGTCCTAAATTTTGTCAATTCGGGTATCGCAATAATCAAGATGGCTAAAGTGTTGATTACTTTGATTAGTTGAGCAAGTTGATAGTGTTTTCTTTCACAGTACACGGTGTAACAAAAAATTGTGCCCCGTTTTCGTGGCTCCTGTGGAGGAGCTGTAGACCCGACTGTGGGACAAGGCAAGTGCGGTTATCAAGAAGGGGCATAAGAAAAGATCAAAATTCATGTTGATCTGGCCCACATAAACATCACGCACCACTATGTCATATCTCCCCGCCAGGATATTTTGGACATAAAATTCTCCACACAACACACGGTGTAACAAAAAATTGTGCCCCGTTTCCGTGGCTGCTATGGAGGAACTGCAGATTCAATTATCTTGCTTTTTACTCTGTTGCATAGGCCAGACTTTCAACTTAGAGCTTGAGACCTTGTATTTGTCAACCTGGCACGTGGTTGCTGATTTACGGTAGGGAAAAGGCAAAATAAGTGGTCGCTGCTTTAAAGACAGCCCTTCTAGTAATGTTAAAATTAATTACGTTTCCAAAGAAATGATTCTGATGTCGTATTAAAACTTTTGCTAAATTTTTTAAAGGGTTAGCAGTGTTTTCTACTGATAAGAGAGCATTTTCTACCATTTAGAAAATGTGGGGAAATTTTTAATACGATGCGAGAATCCTTTCTTTGAAAATTTACCTTATTTTGACATTGCTGGGGAACAATAGCAGTGCTGTTTCTGAAGCAACCACTTATTTTGCCTTTTCTCTGCCATAAATCAGTAACCACGTGTGAGATTGACTCATACAAGGTCTCAAACTCTAAGTTGAAGCTTCACCTATGCAACCGAGTAAAAAGCAAGAAAATTGAATCTGCAGCTCCTCCATAGCAGCCACGGAAACGGGGCACAGTTTTTTGTTACACCGTGTGTAGTGTGGAGAATTTGATGTCCAAAATATCCTGGCGGGGGGATATGAGATAGTGGTGTGTGATGTTTATGTGGGCCAGATCAACATGAATTTTGATCTTTTCTTATGCCCCTTCTTGATAACCGCACTTGCCTTGTCCCACAGTCGGGTCTATGTGGGTGAAATTGGCGGTTGTGGGGTAAAGAATGGGCGAGACAAACAACTTGAATAAAGTTTTCAAAAAGCACATTCACAAGTCATCTCTTGATCTCTTGCTACAGCTATTTTAAGTAGCCTCCTTGATGTTGCAAATTTTGCTATAGCATTACATGATCTACCTTGCCATCGACACCACCCATTTACCCCAAGACTGCCCCTGCAGACCCCAGCCTTTGGCCTTGAGTCCTCGGCTTGCTTTGCCTTTCCAAGTAGCTGAAGGCAACACCTGAGAAGGGCGCCACCAAAGTTGTTGCTGTTAAATTATTAATTTTCTTGATTCACATTTTTATTGTTTTGACTTGCCAGATTTTCATTTTAAAAAGTTTTTAAGAATCTTTCAATTTGTTTAATTTGTAGAAATATGAAATCTATTCCGAAGATGACAACCAACAAAATACAACAAAACACAATTATTATATTTAGATTATTGTCAAAATATTTATTTATATTATAAAAACTTGATTGATATGACTTTCCAGATTTTCATATTAGCGCATTTTCAAATTTTTATATCTGTTAATTTCAAGAAAATTGAAATTATTAACTTTTGAAATAATCGTCAAAATATTTAAAAATGGCAATTACCTTCAAGTAAGCTTTCTGAACATGAACGATCGATTTTGTTGGTAAGTAAACATGTGCTAGTCTTGAAACTTTAGACATTACAAAATAGCATCTGGAAAGTTTTGACTCGCTAAAGTTCTAATTTTTCAAACATTTCAAAGATAGGAACTTCGCATACTTTCAATAGCTTGGCAGACTTTGAAATAAATCAAGGGAGTTAAAAGCAACTTAGCTAAGGGGACTGGGTCCATCTAAATATAACCTATTGTATTTGGTGTTTTTGATCAATGAAAACAATAGGAAGCTAAGTGGCGGATGCCGTTCTTTTGTGCTATGTTGAGATCGTGTCGCTATGTGAAGCGTAGGATCTACCACCCCTGGGGGGGGGGGGTAACGTAACTTGTCCATGGTACGGGGTTGTGCCATTTTTTAGGGTACCTTTTTCATGATAGAGTCCGGATTTATGGGTATGGTTTTCAACAATTTTTTGCATTTTCCCGATTTATGGATAAAATGTTTTGCAAATATTCATTATTGGTGAGTTGTTTTGGGATTTCCGGATTTATGGGTATGATTTTCAGAAAATTTTCCGGATTTATGGGTATACCCTTACGAAATTTGTGCGGATTTATGGGTGTTACTTTTATGATTTGAGTGGCACAACCCCTTATCTTGCAAATTCGAGTAACCCCCCCCCTAGGGGTCTACAAGGTTGAAAAAGAATAAAACGGGTTAGGATAAAAACATGAATGGTTTTGATAAAATCTTGTTTCACTACTTTTTTTTCTCACTGTCTGGCAACAACTTTTGAAACAACCTCCTCGTTATTGTCGAAATTAATTTAACAATTCACTAGCCAATTGAAATTACCCTATAAACGCGGCATACTTATTTTAACACCTTAGACCCTGCTAAATAGATCCCAGTACAATTTCTAGAATGACGCAAACAAGTGAAACTTTCGAATAGTCATCCAAATTTGATTATATTAGATATTAGATATTTTTAGTATTAGATGTTACAATGCATTTTAAGTTTTGTTCTATCTAAAGAAATTGTTCGGAGAGAACAGTGAAACACAGGACTAGATAGATCTTTCCTAAAGCAGTTAATGACATTTTGTGTCCCTGTGCCCACGAAGGTTGTTGTTGATGTTTGCTTGGTACATGTTTACAACCCGATTACAGAGCACAGAGGTACAAGGGATACAGGCAGGGCAGCCGAGAGTTTTGTAAGGCCCAGTGGCAAAGTCGGGAGGCGGGGCCCCCTAAAATGCATTTCAGAGCATTTCCTGTCGTCAAAATGTTAAAAATCTTCACTTATGAGGCCCCTTAGCTCCAGAGGGCCTGGGGCAAACTGCCCCTCCTGCCCCCTTCTCGGCGGCCCTGGATACAGGGAACAGAGACACAGAGAGGAAGGAAACAATAACTGGCGTTTTAAGAAACCTGAATACTTTGACCTGGCTGCGATGAGCTTTACTAAAGCTTCATAGACATTGAGTATCGTGCTTTGTTATGACTGTGTTTGCCATCATATCATCGTACAATCATCCTTTTCCAAACTGCGTTATCTAAATCAAGCACTGCCTTCATTTGTATTTAAATGTTCTACGCAGTTCACTGTTCTCTCACGCTTGCTACATCACAACGCCAGGCTTCTTTGATTAATCTGAGGCGATCATACTTAGGTTAAGGCGCATGGTCATGAGTATTAAGGCTCAAATGCCCTGTTTTGCGCGGGCTTTTGCCTTTCTTTGCAAAAACGAAAGTTTGAAATGAATTATGAATCGTGGACTGTGATAATCTATCAATTCTAGGCCGTGTAGGCCTCTTTCCTCATGTCATCATGTTTAACTCTGTTCCCCACCCACAGTTCTCTGCATGAAACACGAATGATTACTCCCTCATTTTTCTTCTCCAGTCGAGAAGCCATTGTTATGATGAAATTGATGATATACGCTTTTGTGAAGCCAGATAGGGTTGACTTTAACTTTATCGAATCTCGTATCGAATGGATCATGTAAACAAATTGTCTTATCCATATTAGGAATGACTTTTTTTGTCCTACTTCCAGTGGCAGCCATTAGAAATCTTGGCATGATTTTCATGACTCGATTGAAGGTTATTTTAGGCCAGGCCTAATTTCTGCTGATTTCATAATAGAAACTTTCTTCTTAATGCCGCATCTCTGGATTTCCCATAAACAATGCTGAAATGCTTTTATCTAAGCTTTTGCGGAAGGTTTTGTTGCTCGAAGTGGTCAAAAATATCGCAGATCAGGCATGAGTGACAGGACACCATTAGGTTGAATTAGATCGCATCTGATTCTTTGCCTACCTTGAAATGCCAAAAAGGCTCTCTACCTTGCCATTGGCAGCCTTTCTCAGCTATACTTCCTGTCCTTTAACTCAAGAGCTAGATCACATGTGCTTTCAAAATATTTGGGCCTAAATGGCCTTTGCCATCTCATGCGCATTACTGCACCTACGCAGTGGTCTCGAAATAGTTGGAAATAAACAATAGGTTCCAAATCTTTGAATCTGTGTAAAAGGTCGGTGTAAAATTGTATGACTTATTTCTTCTAACTGAATGGCTTAAGAGAAACTTTAACTGCCTATCCACATTTCTAATGTGACGTTATCAAATTTCTAAATCATTAACTACGAAAGTGAAAGACTTTTCCTTGATACCATATTGTAGGCATCCATAAACTATATTTGTCTTCTTGGATTTTATTTCATGTTGCGTCAACCAGTCTAGAAATTACGATAGTTTTAAGTTTTTTGAGCATTTTTCTTGAATCCTTGAACTAGAAGGTCACTGAATTTTACACCGACCTTTTTAAAGATTTGAAACCTATGCTTTTTTACGGCAAACATTTTTTTGCAGTCAGACATGCCGTTCCCTCAAAGTAGTTAGCAGTCCGCCGGTGCTAAAATCCCCCGAAGGGGGGGGGGTACATGACTTGTGGATGGACGGG